>WQNJ02000041.1:15257500-15725000 GCA_016584745.2 Phylloscopus trochilus trochilus
TTTGGAGGCTGTTTGCAGCATGTTGGGGTGTGTTGGAGCTGTTGCGTGCCTGCATCCATCAAACCCAGCCTGCCATGCTGTTCTTCATGTTCTGAGTGAAGGCTTTTGTTTCAATTTCCTTGCAGGAACACTGTCTATTCCCTTGTGTGCTGTTTGCATTCTAGATGTCCTCTTTTTTTATTTAATTTGGGTTTGAGTTATCCTTTTTATGGCTGGTAGCTGTTGCTCTTACTGCATTTTCTTTTAATCTACAGGGTTGTTTAGGGTTTTTTTTTTGTCTTGCTATTTTATTTAGGGGAAAAAAAAAGCCCTCACACAAGCCATTGCCTTTTGAAAGGACTTCTCAAAATTATTTACTCCTTAAAACTCATGGAGCTGTAGGGATTCAGAAAGATCACACAGTTGGCTTTGCAGTCTGGCTCTTCCCAGGACCAATTAATTTGTCCTACAGAGGAGTTTGCTTCAGTTGGGTTTTGTCTGACCATAAAATCATGAAATGGCTTGGGTTGGGAGGGACTATCTCTTTCCAACCCCCTGCCATGGGCAGGGACACCTTCCACTGGACCAGGTTTACTCTGAGCCCCATCTTGACCAAGTGATGTTTGGCACCTCACTGAGTTGATCCTTCATTTTTCTATCCAGAAAAACCTGTGTGCAAAGTCAGTGGTAACTCCTAAGCAAACATCAGCCCTGAGTGGATCTTGCAGGCTTTCCCTGACAAAGCAGCACTCATGTCCCCCATTCCTACCAAACAGGGCAGTTCAGTGGCTGCAAAGCATCACTGGCAGAGTCACAACTCTAAATTTGTTGGCTCTGCTGTCTCTCCTTGGGGATGCTTTACAGCTCAGTCCCCAAAGCCTTTCAAATCAATGAGCTCTGCCAGAAAACAACCTTTCAGGTGCTCAGGCCCCATTGTTGACCCAGACAGATACATCTGGCCAGGCACCTTTGTCACTGTGTTTTCTCCTGGGTAGGAGTACAAGCGCAAGCAGCTGGAGGAGCAGCGGCAGGCGGAGAGGCTGCAGAGGCAGCTCCAGCAGGAGCGGGACTACCTGGTGTCCCTGCAGCAGCAGCAGCAGCAACAGAGGCAGGACCAGAGGCCAGCAGAGAAGAAACCCCTCTACCATTACAAAGAAGGGATAAATGCCAGCGAGAAGCCAGCGTGGGCCAAGGAGGTAAGGGAGAGCAGGGAGGGTGATGGTGCTCGTCTGCATCCTCTGGGCTGGGTGTGAAATACACACAGCAGGTTGTGCTCCACGTGGTGGGGATCCAGGAGATGCCATCAGCTGTGCTGGGAGCACTGCCAGCTCGGTGTGTCTGTGTGTGTTTGTACAAACGGGGAGGTTCTTCCATGAGGGCATGTGAGGAGGGGAATGGATCCCTCCTGGAGGGGTTCAGCCTGTCTGGGAGCTTGTGGATGAAGAATCATAGGTTGTTAAGGGGTTGGAATGGACATTGAAGATCATCTCCTCATTCTCCATCCTGGCATGTCCACAAGTGTGTGGGGGTCAGGGGTGCATGCAGTTGTGAGGTTCCTTGCTGAGCCCTAATTCTGCATAGTCAGGGGTTGGACAGCTTTTCCCCCCAGGCTCAGGGCTGTATCCCTTGGGGTTGCTCTTTCATGATTTTTTTTCTCTCAGGCAAAAAGAAGGGATTGTAATAGTTGTGAGATCTTGAATATTAATTGTTGCTAGTCTGAATAATCTTGAAAAGATTAAGACATGCATTGTCTGCAGTGCAGATTCAGGATCATGTGCAAACTCTTCTCCTTAATCTCTTTGTGGTGGCTCCAGTAAGACTGGTGCCTGCTCTTGCTATTAATTTTTCTAAAGTTCTTCTTTGTTTACTTTTGTAACCCTACTTCTGGGCAGAAAGACCTTTTAATAACTTCCCTATTCTTCCTACTAAGTAGGAGCACTGCTTGGCATCCTTTAGTCCTGGCAGACATGTGATGTGCATCCAACCTGTAGCTGCCTGTCTTTCCTCTTGACGGGCATCAGCTGCATCCACAGTACCTGCAAGCATTGAGTGCTCAGGGGTTCAGCTGCCTGTTGCTAAGAAAAGGCCAGTGATCTATACTTGGCCTTTCTGAACCATCACAGAGATAGATATGGATGTCTAAAGTTCTTTTCACCTCTTTACACACTGGCTTGGATTTTTCTTTGGTTACCTTCCAGTTCAGTCTTCAGTCTCTTTTGGTGGCAGTGCACCAGGTGATAGATTTGCATGGAGTTGCATCATCATTCTCCAGCCCTTGCAGTGAAAGAAGAGGTTTGATAAGTGGGATTGCAGGTGAGGTGTTCCAAATGTGCTGAGCTGCCTCTGACAGGAGAGGTTTCCACCTGGATGGTGCCTCTGCAGCTTTGTGTAGAACTGGGTCACTCTTGTCCATGTGCTGGAGTGCTGAGAGTAGGTAGTGGGCAGGGAAAAGGGAATAAACTCTGTGTTTCATTGCTTGGTTTTGAGTAAACCCTCTAAAACATGGCTAAAGTACTTCTGGCATTGTCTGAAACTTTAGCAAAGATATGTAAAAAGGAATATTATTTTTTTATCTGGGGTGAAGGAGAAGAGTGCTGGATTTAGCTTTCCCTTTCAAACACAAAGGCCCATTTCTTCTGTTTCATGGGGCTGGCATCTTTTTGATGCTGGAAGCAGGACACTGGAAACTGCACAATGTTAATAAGAGCAGCAGAACATGGCCTCTTACCCTTTGCCAAAATCATAGGGAAGATGAGGTTTCCTGTTGTTGGGGAACTTCTGCAGCTTCCACCAATTAGCTCTGCAAACCATTTATTCCTTACCTGTGTCACTCTGTCTGGTTTCTAATTAAATGCTCCAAGCTGTGGCATCTTTCTGCTGTTGGGAGCAGTAGTCTGATGTACTGCCTCAGCAAAGCACCCTTGGGAATCCCCCAGAATGACTCCTCCTGCCTCCATCCCGTTTTATCTTCTGTTTAGTCCTACTTTTAGCACAATTCAGGTACTTTGCTGCATATATTGAAGGCCCACCTTTGCTGGCTCCACAGATAGATTTGTGCTGATACTTAATGAGCCTACCATGGTTCTTGCTATGGTTTAGCAATTTCCATACCCAACCCATGCATGCTAATTTAACAGAAATATTGAGACTTTGTTTTCCTGTGGGAACAATGAAAAGATAAGTCTGGTGCTCAGCCTACAGTTTCTGGAGGCTGTGCAAAGCTTATTTGGGTATTTCCTGAGGGTTTTGCATTATATCCCATACTGCCCTTGTTTTTATGCTTTTTTTGGTCTCAAGTCTTCTCTCTTAGGAGCTTGATCACCACAGCTGAGCCCTCCTCATGCTGTGCCTGTCTTTGCTTTTCACACCTCTCCTTTATGCACACATTTTCCCACCTCACTCGTTTTCACAGGGTGACCCCAAGACCCTGCAGAAGTGGGATAAAGCATCAAGGTGAGGCTGTGGCCACTCACCTTGTGGTCATGTCCCTGCATCCCCTGGTTAAGGGACTGGCCTGTGGGTAATGAAAAAGCTCTGGGTGAGGAACCAGCCTGTGCTGCATCTCTCACAGCTTCCCCGGAGCACAGTCAAGGATTTCTCTTGATGCTGAACGAAACAGTCTGAGCAGATAGTCCTGCCAAGACGCATGGATGCACATTCCCTTCTGCTGCCCCTTCTGCTCATCTTCTTGTTATCCAGGGTTATCCACTGGAAGTTAACTTGGGACGTAGCTTGGGTGCTCTCCCAGACCTGCCCTGTTTATCCAGGCACATCTCTTATAATTATGGACTGTTTGGGCCGTTTTGGAGGTCATGTTGGGACCCTTTGTGGTCCAGGCAGAGATGTGGCATTAGCACTCTGAGCTGTGATCCTGTAATTAGCAGCTCCCTTTGTTACTGACTTTTCTGTTATGGATCAGTATTTGCTAAACAAGGTGTTGCAGATTTCCAGGGAAAGCTTGGTCAGCTGAAGGATGGCTTTGGGCAGAAATGTTCCACACATGACTGTGCAGAAAGGAGGGGACAGGTTTAATCAGACATTTTCCACATGGTGGCTGGCTCCTGTGGTGCTTTCCCAGTTGTTCAGAGCTTCCCTGAGAGAAGCCAGGGCTCAGCTGTGCATCATGAGCTGTTCTGTTCTCTGCAACAGTCAACGCCCACGTCAGCTCCTCCTTCAGTCCCCGTGGCTTTTATCCTGCTCTGACTTTGAAGTGGTGTATTAGAACATTAGCAGCCTTCTACTGGGACTGCACAGACACTGCTAAGGATGTTTCCTGTTTTGAGTTCAATTAGAGATGGTCTGTACTTGAGCAGTGATGAGCTCCTGAAGGGTTTTGCTGCTTTTTCCCCCTTTCTGTCCAATAGTGGACTCAGTAGGGCCCCACCAAGCACAGCTGGAGAGTCCCAAGAGCATCTTTTACCGTGCTGGTGCCACAAGGTGCAAGTGAGGAGATACTGGCAGTATCAAGCACCTTTCTCCTTCCCAGTACCCAGACATCCCCATTTGATCCCTCTCCTGCCTTCTCCTCCACACCAGCTTGGAGATCCTCCACAATCAGCTGCACATCAGGGGCTGGTGTGGTGCCAGGGAGCAGCTGGAGCGCTCGGCTCCGGCTGTCGCTGCTGCTGCCAGGGCTTGGCTGATGAGAGAGGGACTGGAGCAGCCTGTGACCCAGCACTCGTGCTGCTGCTCCCTTGTCAGAGGGAATTCTCCTTCCCACCATGCTCTCCTTCTCATCCCTGTGTCCCCTTTGTTGGGCACTTGTAGTCACTGTTTCTCATTTTTCTTAAACTCTTTCCCAGGGATCGAAGCAGTAAACAAGGTCACTCTATGTAAACCCTCTTGTTTTTCACTTTTCCCTCCTCTGAGGAGAGACTTTGCTTGTTGACCCTTGGTGTGGCCAATAGGTCCAGAAATCCCACCTCTTAGGTGGGCACATTGTAAAAAGGTATAAAAATAAGTTCTGAGAATAAACCAGTCCCTTTTCGGAGCTTCAGCCTTCTGAACCACGTGTCCATGTCTCATTGATCGTGTCCCACAGCGACAGGCACTGCTGAGCAGAGCTCTGCACGGCCTCTGCTGGTTGGTGGGCAGTGCCTGGGGAAGTTGTGGTCACCTTTTAGGACACAGCAGTGGCCCAGGTGGCCCCTCATGGAACTTAGAAAGGAAACAGTCCATAACACAAATTTCTTACCTGGATTTTACTCTGTCTCATGCTCAGTCTCTGAAAAGGACTCATTTTTATTCATGTAATGGTTCTTTTGTTTCATGAGTATTTACTTAAATAAGAGCTGTGGTTCTTTCCAAGCAAATCTGTTGTAAATATTGCCTTTAAACGTGGCACCATCCACAGTGGAATCAAGACATGCTAGGGGTATTTAGCACTTAAATGACATGTAAATAAAATACACATCAGATCTCGAGGTATCAAAAATTCTGCATAGCATATGCTGTCTGAATATCAATGCACAGCCTAACTGCAGGATGGCACGGCTGGGTGAGCTGAAACCACTGTTCCCATCAAGGGTGGCTGAAAGCTGTGGGCTTTGGGTTGATGTTCTCTCTCAGTAAAAGAGGTTTTTCCCCTCCCATACATGACAAGGTGCCAGACTCAGTAAATTCAGATCAAAGCCAATAGTTTTCTGGCTGCCATGTTTATTCTTTTATTCAGATCAAACAAAACTACTCATTGTGTTGTTTATAACAGTGAAGGAAAATGGTCCCCTTGTGTAAAGATCCATTTGAGAAGCAAGAGCTTCTCAGGAGTCATCTTCTAGGAACATCTCTCTGAGGCATGCTGCCTTTTCTTTATTTTTTCTTTTTTGTTTCTTCATTTCTCCATTTCATATTCAGATATTAATTTAGCACATAAATTCAAGCAGTCCTTTTCATGCCTTTGAAATGCATTTATTGCACAGTTTGATGAGTAACTTGGATTCCATGATCACAGAATCACTTCGTTTGGGAAAGACCTCCAAGACCATCAAGTCCAACCTGCGACTGATCACCACCTTGGGTCAAACAGTAGATATTCCTCTGTCTCCTGCTCAGTCTCTGAAAAGGATTCTTTTTTATTCATATAAATATGAACAGAAGTTGTTCTGTTTCATGTGAGTTTACTTAAAGGAGAGTGTAGTCATGGTTCATGCTGTGATGTTTTGATTTCTCTGAAACTCTTTCCCATCACTGTTCTGTCAACAAGAGACACGTTTTCCTAACCATATCCTGCATTTTGCATTCCTTTCCCTAGGAGGGACCTTTGCTTGATGTCCCTCTGGCTTGACCAATGCAGTCAAAGAAGTTTGTCTTTCTTCCACCCCTTGGGTGGGTTCTTTGTAAAACAGCATAAAGGGAAGAAATTCCCCGGGGTAACAAAGATTGATTGGAGTCATTGTCAGCCTTCTGAAAAGTTCGGAGTTGGTGTCGTTGTTAACCTTAAACAGCGTCAGGAGAGTACCTCAAGGGAAAAGATGTACCTCAAGAGAAAAGATGTACCTAAAGAGAAAAGATGTACCTAAAGACAAAAGAGCTTTCTGTATGTGCATGCACACCTCGGATCTCCACTGGAAATGGGTTCTTGGGGTGTTGACCCCTCTGCCCGTGTCCCGCAGGTGGAGGAGCGCTCGCGGCTGAACCGGCAGAGCTCTCCGGCCATGCCCCACAAGGTGGCCAACAGGATCTCTGACCCCAACCTGCCCCCACGCTCCGAGTCCTTCAGCATCAGCGGCGTGCAGCCAGCCCGGACCCCGCCCCTGCTCCGGCCCGTGGACCCGCAGGTAACGGTGCTCCCCCCTTGCCAGGATGCTGGGGGTGCTGGTAAGGAAACGAGGAGCAGTGTGGATGGAAGGGAAATAGCGTCCCTGGTTTCTCAGCCTTGAGCCATATTCATGAGTTAAGAGCAGCATCTACATGCATGAGTGTGTGTTCCTCTTGTCACCTCCATGTGTTAGCAACATCACGCTGGTTTATACCTTCCTTTGAAGCATCACGTACTGGTTACTGCTAGAAACAAGCTGGAGGACCAGGAGGAGCTGCTGCTCTGGTCCAGGGCAGCTGTTGCTCTGATCCTCTTGGGATCTGGTTTGTGTAAAGGGCTAAAACCACAGCGCCTGGTACAAAAGACCCGGGATGCTTTGATGCTGAGGATCATCAGAAGGAGGTTTTGCTTTCTTTGCCGCTTTGATTCAAGGTTTTGTTTTGGTTTTCCATTGAGTTGACATCAGTCACAAACACATCTGGAGAGGGCATAGATCACCATGACTGTCACAGAGGAAGGGCATCGTTATTTTAGGGGTTTCTCCCAGCCATGAGGTCTGCAAGTACTCTGCCACCAAAAAGCTGTAGGAGTTTCAGTGCTGGCTCTGGTCCAGCCCCTGGGATTGCTCCCACAGATCCACAGACTCCAGCAGGGATTTCAGAGGGAAGTACAAAGCCTTTGCTCCAAGTTCAGCTGGGCTTTCTATGGAATATTGTGCCAACTAAGTGCCAGCCACGTGTGGCACCTCCAATACAAAGCCAGCTTTACACAAAAACGTGCAGGAAAGCCCTGAAACATACTTTTTCTGTATGCATTGGGAAAGTGGGCAAAACCCCACTTCAGTGTCATCCCTCTGACTGATCAAATAATTTTCAGTGACCTTCTTGGTGTCCTATACCATCAGCAGCTACAAAGACTTTTTGTTTGGCAATAAAATACTCGTGAAAGAGTTGCTTGAAGCCCAGAGCCCTGTGTCAGTGTGTGTGTGCATACACATGTACCTGTGAGACATGGACACCTACAGAGGCACGTTTGTAGAAATTTCAAATAAAAGTCACCACCCTGTTGTGTCAAAGGAGTGCAGCTTCACAGAGTCCTGGGGAAAAGCTCTGATTTCACAAACTGTAACCTTGTGATTTTCTCAGATTTTCCAGAACAGATGCCAGTATTCCTGAAACTTGCAACCTGTAGGGCTAATCCATGGGAGCCACCAAGACCTTTAGAAGCTCATGCCTCAGGGTATTTTTTAAGCCATCTATGCCTCAGAATTCCTGATGATTTTTTTAAAATCAGTTATTATTTATTATTTTTTCCTTATTTTTGGGTTGTTTTTTGGTTTTTTTTTCATTTTTAACATGGAAAATCCATGCCAAACCTCATTAGCACAACCACAGAGGTGCAGGTGTAGGAACTGGACTTTGGGCCAGCAGCAGCAGAGCCTGGGGCGGGCACGGTGTGTGCGGGAGTGTGATTTTTAACAGATCTTGCGTTCAAGTGATGTAAGTCAGAAGTTCCTGAAACCAAGGCAGTGCTGATCTCAGACCAAGGGGGCTTTTCAGTGCATCCAAAGTGCTAATCAAAAAAAAAAAAAAAATTAATCAGATTTTTAAATTTTTTTTTAATTACTTTTTTTTTTTTTTTTTTTAAATCCTCCTTTTTGACTGATAGTTCTGTTTTGACTTGGTGCTTAGATTCCACATCTGGTCACTGTGAAATCCCAAGGAAGCTCCTTGTCTGGGTCTCAGTCACTGCATGAACAGCCTGCAAAGGGACTGGCTGGGTTTCAGGAGGCTCTGACGGTGACCTCTCACCGCACTGAGATGCCAAGGCAGAACTCGGACCCCACCTCAGAAAACCCTCCTCTGCCCCCTCGCATTGAAAAGTTTGACCGAAGTTCTTGGTTACGGCAGGAGGAAGACATTCCACCAAAGGTAACACAATTGCTCCTCACTTTCAGCAGGTCAGAGGCAATCCCAGAGCTGAGTGGGCAAGACTGAGCCCACCCAAAAGGCTCTGCAGCGGGTGCTGACCTGCCCAGGGGCTGCATTTCCTCAGGCAGGGTTTGCAGGACATGCTGGGAGCTGCTCTTGGCTGCAAAACAGCGCTGCCCTCCAGCAAAGAAAGTTCTCGAGCTCGGACAGAGGCCAAAACAAATTAATCTCTTCTTTCCCTTGGATGAAAAACAACCTCCTGCTTAAATAGAATTATAGGAACATAAAATTTGTCATCCTCAATAAGATGGGTCCTTTTTAGTCCAGTACCGTGCCTCCAGTTGCAATCAATATTTGATGGAAGACTTGTAAGGGCTCCAGCAGCTTTATACATTCATTGACATTTTGGCAGTGTCTGGCAGTACCTCTTTAATTAGGATTCTTCTGGACCAGCATTTCGATTGTGTTGTTTATACACCTTCACTTTGGAAGAATTATAACTTGGCCATTAAAGTTCCCCTTACAGTGAATCAGTGCTCAGCTGGGAGGATTTTTACAGAGGAGAAATGATTATAAATTGATTAGTGACAGGGAGGCAGTATTTGTCCCTGATCGAGAGGCAATTTTTTTATGTATTTACAAAGTGAGTGACTTGCCTTTTCCAGAGCAAAGTGGCAGTCACCAGGTAAACCTCCCTGTGCAAGGGGTCTGTGCTGGTGTCATGGGTGTTAATAATGCTCCTGTTTCTGCTGTCACCAAGCAAGAGGAGACATCAGTGCTCTGCTGAAGGGAGCAGCAAGCCAACAGCTCCTGGAACTGTCTGTGTGCTTGGCTCCTCCATAGTGCAGGAGGGTGGCTGCCTGGTTTTAACCTAATTAAGAAAGAGCCCTTGCAATTTAATGTTGGCTTTTGCCATGAGTCCTTTGAGAAGGACACTGGGCTGCAGTGATGCCCTGCGTGGTGAGACCATGGCTGCTGGGGGAGAAGCTGTTCTCCAGCACTGTGCAGTGTTTCCCCCCTTGGCTGAGGGAACTGCAAGGACTCTGCAAGGGATCCCCACCAGATCCCATTTGGGGCTGTTGTGTTGGCAGTACCACCCATGAGGAGCCTGACTTCACACTGCACTGCCCGAGGTGGGTTTGATCTGTTTGCAGGCAGGAGCTGAAGGACTGCCCTGCGAGGCAGGACCAGCTGTCTCTGTGGTCCGGGGTCTTGTTTCTGCCAGTGCTCATGGCTGGATGCTTCAGAGGAAGGTGGAAAATTCCCCAAGTCCTGACTGGAGAGTACCCTACCTGGAGGGAAAACTGAGACAAGCTGCAGCTGGTGATGCTCCAGTCTAAAGCATCGCCAGCTCCCTAAATCTATTCTTATCTTGCCTAATGCAACCGTGTGTTTATTCTTAAAAAAAAAACCAAGCCTAATCCTTTTTCTTGCTAATCCTGACAAGCCCTTGGCCTGTTACCTGGTGCAAGGTATTGAATGGTGAGTATTGTCTTGCCTCTCCACATCACCTGAGCTGCTTGGGGGACGAGGCCACTGCACCTGTGGCCATGCAGTGATGCCCGAGCTCCCACGGGGTGGGGCAGAGCTCCAGGGTCACCTGTCACTGCCCCTTGTAGGTTGTGGTTGGCTTTGGGTGTTTGTGCTGAGCCATTCTGCCAGCAGCAAGGTTTTGGCAGCAGCACCTGAAGCTCAGTGAAGGTCACAGTGTTTAATCCCAGTGTTAGGTGGGTCAGTCTGGATCCTCCCGCTGTCAACCCTCTTGTTTGTCCACCAGTCAACACCTTCTGTCTGCTGGCATGTGTCATATCTGAGCTAGATAGAAGACCTCTGTTGTGGCTGTTAAAATGCACTTCAGTCTGAATTTTACCTTAAAAATTAGTTTTGTGGCTTTTGTTAGATTTAAATTATATGTATTTGTGTGTCTATGTGTGCATACATTTCTTCTAGAAGTAAGTGCCCTGTTTGGTGGTAGCCAGGCTGCTCTGGGGGCTCCCGTGCCAGGAGCATCCCTGAGGGCACCTTTGCAGCTTGCTGCTGCCTCACACTCCAGTGATTCCTTCTAAAAGCTGAGAGCCTTTATTTCATAATTGCCCTAAATACTGCCTTTCTCTCAGTGGGAAATCAGCTGTAAATCAGCCTTCAGGCAGTGCTGGGAGGTGATCTCGTGATGGCTCAGGTGAGCAGCCAGCAGCCCAGACTGGGTGACTGCAGATGTCTCCCTTCTTTTCCAGGTGCCTCAACGAACCACTTCCATATCCCCTGCCCTGGCAAGGAAGAACTCCCCAGGCAATGGCAGCGCCCTGGGGCCCCGGCTGGGCTCCCAGCCCATTCGGGCCAGGTAAGGACATGGGGGGGATGGATGGGCAGGAATGATCCCAGACAGGGGCTGGGCTCCAGCCCTGCTTTGTCTGGCTGAACACCACGGCATTTGCAAGGCTTCTCTTGTCTCTGGGATGAATTTTAGCATCCATTAGTGATTTGTACTGACGAGGCTGGAATCCCTGGAGGCTTTGCTCCCTTGGCTGAATGCATTCCTGGGCATTGCAGGGTTTGGGGCTGGGTGTTGCATCTGCTGCTGTGGAATCAAATAGGAGTTTGGGTGCTCCCCTTAGTGGAATCAGGTCCTGGTTCTCACCTCTTGCATATCAGTGGATCCCTATAGGCCAGTGGGGAGCTCTCAGTGGTACATTCCATATATTTCTTACGCATCAGAGCAGTTTCTCACTGAGGAAATGTGCTGCAGGACTGACACTCATACAGCTATATAATGACTGAGGAATGTGCTGCAGGACTGACACTCGTACAGCTTGCTGAGATCTTCTCTAGATGTAGATCAAGGATTCAATTCCTTTCAGCTTCCTAGGACTGAGCCTTTAGCTCAGCCAGATCCAGCTCTGGCACAGCAGTGAGCCCCTGAGGAAGGTGCTGTGCCACGGCTGTGCTCCCATCTCTGCCGTGTCACAGCTGTCCCTGGGCATGTTTAAAACGAGCAGGGAAGCTGACAAGCTCTGCTCAGAGCTGGATGGAAAAAAACACAGCTTAGTCATGCGAGAGCTTGGCTGTGCCTGGCAGAGCGAGGGGCACATCCCGGGAGAGACGCGAGCTCCAATTAGCCTTGCGTGAGGAGCTCCTGGCTTGCTTCTTCCTGCCTTGTCCTCAGAGGGGGAGGTCAAAAAGTGAACGTGGGGATGTTCACTGTGTGTGCTGTCACCAGTTTGAGCCTCCCTTCCCAGCTCAGTGCCCCCTCTGTGCTGCAGCAAACTCACAGGCAGCAGCCCCGAGTCGCTGGCAGGGGCAGCAGGAGGAGGAAGAGCATTTCTTCTTGTTCTTTTTTTTTTATTTATTATTATTTTTAATTAGAGAAAAAGCATACCATGGTTTGTTGCTCTTCTTTGCCAAAGGCTGAAACATTTTGAATCCTTGAAAATGTTGTTCTTTTAATTAGCTGTTGCTTGAAGGACAGTTTAAAATGCAGAGGGGTATTGGACTGCGTAGTCTTTGTAAGTGATGGTGTTGAAAGTAAAAAGGATGATGGGTACCTGGGATTCAAGTTCAAGGTTGCCTGGTGTTTTCTGCACCCTCACTGTCCCTGTCCTGGTCAATGCAGGTAAACACATCAGTTGCCAAAGTTTTCAAATATACTTCATTAGTTAATTTAGCTAAGGGCATCAGCCATACAGCATGAGCTGGAGGCCTTCAGTTGGATGAAAATTGGAAATAATTAGGATGCTACCACATGTCCATTAAATTTAAGTATTCATTGAAATTATTTCATACTTCATTTCTCTCACAGTAATGTAATATTTTTCCTTTTCCCACGTTCCTCCTATTGGTTCTTGATTCTCCCCGTGCATAAATGTAAATATTACAGAAATATCCCTTCTTTTATTTGTCACGCTGTTGTGACAAATGAGGGAATATTTACTATACATTTTAAAGAGGCCTTTGAATAAGATCACTTCCAGAAACATTGTATAAAACCACATTGCCTAACTCTGCATGAACATCTCTTCTGATGTCATTTCAATGCCAAGTAAGAATTCATTTCCTAAAGGCATCTGATACCCAGAGAGATATTACTCACTCCTTGTGTATCAAGGACACTTTTTATTCCAGATTTATCTGTGTTCACAAGGGTGAGAGAAATCAAGGAGGAAAAGTGGATATCTGATGCAAGTTTGAAGTGAAGCCATGGAAGTTGGGGACTGTGAATTAAGTGGTACAAGTGATCTGCAGCCTTGTTGCAAACTTGAGATCCTTGCTGATCCTTGCTTTGCTGAAGTCTTTGTTTAACAACATGTCACAAATTCCTGCTTTTATGAAGAATTTTGGTGGCTAATTAGGTTACTTCAGCTTTACAAATCTACAGACAGGGGATTGAGAGCAAAGAATCTTCCAATGGTTGCCAAATTTTACGAAATAAGAGCAGAAGGGGTTCTCTAGGCAGTTTTTTGTTTTTTTTTTTGTCCTGGTCATAGTGCACCCAAAATTGATGACCTGAACCCTGTCTCCTCCAGCTGAGGAGAGCTCTGCTGGCTTTTGCAGCTCCCCTGTCAGTGTGGGAAGGGTCTGGAGCCAAGGGACTGGCTGTGACCTTGGCTGATGGTGCCCGTTTTGTCCTCCTGCAGCAACCCAGACCTGAGGAGGACAGAGACCATTGTGGAGAGCCCCTTGCAGAGGACCAGCAGTGGCAGCTCCTCCAGCTCCAGCACTCCCAGCTCCCAGCCCAGCTCCCAGGGTGGATCCCAGCCCGGCTCCCAGGCTGGCTCCAGCGAGCGCAACAGAGTCAGAGGTGAGCTTGGAAACATCCCTCAGCACCAGGCACACTTTGTGAGGCTTCCTGCCAAGCAGGAAGGGCAAGAGACCTGTGATCTCATGCTTGTTTTTTTAAAAAAAAAAATCAAAGGATCCATCATTTCTGATGTGCTTTTGTGACCTGCTGGCCTCTTTGCAAGCAGAGTTGCCAACAGCCCCATTTCCCTGGAGGCTGATGTAAGGTGGCCACAGCATCACACTGTCAAGTAGCCTGTACAAAAGGAGATGGGGGTTATGCTTTAGGGTGAACAAAAAAAAAATCCAGTGTGCTTTCTGTCTTCATCCACCCAGGTGCACCTCTTCTTACATGGGAGTGTGTTTCACTTTTAATTGATAGATAATCTTGGGGAGGGCTTCATCTTTGTGCCTGAGATGGGATGAGAGGAGTGACATAACCTGTAGGAAGCTTTCTCTCAAATGCTTTCACCAGGCAGCCGTGCTGACATGGGGTTTATGTTTGTAGCCAAATTGTTCCCTCTCATCCTAGAGCCCCTCCTGAAGATATTCCATTCCCCTGTTTAATGGCAATGCAGTAGTGGAGTTGCCACAGCCCATACCCCCCCACATCTGCATTCTGGCACAGTCCCACACAACCCCAGGGCTGAAGAGCATTAAGACAAATGCTGCCTCCATGTGTTGAATATTTTATGACTTGGCCATAAGATGATGGTGTCTGTTGTTGAAACCATCAGTCCTCTAGGTAGTCAATAAAAGGAGTTTGTAACCCATTGTCATTTTGGGTTTGGTTTTGTTTTTACTAATGAGGAATCCTGTGACAAATACTGCCCTAGCGATGTCAGATGCTGCAGAGCTTTTCATTTATCACGTCCTGCTCTTCTGCAAAGTAAATTTGTTTCTTTAGTAGAAAAGGAGCAGTAACTCTGTCAGAGGGCTGCTGGTGGAGGCTGGGCAGGATTATGGCTTCTCTTGCTCTCTTGGTGGAGAAGCAGAAAGGAGCAGGAGGGTTTTTCAAGACAGCAAAGTGATGGTGAAGCCCCTGTTCCCACCTGTCCCAGGTGTCAGGATGCAGCGGTGGCTTTTGGCAGCGTTTTAATTCCCACCCTCTCCACCTGCCTTTCCCCCAGGGAATGCCAAGCCTGAAGGATCCCCTGTGCTCTCCCATGAGCCCGCCAAGGTCAAGCAGGAGGACAACAGGGACGTGACACGACCGAGCCGACCCGCTGTGAGTCCTCAATTCCTTCCCATGGGAATGCTGCCAGCTGGCTTGGCCACGTTTCCCTTCGGTGCGGTGGCACAACCGCGGGGACCCCAAAAACGAGGCTAAGTACTGCTGCTGCTCCAGCAGAGCCACTGGAAAGCAGCAGTACAGCCAGAGCCCCTGGGAGATTTGAATGCTTAAGAGAGTGCATGAGTTCTTTACCAGGAGCCCAAGCCTAGGGGAAAGCACTTCAGCCTGTGTTTCCAGGCGAGGCAGAGGCTGAAGGGCTTTGCTAGCTTGGGCGCGGCGGTGGCCGTGGCACATTGTTGTGTTCCGTGCTGCATGTCCCCCGCAGCACCCGCGGAGGGATGCTCTGCTCCTGAAGGCTGGGGAACCAACCAGCCCCCAACAGCCTTCCCAGCTTAAAACCCCACCTGGTAGTGCTCTCTGTACACTCCCCTTCTATTATTCTGAGCAAAATCTCATCCGAAGTGTTTTCCTCCTGGTTTAATGCTGTTGACATTTGTATCTTAAAACTGCAGAGTCGGCCTAAAAACGATACGAATTTCCACTGCTTCTCTATTTTAATGTGTATTAATGTTTTGTTGATGATGTGTTTTTTTTTTTTTTCTCTCTACACTCCACAGCGTTGAGCTAACAATTCTAATTTTATTTCTAACCTGCTTGCCCTTCCTCTGGCTTTTTCCTGTCCCGATCTGTTTCCTCTGATGCTGATTATTCTTCCTTTACCCACAGAGCTATAAGAAAGCTATAGATGAGGTTAGTGATATCTTTTCTCAGTGGGTCATGCCTATGCAAGGTTGATTAGTTAGTGCTTAATTCCGAGCTGGGTTTTCTTGGCGCTGGCGTTGGTAAAGGCGGCGATGCGCTCTCGGGTCGGACGGCAGAGCCATCCGGCGGCGTTCCGGCGTCGGGAGCCCGCCCGCGGGGAGGGGACAGCACTGCTGGTGTGCTCTGCTCAGCCCTGGGCTGCCCAAAGCCTGCTGGCCACACCATTTGCATGGAGGCCAGGGCAGAGGCATCCCAGCATTCAGGTGGGGGAGCAGGTGGTGCTGCCGTCGTTGCTCGGCGCGTTGGAAGCGAGGAGGAGCGAGAGCGGAGGTTTCTCGTGCCGGTGGAGGAGGTCGGGCAGCCTGGACACCCTCAGCACATTCTGCTCTCAGCCACAGCCCCTGGCCACCTGCTGATTTCAGTGGGGCCATCAATTGCTGTTTGAAATGTGTTCATTTTTCATAATTCAAAAGAAGGTACTTGAAAAACAGAGCAGTGAAAACACAGTGGGTTGTTCATTCTCGTGGACCAGCATCCACTGCAAAGCCAGAGTCAGCAGAGCCATCTTGGCTGTTGGTCCTCATTCATCCTCTTAAAAAATCAGAGTCCTGAAGTACACCTTTTTCACTTATGGTGGTATTTTAAGTGTGCATCTGGTAGTGGTGAATGTTTAAACATTCATGGGAATAGATGCAGCATTCCTGATTTAACATTTAACTTGCCTCACACATGCATCACTGTGCACACCGCTGACACTGGTAACTGCAGGGCTGGAGGGGAAAGCACTGGTTTCAGCAGCCTCTTCTGCAGCCTCTTTCCTATGAAAAGAGAAGATATGAAAGAAGGAAGATGTGCTGGTTAGTTAACTTGTTCTCTTGGATAAAAATATGAGCAATACATTTTGTTTAATGAGGTGCTTTGTTAAGAAAAAGGCACATAAATCAGTGTCTAAATAGAGGCAGCGTGTGTGCTAAATTCAAGCTCTAGGAACGATGTGATTTCGGAAACCAATCTGACTTGATTCCAGCAAATATTAAATCTAAAGAAGGCTTTGTAATTAAAAGTAATTAAAGAGCACTGGCACCACTAACTTATGTATTATGTCACCCTCAGTAATAACACTTGGAACGTGTGTGGAACTTCAGAGCACTTTTCTCTCCAGTTGTCAGATTGTTTTTGGTCCAGGAGCAACTCGGTGAAGCCTTTTAATCCTACAAAGTGCTCATTACTTACAGAAAGTGATAGCATCAAAGAATTAACCATCCCGAGGCAAAGCTTTAACTAGGAAATATGAATTATCTGATGATATTGTCTGGGAGTATTATTGCTCTTATAACTTGCAAATTAGTTATTAAAAAGTAATTAAGCTGATTTTTAAAATACTTGACTGTCTTCTAGTGATGGCCAAAAAAAGGCTGATAGGGTGCCTTGAAGCACATTAGAAGTGGAAGGTGCAAAAAGGAAATAATTTTCACAGTCCAGTGCTGTGACAGGGAGGAGTTCAGTGCTAGTCCTGCACTGTAGAAGTCCAGCTGCAGTTTTAAGAGGCTCTTACACAGCCCTAAAATCCCTTTTAAAGTGAGAGGCTCTAATTCAATTCAAAGGCAAGTGCTCAATAAAGAGCATGTTCGATACTCTAAATGGAAAGCATTGTTAAGCTGCTGAAATTGTCACTGATTCTTATTTAGGAAAAGAAGCAGTCGTATCACAGAAGCTGCTACAGCACTAATTAAAATAATTAGTTGTCGTGACT
Source organism: Phylloscopus trochilus trochilus (assembly GCA_016584745.2). NCBI lineage: Eukaryota > Metazoa > Chordata > Aves > Passeriformes > Phylloscopidae > Phylloscopus > Phylloscopus trochilus. The sequence continues at coordinate 15,274,690 of WQNJ02000041.1, forward strand.
GCAGATTTGACTCTATTTCAATCCCAAACATGTTGGCATTGAAAAGGAACTCTTGAAATACCAGAATCTCTCTTTAATCATGGTAAAGAGCCTTTCTTTAAAGGTACAGGGACCATTTGGAGGGACACAGAGCTACAGGATCAGAGAATGGTTTGGGTTGGAAGGGACCTTAAAGTTCATCTTATTCCCATCCCACCCTGTCCATAAGCAGGGACAGCATCCACTGTCCCAGTTTGCTCCAAGCCCCATCCAACCTGGCCTTGAACATTTCCAGGGATAGGGCAGCCACAGCTCCCCTGGGCCACCTGTGCCAGGACCTCACCACAGTCTGAATAAAGGAATTCTTCCAAATATCTAATCTAAACCTACTCTCTGTCAGTTTGAAGCCATTCCCCCTTATCCTGTCACTCCATACCCTTGTCCAGAGTCCCTCTCCAATTCTACTGGAGCCTCTTTAGGTACTGGAAGATGCTCTGAGGTCTTCCTGTGGAGCCTTCTCTTCTCCAGGCTGAACAACCCATACAAAACCCATCCCAGGTACCTGCTGTGAAACAGGGATTGACCAATTATTAAAATTAAAAAAAAAGAAAAAAATGGCCTTTTTTTGGTATACTTATACTTATGAATCTGATAAAAAGCTCTCCAATATCCAGGGGAGTCTCTATGTCAGAGCCCAGGCAGGGCAGACCTGGGAGCAGAATGTGCGGCTGTCGCCGGTGGGAGCCCGCCGGGAGGTGTGGGGTCATCAGCAACCAAAGCACAGATTGCTTTACCAGACATTCCTGCCTCACCATTAAAAAAATACACTGGGTTTGCACCTCAGCCATAGAGCTTTTCCATCCTTTTCTTCACGTGTCGACAGGATAGATTTTAAGAGCTCCTTTTGCATCCGTAATTAAATATTGCCGTAGCCGCCCCGCTGGAACGGTAAACTGGAAATGCAGTAAATGGGAGTATGGCCGTAAGACAATTGTGGAATTTAGTCTTTTTCAATGAGTTTCTTTCTCCCTAATCCTTTATCTCTGACCGAATGCACTGATGCCTACCTCGGTCACTAATATAGGGAGAAATGGTAAGACTGACAATTGCGATGCTTTGTTCGTCATGTGCATGTCTTGTGCAACAGAGTTCTCTAACCCATTCTAATTCGAGCTCTCATGCTTTTCTGCCCTACTGCTTCCCCCTGCATTGCTATAAAAGCATGTAAGATAACAAAAAGTCTCTTTTCTACACGGTGCCTGCCATGTTCCTTGTTTTGAAATAGCAGTGTCTATTTTATATGACTGTCGGGTCTGAGACCTCATCAAAGTCATGGTAAACTGAAAAATTATGACTAGGCTTTGGGACTGCTCCTATCTTTTCTTTTTTTTTCTTGTTTCAAGGCTTTTTTTTTTTTTTTAATTTCCTTTTTCCCTTAGCTTGTAGGCTGCCACATTTCACATAAAGTGCTTAATGGGTCCCGCTGAGGGATTTTTTTTTTCTTTTTTTTTTTCTTTTTTTTTTTTTATTATTATTATTGTTATTATTATTTTTTTGATCATGTGGCTGACTCAGAGCTGTGACTCCCAAGTCTGGCTGAGCTGGGCGCTTCTCCTCGTGCTCCTCACCGCCTCTCGGCAGCCGCCCGACAGCGGAGATTCACCATGGAAGCAGCTCTTGACGTGGGGATTGCACCACTCCATGGGAGATGCTGTCATTGCTTCCTTCCCAAATGCATTTATTACAGAATAAATACCATTACGGGGTCTCTTTGAGAAGTTTGAAAGAAGAGAAAACCCTGCAGGAGAAAATTCTCCGAGCCAATCTTTGAAGTGACGTTGTTTTCCAGTTTACTATGATGGTGACTGAACTTCACCTTTTCCAACAAATATAATTTTGTCGTGTATATACATATAAGTGTGTGTATATATATGCACATACACGTTCCAAAGAGAAAAAGAAGAGGTTGGCTATTGACTTTTCAGTGAGCGTAAACCAGTTTTGTTTTGTTTAATAAATGCTACATGCTACAAACATTGTCTTACGTTTGTCTCATGTTTGTAACGACTCTGTAAAGCTATTTCTTGTTGCTCGTGCTGTTAGCATTGGCTTTTGGAGAGATGTTTGTGGCCTTCTCCTCGCTCTGAGTGTAACAGCCTTTCGCTTCCTTGTTTCCTTGCCCCCATCCCCTTTAGGATCTGACGGCTTTAGCCAAAGAGCTGAGGGAGCTGCGCATCGAGGAAACCAATCGCCCCCTGAAGAAGGTGACGGACTATTCCTCCTCCAGTGAGGAGTCAGAGAGCAGCGAGGAGGAGGAGGAGGATGGGGAGAACGAGACACATGATGGGACCGTGCCTGTCAGTGACATCCCACGGCTCATGTGAGGAACCCTTTCATATGGGGGGGGGCAAAACCATGAAACCCCGGTCTGTGTTCTTCTGGAGGTGAAACCCCAACGTGTCTTGGCCTGGAGGAGAAACCCTGGTGTCCTGGCCTGGAGGAGCAGTTAAGAAAACTGTGTTAAAGAACATGCCCAAAGCTTGTCCATGTTTGGTGGCTGGCACTGGGAACTGCATCATGGTTGCAAGGGATGATGTCCTCACATGAGTGTTTTTCCTGATCCAAACTAGAGATAGTTAATGGGAAAAACTGAGCTATCTCTGCTGCATATTCAGTGAATGTTGGCCCAAAGCTGATGGAGCTGTTCCTGCTGATGAGCCAGGCAGGTTTTTGGCCAGAGTGGGCACAGCTGATCTCATCCACACCATGGATCCTGCCCATGGGATGGATAGGGCCTGCTCTTGCCCTAAATTAAGCCATGCTAAAGTGTCAGCACTTGGTGGCCTGCCCAGTGCCAACTGGTAGAGCCAGGATTGTAATAATCTTGAATCTTTGTCTTGGATTTCTGCCCTTGGCTCAGTCAGTGTTGGTGGGTTAAAATGGTGGAATGAAGAGATCAGCAGACTGTTGTGTCCCATGGGACACTTGTGCTTTTGACTCTCTCTTGATCAGGGCAGCACAGCTTCAACACTCACAGGAAGCTGTTACCATTCAGAGAGTGTTCCTGGAGCATTTCTGCTCAGGCTTCCCACCCAGTGCTTTTTAGGGGCATTTCTGGAGGTCTCTGCCTGGCAGCAGGATCTGAATCCTGCCCATTTGAATTTGCAGAGGAGCTGTAGGAAGGTTTCAGGGGATTATTTGCTTTTTAATCAGTTCCTTTCCATTTTTCCTGCTAAATGTGTTATAGTTGATACAGGCATACTTGGCTTCAGAAACATGGTTCAGCAGTGAACATGATGGTGCTGGGTGAATGGTTGGACTCAAGGAATTTAGAGGTATTTTCCAACCTCAACAATTCTTTGATTCTCTGATGCATGGTGGTGGGGCATGGAGCAGCACAGAAACCTTCTAAGCAGCAGGGAGGCCATGTCTTGTTGGGTCCATGTTATTCAGAGTGCCAAGCTCCTGGGTTGGTGCTTCCTTCCAGCAGAAGAATTAAAATTAGAGCTCTTGAATTGGTTGGAGCAAGTCAGGAGGGAGAGGGCTGGCTCTGGACGTGCAGCAGTCGGAGGGGCAGTCAGGCGTGCCAGAAGGGGCCTCAAGCTGCTCATGGAAGAGGAGTTTAATCAGGAGTGGTTAATCTGTGCTGACATCCTTCTTCAGACACCTTGGGTTTGACACAGCACTTCCCAGTGGGTAAGTGTCTCACTGGATGCCTTGCAGCCACATGTGTGGGATGACAGGCACAGCAGTGAGCTGGATGCCCCCAGCCCCTGCCAGCCCAATGCCACATGTCCCATAATGTCCTGACTCTGTTGTGTCCCAGAGACAGAGGGTGGAGATGCAGGGGTGTCTGCAGGCAGAGCTGCACTGCCCCATGTCTTGGGAAAAAGGAAGCAAATCCTCTGAGTTACACCCTTATTTCATAATTATTTCACAAAAGGGACATCGAGTTCAGCCTGGATATACATTCTAATTTGTTTTCCTATGTTCAGTGTTTGTCATTGGAAAGTGGGGTCTAAAGAGATCATCTCATCTTCTGCTGCACCTTCTGAGTGATCTTTGTGTAACCCATGCTCAGACTTCCCTGGGTATCCTCCCTGAGCACTTGGCTGCTCTTCATTCCAGCTCTATCCATGTCTCTTCTGCTGCAGGATAAACCTATCAATTGCCTTGTGTCCCAGTGGATAGGAGGGATTGTTTATTCTGTCCACCTTTGGAGATATCATTTCTCCATCTGAAGACTGATGACTCCCTTCAGCTCCCTCCCCTCGAGCTGTGCAAGCCAGCTCTTGCCCATGGCCAGGGAATTCTTGCAGGATGACATGGAAACTGTGCACTGATGAAATGTGGGGCCTCAGGGCTACCTCAGCCATTGATTCACTGGCTGTACAGTCTCAAAATTAACATAACCTCCTCTGGCCCTGTTTTCTTATTTTAAAACTAGAATAACTGTGCTTTTCTCATCCTTTGGTGAAAAGCTAATGGTAGGGAGGGCTGAGCTCCTCACATGAAAGGTGCTGTAGGAGTCTGGTGGGCTGTTGTCTGAGTGCCTTTGTGATGCCTGTGCTCTTGTAGGTTTGATACAATGCAGGCAAGGAGCCAGTCCCACCTCAGGGTCCCCAGGGCTCAGACCTCACCTTGGATCAGTAACCCCATGATTAATCCAGGTTGTTTTGCCTTTTCACCGACCAGGTTCCCTCACAAGCATTTGGGCTTGTTGGTGTGCACAGGAGCTAAAGATTTTATTGCCTCACATGGATGGAAGCAATTGGTCTGTGTGGCTTTTAAATGCAAAGTAACAGGTCCTGATCATCCAGAGCTTGTCCTCTGCTTGTGGATTTATTTGAGTTATATTTAAGCAGCCAGGCTGCCAAGAATGTAATAGTGAAGTAATGAGGGCTGCTCAGCACCTGTGACATCCAATCTCAGGCAATCCTAAAATTTAATAAATTCCAGCCCCCTTCTTCAAATAGGAACATGGAAATTTCAAGATGAAACCACAGGTTAGGGCAACATTTCCACCTGGAAAACAGCAGAAAGCTACAGGACACAACTTGTCCTGCTGCCCACACATTCTCCATCCCCTCCCTTGTTATTTGCCATCAGATGCTCTAGTGTTTCCTTTTCAGGGGTTGAGATGGGAACTAAAGGGAGTAAATTTTGGTTTTCTGCAGCTTTTTTAGGTGGAAAAAAATCGTATAAACTAGAGCAGGAACACTCCTTGTTACCTGTTCATCAGTGCTCCTCTCAGGACACCTTGGGATAAGAAAGAAATGGTCTCTCTCTTTGGCATCTGTAGATACCAAATACATACAAAATATCTGTAGATATTATCAACCTCACCCTAGCCCTGCATTTTTGGCAGCATCTGTCATTTCCCCATAAATCCAAGTGGAGATACTTTTCTAAACTTTCCTTCCCGTGAGATACAGAGCCCTTATTGAAATAATACTGTACTAGAGGGTTTTTCAACTTTTAACAAAGGTAAAAACAAAGGAAATATTCACTGTTAATGCTTTTCCACTCTGTCCCCAGACCAACAGGAATTCCTGGAAGCAACGAGCCGTACAACCTGGGAATGGTGGCAACCCACGGGCTAGAGACTTCCCACGCAGATACGTTTAGCAATATTTCAAGGGAAGGGACTTTAATGGTGAGGGAGGTAAGTTTGTTTGTAAAACAAACACTTCCATGGAGCATCTTCAGGAGGTTTTGCCCATGTAAGCACAAAAACTAACAGTGCTGTGTGTCCGGAACACAAAAGGAGGGAGTAAATTGTGCTCGTTAGCGCTCTTCGTTAACGCAATTTACGCCCGGAGCAGATGTGACAAGTGCAAATGTTTCTCAGAGCTACAAACAGCAGTGAATGGCAGTGCCAGGGCAGGGGCTCCTGCCAGTGGCTCTGCTCTAACCCCACCATTGCTCCAGGCAGCAGGAGTTTAGAGTTTACAGCGTTTAGTTAATTCACTTGGAACTGGCCCCAAGCTTCCCCTCTTCTCCCCAGCCTTTGCCACCTTGTGGCTGTTAGAGCCCCGCAGTGTTTGTGGAGCATTTGGGGGATTTCAGCAGAGGCTGGTCCTGCTCAGAGCCCGCTGTGGGAGGCACATCCCAGATGGATCCAGTGCTGCAGAGGTGAGGCTGTGGTGGGAGCGATGCTGATGGATGGCTCTGCAGGAGTGAGGCAGAGGAGGCACATGCAATGCCTGTGGAGGATCTCCCCCGGTGTTTCTTGGCTTCCCAGTTGCTGGAATGTTCTGGTGATGCTGGTGGAAGTGCAGATGGGTAGCTGGACTCCTGGTGAGAGGGCAGGAGGCCCTGGTGGTTAGGGAACAGGGGAGTTACTGTCCCACCAGCACATCAGGGAGGTGGATGGGAAAGGAGAAGGAGGGAGGGGAGCTTGGAGGCTGCAATTGTAAAGGAGGGATGTTTAGGTCACATGTAAACAAGACTTGAGCTGCATTTAAGTTCTTAATTCCGTTTATCTAATGTATTCACATATAAAAGGAAAGGATGAATGTAACTTTGAAAGAGAGGAATGAGTTAGCAAAAGAAGTCACAGCATGTTTGCTGGCTTCCTCCATCAGTTTTGGAGGGGGTAGTAATACAGTCCACCTCATCCCTCACTGGGCTGGAGCTGTTCAGAGCAGGGATCCCCAGAGCTCTGCACATCCCTAAATCAGGGAGGGTGATGTGGGTGGGTGGGAGAACAAGGCCCTGTGTAACAAGCAGCTGTTCCTGAAATGAGCTTGTGTTCAGCATCACAACAGCAAAACTCATGCTGTGTATGAGAACTGGGATGCAGAGAGGTTAAAAAGCCATGGGCAAGACAAGCAGCTGGGAAATCCCACTGGCAGGAGAAAGCATAAGAAATCCAAACTGTAGCCTTGTGCTGGGTGCTTACTGTTTTTTCCCTACCACCACCATAGCCATCAGAGGATAGTCTCACTGAGGGCAGTGGGCTTTGGGCAGAGAGCTTCTCACTCTGTGATGGGATGGCAAGGTGTGGTCCAAGGTGGTGGTAATGAGCCATCAAAAGATAAATGTCATCAGTACTGGTCAGGGCCTTGGTGAGCCCAGTTAAACTTTCCACCAATGCTAGTAAATGGGTAAATCTCTGTAACAATCTCATTGATGTGCTCCAGGTAGGTGAGATTCAGCGAAATGGCAAAATAAATGAGGAAGGGAGAAACTTCCCAGTGCCTGCCTTGCACAGGGAGGGGATGGAAAGGAAGGGGAACCCTGTGGAAACCCAAGGAACCTCGTGTGCAGGGCGAGCTGCTGGTGGTTCTGCCACTGCTGCTGTTCACTGCTGGTTTGGGTCACAGAAACATGGGACAGGGCTGTGCTGGCACTTGCAGTCAGGCTGCTCTTTGCCATAGCTGTGCAAAGCTGTCCAGGCTAACACTGACTGAGGGCTCAGATTCTGCTGTCACCAGTGGCCACGTGGGAGGAGAGCTGGCCATGGGGTTTGCCCCCATGGGGGCAAGCACAGAATCTGCCCTACATTCCTCGCCTCCAAACAACAGTGATCAGGCTTCTCTCGCTGTTTTGTGGCTAACTACTCTGTATTGACTTGGTCATTAATCCTGTCTTTTCATTCTCCTGGAGTGGGGGGGTTGGTTTGCTGCTTGCCAGATGCATGGGGATGGAAGAGAGAGGCTCCTTCTCCTGCGCTTGCTCTGGGGACCCGGGGCACTGCCGACAACTTAGTTTTGTTTGGTTTTTTTTTTTTTTTTTTTCTCTTTCCTTTTTCTCTTCCCTCCCCCCTCCCCTTCTCTTTCTTCCTCATGCCTTGTGTCTCTGCAGACCTCTGGTGAAAAAAAGCGTTCTGGCCACGCAGCCAGCAATGGCTTTGCAGGGCACATCAATCTGCCTGACCTGGTGCAGCAGAGCCACTCGCCGGCGGGCACGCCGACCGAGGCCCTGGGGCGAGTCTCCACGCATGCACAGGACATGGACTCGGTGCCTGAAGTAGGTGGTGGGGGGGCTCCTCCTTCTCCTTTGCATCGCTTTTAAACGGAGTATTAACATCTCTGCCTCCTGATGGGGCTCTCCTGCTTTCCTCCCTGGCTTTCTTGGCTCTCTCCTCTCTCTGTTTCTGGTCGCCGTGGGTGAGCGTAGTGGAACTGCGAGGGAAGTGGATGGGTTACTGCTGTAGGGGGCTGTGGCTGATGGCAGAAGGATTTGTTAGGTCTTTGGAGTTCTGGTGGTGTGACACGAGTGCTGCCAACTGATGAGAAAACCCCTTTTTTTTTTGACACTTGGATGTAAAAGGAAGTGATGAGAGCCAGTGATGCCATTTAACTTCAACTGAGCCCAGCTTCCATGAGTGCAACCTCTGATCATTATCATGACTGAAAAGGTTTCCAAAAACCAAGGCCAGCAAAATTCCAGTTAGTTCTTCAGAGCAGAAGAACCCTGCACACTTTTAAAGTCGTGTGTTTCCTGTCATGGCAAAATGATTCTCTCTGGTAGGTGTTTTATAGGCACAAGATTGAACATTAAACCTGAATAAAGTGTAAAAAGGCTAAGTACAAGATGTGACAAATACACCAAGGGAATTGATGTGTCCAGCGTAACCATCCCAAGCTGTGGGAACCAAACACTGATCATTTTTCCCATGAGAAATCAACCCATTTGGTGCCAATTAAGCTATTGTATTTAATGTTTTTGTTTCATTTGGTGGGTTGTACATCAAAAGTTCTGCCATCCTCTGTTCTTTCATAGAAATTATGTTCTCACTTTATGGTGTACTTTTACTAGCAGTATAAAAATAAAAATTTCTTGGAATTGGGCATTGATAAAACGTAAGAACAGATGGTGCCTGACTTGACCTCAAGTTTTTAATCTGTTTCCTCATTGGCATTAAAAACAGCAATGAGAGAGTTGATCCTGAAAATAACACCTTCCACAGTAATCCTGGGGCTGCTGAAATGCAGCCTGGGATTGGGTTTAGATGTATTCATTTATAGAATATCAACCAAAAAGATCTTCTCCATTTCTAAAATTGTATTTTTAGAGTTGACTGAGCAGGGAGTGGGTGTGAATGGAAACCTGGGGATTTTGTTCATGGGCTTCCAGGTGACTCATGCAAGCACAACCTCAGCCTGCAGCTTGATGCTCTTTGTAAGCCACCACACAGGTTTGCAGGCTCTTGAACAGGACCTGGGGGAAGATGAAGTCTTAATATTTAAATATCAGACTTGGAAGCTATTAAAATGTCAGCTTCTGAGGAGAATAACTGAGTGTGAGCAAGGAAAAATGCTCGGTGCATTGGGATGAGGGGTTTCTTCATAATTCATTTGCTGGAAAGCACCTGGCTCTCAGCTGGAAATCTCTACAAATACTGAAATCCTCTCTTCCTTAAATTGCTATTGTTTTATGGAAAAAGACATCCAGCACAGGATAAAAATCAGTGTATTTCTTGGATAGGAGATAAGCACAAAGCAGAGGTATCTCTGTGCCTGCAGCCTTCCCTGCTGCAGGCTGTTAACTCCTTCTGTGGGCCTCAGTTACCATGTCCTGTTCAGAGATCCATCCTGTTTCCATGGAAACAGCCAGGCTGTCAGGGAATAGGGTTGAGAGGGAAGCAGGATGTGCTGTGCCTGATTTTGGCACAGATGCTGGCTCTCCCATGGATGCCAGCCCCAAAATGCTTAGAAAAGTCACGAGCCACAAAGCTGCTCCTACACCTGTACAGCTCCTACAGCTGGTTTTTTGGGTTTGTGTTTTTTTTTTTTTTTTTTTCTGGCCCACTGGAGGACAGGCACAGGCCCAGCCTGGTTTCAGTGGGGATGTGCCAGGGTGGTGGTGGTGGTGTTCCCATCTCCCCAGGCATGGGGGACTTGTCCCCATGGCAGCTGTCACACAGGGGCTGTGGCAGTGAGCGTGGGAGCAGCCTGGGCTTGGGGACTGGGTGAAAGCTGAGGAAGACTTATTTCAGGAGAGGGACAATGTCCCAGAGAAGAAGAACGTGAGCTGTAGTGGTGGTGCAAAGCTGGGCTCTAAACTGAGTTCATCCATAAAGTGTGTCCTGGGTAAATGCTGCAGTAGGAAGGATAAGCTGCTCAAAGAAAGGGGGGATTCACGTCACTTTGACTCCAAAGACAAGGATTTCCTTTTGCTTGGAAGGAGGTCTTAACCTCGTTTTCTGCCTTAAAGCAATTGGTTTTAAAAAGAAAGCAGTGTGACACTGCAGTTTGTTCATCCTCAGATTCCCTCAGCAAAGTATTGGCTCTGACATTTCCTGCGATACCCTCAGGTTAAGTTTTGTTAACTTAGAAATGTCCCTTTCTGCAGTGCCACTCGAAATGCTGGGGACAATTTAAAACTGTGCCAGCTGCACCAGGCCAGGGCTTCACAGGGACTCCCAGCACCATGCTGCCAACTTCAGCTGCAATGGGAGAGTGGGAAAAGCAAACCCTCACCTGGCCTGATGTTCCAGAAAACATTTAAGGCATGTGTGTGACATGCAGACAAATAAACAGGTGGATTGATGATCCTAAAGGTCTGCTCCAGCCTAAATGATTCTGTGATTCTCAGTTGGATTTTACCTGTGTTGGCTTCTGCCTCTGGCCCTGCAGCTTCTCTGCTGACTGTCCTCCTGGCTGTGCTTCTGCCTGTGAGGAGAGAGCAGAGCCAGGCCCTGCTCCTCCCATTTTCTGTTGCTCACAAACACTCAGAAAACTGATTTAATGTTTGTTTCTGATCAGTTATGGGGAGGAGGAGCAGATGTTCATAGAGGGCTCAAAAAGGGCACCGCAGAGGCAAGCACTGTTTGCTAATTAGAAAGTCTGAGATGTACACAGATGTACAAAATTACTGTTACTTCTGTGCACTGAGCTCTCTCTTTGCTGTTCATTTTCTAGTATGGGATGGGAAGTAGCACCAAAGCCTCTTTCACCCCCTTTGTGGACACCAGAGTGTATCAGACCTCACCTACTGATGAAGATGAAGATGAGGATGAAGAGTCATCTGCTAATGGTGAGAGCCAGTGTGGCCAGTTTGAGATGGGAGGGCCTTGTGGAAAGCAGGTCAGGGAGCCTGAATAACCCTGGTGAACCTCTCTCACATTTCACTCACTCTAAACATAGCTGGTGTCTGTATCCGTGCCCTCTCCAGCTGCCATCCAGCTTCTTCTCCCTCACCAGCAAAATGCCACCAGAAAGATCTGGGATGAAGCAGGGGGCAGCAGAAATCCACCCTCCCGTCTGCTTGGGCAAACAAATGTCTTGTAACACAGCGACAACTCCCCCATGGAGAAATAAACCAAGTGCTCTCATTCTGTCCCAAAGAAGAGGTGACAGAACATTGAACCCATCCCAGCATCTAACCCTCCCTGTCCTCGTGTGTCCCCTTGCCAGCCCTGTTCACCAGCGAGCTGCTGAGGCAGGAGCAGGCCAAGCTGAACGAGGCGCGCAAGATCTCGGTGGTGAACGTGAACCCCACCAACATCCGCCCCCACAGCGACACCCCCGAGATCCGCAAGTACAAGAAGCGCTTCAACTCGGAGATCCTCTGTGCTGCTCTCTGGGGTAAGCCCTGCTGTGGCTCCAGGTGCTGCCACGGGCATGTGTCACCTCAGCACCGAGCCCCTGCCTCTGCTGGGCCCCTTCTCCATCCCCCAGGGGATGCAGAGTGACCCTGCCTGTCCGTGGGAAGGTCCCGGCCTTGGCTGGGTCGGTCACACTTCTGGTGGCAGCAGAGATGAGCTGGGGGTGTTGTCCTTGGGAGCTCCTGGCGCCCATGGACCTCTCCTCTCCTCTCCTCTCCTCTCCTCTCCTCTCCTCTCCTCTCCTCTCCTCTCCTCTCCTCTCCTCTCCTCTCCTCTCCTCTCCTCTCCTCTCCTCTCCTCTCCTCGAAATCTCCTCTCCTCGAAATCTCCTCTCCTCGAAATCTCCTCTCCTCTCCTCTCCTCTCCTCTCCTCTCCTCTCCTCTCCTCTCCTCTCCTCTCCTCTCCTCTCCTCTCCTCTCCTCTCCTCTCCTCTCCTCTCCTCTCCTCTCCTCTCCTCTCCTCTCCTCTCCTCTCCTCTCCTCTCCTCTCCTCGAAATCTCCTCTCCTCGAAATCTCCTCTCCTCGAAATCTCCTCTCCTCGAAATCTCCTCTCCTCTCCTCGAAATCTCCTCTCCTCAAAATCTCCTTGAAATCTCCTCTCCTCTCCTCTCCTCGAAATCTCCTCTCCTCGAAATCTCCTCTCCTCGAAATCTCCTCGAAATCTCCTTGAAATCTCCCCTCCCCTCCCCTTCTCCACCCCTCCCCAGGTGTGAATCTGCTGGTGGGCACGGAGAATGGTCTGATGCTGCTGGATCGAAGTGGGCAGGGCAAGGTCTACAACCTCATCAACAGGCGGCGATTCCAGCAGATGGACGTCCTGGAGGGCCTCAACGTCCTCGTGACAATATCAGGTGCTCCTCTTGTGCTTTCACCCCGCCCTGAGTGGCTCCAGCTCAGGCCAAGCCTGCTCACTGGTGCCAGGGGGAAGCTCCCAGGGGAGATGGAGGTGGTTTGCAATCAAATTAGTTAAATCTGCTTTCAAGAGAGTTTGCTCCCTTCAGCTGCTGACTGCACTTCATCTGCAGTCTCCTTTAGCAGGGAAGGGGAGGTGCAGGATACAGGCAGGTGGCCCAGCAAGGGAGGTAATCACAGCTTGAGGGGAGCAGAGACCTCTGCTATTGGGTCTGGCCCTGGATGACAGAGCCACGATCCATGGCTTTAGATTTCCAGTTCAGACCACAGATGTGCTTGGGCTGTCCCAAGTATTGTGAGGGCCACAGGCTTTTCACTGTCCCTATGTTTAGCCAGGAGCTCCAGAGTGCTGATTATCAGGCTCAGGGGTGACTTTTGGCAAAAAAAAAAGCAAAACCTCTGCAGCCCAGTCTCTGAGGAGAGCATCCAGCATCCTCCTGCAGGGCAGCCCTGAGGAGCACACAGGTGACAGAGCCAGGGCAGAGCCTTCTCCTGCTGACACCTGCCCACCAAAGCTCACAGAGGGCAGCAAGAGAAGTGCTCGTTAGGAGATTGTTTGATACCATCCTTCTGCTTCCTTTTACACTGTTAACACCCCCTGGTCTTGCTCTGCATTCACCTGCAAATGCCTGCTCCCCTCATTCAGCCAGAGCACCAAACTCACTGCTCCATCATTTACCTGGGCTGCAGCTTCCCTGGGGTTTCGGGATACAGCTGTAGGGATAAGGGGTTTAGTATAGCTGGAATGGGGAGAGCACCAAACCCCAAGATGATGCTGAGAATGAGTCCTGGGGACTTGTGGAGACCTGTGAGCAGACAGAGTCATCATTTGGGTCCTGTCTCACCAGGCTTGGTGTGAGCTGTGTCCTGTCCCTGTAATGGGGGCTCTGCAGCCACAGGGATTTTGCAGCCATGTCACAGCCATCCAGGAGCAGGCAGCCAGCCATGCAGAAATTTGGCAGCCCCTCAGCACTGCAGAGCCCAGCACCAGGCTTGCTGGCAAACAGCAGAGCCTGTCGCAGGCTGAGGAGCTCCTGTCTCATCTCCAGGGTGGAATTAATGTTGTATGAAGGAGAGGGAAGAAACCAGGTAGTAGAGTGGTTGGATAAGATTTGAGCTGTAGGAGGGTTGGGATCACTGCCCCACTGAGCCCCACTGTCCCTCTTTGAACACTGATTTATAGGGAAAGGAATATTTCCAGCCTTTGGGAAGCAAAAGCCTGGCTTTTCCAGTGTCTATCTGCAGCCTGCAAGACAGACATCTGGGCTTCACTTTCCATATGTTTCATCCCAAGGAAAAACCCAACACAACAACTAAATTACTGTTTTCAATTAGTATTTATATTACTTTTATCATGAAATGGACTTAAATTTTAGCAGCTTGTGACTGAAAATAAGCCCTGAAACCTCAAGGTGGTCCATGCAAACGTGCTCTGCTCTGACAGGAACATTTCCTTTGCCAACAGGAAAGAAGAACAAGCTACGTGTGTACTACCTGTCCTGGCTGAGAAACAGGATTTTACACAATGACCCTGAGGTGGAGAAGAAGCAGGGTTGGATCACAGTTGGGGACCTGGAGGGATGCATCCACTACAAAGTCGGTGAGTGGAAATAAATGTCTGAAGAGATGTGGTTTTGTTCTCTAGTCTTGGGTCTGACCTGACAATTTGATATTAGAAGTATGGGTAGACCATAGCCACAAGTAAATTTGGAATTCATCTTTATGCATTAGGGGGACTCTAGGTAATGAGAATCAACAGAGGGATGGCCTGAGAAGCTGTTCCTGGAGATTTGTCGGAAAGAGAGTGGATGTTTTTAAAATTGGGTTTGTTTTTATTTCAGTGAAATATGAAAGAATCAAGTTCCTGGTGATTGCCTTAAAGAACGCTGTAGAGATCTACGCTTGGGCTCCTAAACCATATCACAAGTTTATGGCATTTAAGGTATGTTTGTCTTTTACACTCTGTAATTGCAAATACATGAAATTTCTGTACTCTGCAGAGCAGAAAAGCATCTTGCTTATGTAGCTGAGCTCCTCAGGATGCCTGGCAGGCATGGGAGACAGGATCCTTGCTGGCTGAAGAGATTGGATATGTTCTGCTTGCGACCAACAATGAAGTGCTATTATTAGTTCGTGCTAGTAGGCTTTACTTGAGGAATTTGCAGAAAGCTGATCAAATGCACATGAGCGAAATTGAGTTGGGGATTTTTGATGGGTGTTTTTTGTGGGGTTTTTGTGTTTGGTGGGGTTTTTTTCCCTCTAATTAATTTTCAACATAGAATACAAAAATAGGCTGGCATGATTTTCTGCTTTGTTTTGCAAGGTCCTCTCCCCTTCTGCAGTTTGAATTCTGGTTCAAGTCAGAAAGATTAGGAGAGTGAGCCACTCTTTCCTTCTCTTTTTTCCTCCTTTTTCACCTGCCTTGGTTTCCTCAGTGAGACCTTCCTCCTCTCCAACCTGCCACTGGGTATTTTGTGCTCAGTCCTTCAGAGCACTTTTCATCCCAAGCTCTGTGCAGAGAAGAGTCAGAAGGGGCAATGCCTTGTGGAGATGTTCATGCTGAGTAATCTCATTTTACATCTTTCCAACACAAATGGACTTATGCAGTATTAGGTCATATTAGCTTTTTTGGAACAAAAGCCAGAATAAATGGGCTTGGTGACACGGAGAGCTCAGCAGCATCAAAATGGTTTGGGATCCAACTTCCCACAGGTGTTTCACTCTCCTGCTGAGCACCTAAGCCATGGGACATGATTTGGACATGGCTGAGGGTTGGTCCCAGCCTTGATGCAGCAGGTTAGATGGAGCAGGGGAAAGTAGGTCTGTGCTAAACTGACTCATTTCAGCTGCCCAAAGCAGAGCAGTGGTCCCTGCCAGGAGAGGGGGTGGGTGGTCACAGATCTCTGCTGAGAGAGACTGAACACACACTCATGGAAAATGGAGCTGTCTCCTTCCTTTAGAAACCAAATCCTTGTGTTGGCCTCGGGCTCCTGTGAGAGAGAGCTGGGCTTGGCAAGGTGGGCATTTATCTGCTGGGATGGCTGAATACCCTCTGAGGCATCTGACAGGGGAACAGAGAGGCAGGAGTATAAGTAAGCACGTATTTAGTAGGAAACACAGTCACACAAACGTGATTTCAAAACTGTCTCAGGCTGCTGCAAATGGGGATTTGTTGGCTTCCTGTGATGCTCATGGAAGGGATTATAAAAGTCTTTTGCAGATCTCCAGCACAAGCCGTTGCTCGTGGATCTCACTGTGGAGGAGGGTCAGAGGCTGAAGGTCATCTTTGGATCCCACACTGGTTTCCATGTGATTGATGTAGATTCTGGGAACTCCTATGATATCTATATACCATCTCACGTGAGTACCTGGGTGGTGCTGCTGCCTGAGGAACACGGGTCACCAGTGAGGTTTGGACAGGCTCCTGGGGGCTCAGAAGTGGGGACCAGTGATGGGTGTGACATTCCCCAGTCCTGCACTCACTTAAGGAGGATTCAGAGCTGTCACAGACTTCATGTTCATCTGCCCAGGCTGTTTCTGTCCTCATGCAGGACAGTAAAGTCTAAGGTTGCCATGTCCCACAAAAAGGAGAATCTGTCTGTACACTGCATGGAGCAGTAGTGGAGCTCTCTATAGGATGTTCTTTTTGGGTCATTTAAACTCCATCTGTACTGTTGGCCCACAATAAACTGGTGTCTAGGAGAAACTGTGTCACTAAACAAATGCAGGAATTGTTGAATCTGATCCAAGCAGCAGTCTCCTCTGCAAGAACAAGCAAGAGCAGAGAGAGAAATACTGGGGCAGTTTGGGATGGTTTTGTGTTGTCTTAGCTATGGAAGGGCAGACATGAGTGGAAAGTCAATGCAGCTGCCCTTGGAGCTAGAGGATGACCCCTAAAAAAGAGGATATTTCCTCCCTAGGGCTGCCTGTAAAACTCAGAGTTTATTTACCTTGATTTGAACTGGTGATGGATTCATTGGCTCAGTCACTTATTTGTGTTCCAGCCAAGTGTCAGCCATCAGTCTTGGGGGCGTCTATGTTGTGATCTGTCTGTAATTGCTGAACCTGTTTATCCTTGCTGTGTCAGACAGCTTTGATGGTAGGGTAAACATGACAGTTTATTTCCCTTCAGGCTTATCTCTGAAAGCCAGTGCCTGTGTGGGGAATGCGGGGAGGGCTTTGTTCTCGAGTTGGTTTGGGCTTTTTCCTTGCAGTGCGCTGCTCCCTTTCCCTCTTCCCCTTGCTCCATTCAGTGCAATTCTGACTCTCAGGGTGTGTTTCACCTGCAGATTCAGGGCAATATTACTCCTCACGCCATTGTCATCCTGCCCAAGACGGACGGGATGGAGATGCTGGTGTGCTATGAGGACGAAGGTGTCTACGTCAACACCTACGGGCGAATAACTAAAGACGTGGTGCTCCAGTGGGGAGAAATGCCTACTTCCGTGGGTAGGTCAGCCCTTCCTCTTCACCTGCTTAAAATACAAGCCACAACTAAGATGAGGAGTCAAGAATGCTGAGATGGAGTCATTTGGGATGAAGGGGATTTCTCTCTTTTATCAAAGGGGATTACCCTCAGCCAGCTGTGAGATGCAATTGCTAAATTTCTGCAGTTTGGTGCTCCATAGTAAAAGCAAGTAATTTCTTGAAGATTTGAACTTCTTGAGTAAGAGATAAGTATAAAATTAATGTGAGATAATGCAAGCTGGGATGCTGTGTTGAGTGGAGAGGAGCATGTGGAGTTGGGAGCCCTCGAGTTGCTCTTCTGGCTCTGCTGTTGCTCAGCTCCACAACCCATGGAGGCAAAACACTGCCCAGCTCCTCAGCTTCCGAAACCAGAAGAAACAGTGCTGCTTCTATTTAAATTTCTCAGCAATTTTTAGATGAAAAGTGCTCTGAAAAGGCTGCTGTCCCTGCAGGCACTTGCCTGGCCGTCAGAGCTCTGCCCATTGATCTGCTTAGGCTTTTTGAGTAACAGCTGATGAGAGCTTTTCTGCCCATTGCATAATATTTAGCTCAACACAAGTTGTAACACCTGCCAAACGCTTCCTTTTGACAGCCTACATTCATTCCAATCAAATAATGGGCTGGGGAGAGAAAGCGATTGAAATCCGGTCAGTGGAGACAGGACATTTGGATGGAGTATTTATGCACAAGAGAGCTCAAAGGTTAAAGTTTCTATGTGAAAGAAATGATAAGGTAAGTCCACTTCAAAGCTTGTATCTGTGCTGCGAGCTACGAGGTGCTTTTAGAGCTTATGTCTGGTTTGTCTTGAGGTTAATAATTAATCTGAAGGTCCTGCTTAATAAGCAGTGCCCATAAGTCTATTCCCAGTTAATTTTCTCCAGTGGATGGAGACCTCAGCCTGCAAGATCTCTTCTACATCTAGCTGAGATCTGTATGACTTGGCTTGACTTTCTCCCAGTTCTTTCATCTGAACATTAAATTGAGGCTGCCAAGCAAACTCCAAAAGTTGAGTATTGGCAAGGGTGTGTAAGTGATCCTGATTTGAGCTCTGATGCAGAAATATTTTGATGCATCCTCAGATGCATTTTGATGCATCTTAAATGATTTTCCTTTTACAGCCTCATCCATTTCTGTGGGCAGCAGGGATAAATACTGCTCTGGAGGGTCACCAGAGTTGCATGGCTGTCATGTAGGTGACCCCTGCCACAGGTGTAGAAAGGGAGGCAGGGAATGAGGAGAAATTGCCAGAGGAAAAGGCATTTTTGCATGGAAGTGATGGTTGAATGCTGAGGTCTTTCTGCTGGTGGTGTTCCCTCCTCTCACAAGATTTCACTAAGATAAGTCAGGACCAAGCAGCAGGGAGATCTTTCATAATGGACACGATCCCAAAACCAGTGAAGAAACCAGTCCCAGAGCAGGATTTAATAATGTGCAGTAAATGAGCTTTGAGGCCATGATCACTTTAGTGAACAGCTGCTTATTAGCAGAGTGCTGCCCTTCCTGGGGCATGGAGGTACTGAAGCTCTGCAGGAAAATGTATCTTAACTTTGCAGTTGAGTATGTTATGAGAAGCTGCCCAAGAAGCTGAATTTAAGTTTAATTTAAGTATAATCTAATTCTAACAAAGCTGGGAAAAAAACACCTTGATCTTTCTAAAATACTGGAACCAACTGATCACTGAAATACTAAGCTCAGATGTTTCTGGAGAACTGGTTAAACTGGTAAGATTGAATGATTTTTTTGTTTTATTAAGGACAGAGGCTTCAGACTGTTCCCTTCAATATTTGCAAATTATAATTAACTTATTTTTTAAGACTCCCCTTGGAATCAAATGCTGGTGGATCCTGCCAGAAGCACCAAAACCCCTGTTCTTCATACAGAATCCTGATATGTTTCTGCACTTTGAGCATGTTGAAGGGAAGTTGTTTTTCTGGTTTTTACTTTCAGGAATAGCTGAAATACCAGGACTAACTTTTCAAAAAAAAAAACCCCATTTCAGACTGAGGCAGATATCGACCCAAAAGGTGAATGTTTAGCAAGATCCAAACCACTGACAGCAGTGTTTTGTTAGTACTTCATAATAAATTATGTTCTGGCAGTAAAATGTGATAAACCTGGTATTTTTAAGGCCTTCCAAACTCTTTTTGGTAGTCAGGGAGATGGAGGTTTAATTACTGCATTTCCTGACGAGTGGCTCAATTTAATCCCAGTCTGGCATGGGTGGTAAGCTCCATCCCCTGAGTGCTAACAAGTGCTTTTTTCCCTTCCAAACAGGTATTTTTTGCATCGGTGAGATCCGGAGGAAGCAGCCAAGTGTTTTTCATGACCCTCAACAGAAACTCCATGATGAACTGGTAACAGAGGAGCACTTGGCACTCACCGCCATGGCATTATTTCTAATTTAAAGGACATTAAACACGTGGACTAACACTGTAGAGGCAGGTGCGGAGGGCGCCGAGGAACCCCCTCCCCACACTCCCCCGGCGCCGCCAGCCCCGGGGCAGGGACTGCAGCCAGGGATGGACTTTTCACGCTTGGACCCCCTTCCAGGGTCTCCTGATTATGCTGTGTTATAGTGGGTTATGAGTTTTCCTTTATTTTATTTTATTTTATTTTTTAGTTTTACTTTTTCTTTGTCCCCTACTTTGTAAGAACGGGGAAAGAAACAGTGTCAAAAAGTCTGTTTTTAATTCTGTCTGCCTGCTAGCATCAAATATATAGTATGTTGTAAAGTTACCAATTAAATCTGGTGAGAGACAGCACAATAAATGTACCTTTTATCTTTGTGATGAAGGCCATAACCATATAGCTGGGTAATTTTAGAAATCTTTTGCCTTCACCAACATTTACATGTTGCTTTTGGCAGCAACGGCTTAACGGATTTTTAAAGAAGAGAAAAAATAATAGGTTTTTTTCCCCTCTTTTGGGAAATGGATTTTAAATGGCTAAACTACTAGCCTTAGACTAATAAAAATCAGCTACCATTTTTGTCAAGTCTGTCAATCCATATTTCTATATGGATCTTCACATAATGGTGTGTCTTGGTAGGGACAGAGGTGCCATTTCTTGTTGCTCCGGAGGGTGCCCGCCTGCCCCGGGGCTTGGCCACGGGCACCGGGACAGGGGATCAGAGGAGGAGAGGAGAGGAGAGGAGGGCGGAGCCGTCAGAGGAGCCCCGTGCTCGCCCCTGAGGGGGATTTGTGATGCAGAGGCTCCCGGGATGCTGTGGGCACCGGACCCCGCTGCCGAAGCCGGCACAGGTTGTGAGCGCTCGTTCCCCCTGAGTCCGGAGCCGGGCACGGGAGCAGCCGGCACAGGGATGGGGACCACGAAAACAAGCTGCCTGTCCCCCCACCTTGCTGGATTGGGCTTGTAAAGAGCTTAAAAAAAAAAAAAAAAAATTATATATATGTGTGGTTTCTTCGGCCAAGGGTCTTGAATCTACTCGTTTTCCACCCCCTCCACTCCCTAGGAATTACCCAACATACAGTGAAAGACAACATCTGTGCCGAACCGTGTGTGTGTGTTTAGTTCGGGTTGAATCGTGTCCTTTATAAACTCTGCTCAGTTGATTTCCATTTTCGGTGCGTATCTGGGGTTTTCTTTCTCAGTAGCTGCAAGCATGGCCGCCTGTGGTGTTGGGGTGTCGCATAACAAGGTCTGTGTTGCTGGTTTTAACCTACCTCGTTTCGGTTGGGGTTTGTTTTTGGTTTTGTTTTTTTTTTTTTGGTTTCGTTTCGTTTCATTTTTTTTTTTTTTTTTTCCGTTCCGCTGTCGAATCACAGCGCTGTTACCTCCAGCGACATATAGAGAGCTTAACTGGCAATCTTGGTGTACTCAGTAACGATGGCTTTATTAAAAAATGATTAAATCAACAGGACTTGGTCAAACTTGAATCTTTCTCCAGGGTAACAGGCGGGGATGGGATGGGCCGGGCCGCCCTCAACCTGAAGCGTTCTGTGGGCAGGGTGTCAGGGTTTGGTACCGCAGGGATTGCCAGCAGTGGGACTCCCAGGATGTGGAGATCAGGGAAAAACAGGTGGGATGTGCTTTGTGGTGCCTTCTTCCAGCATCAGGCACCCTCCTGTTGGGCTGGTGCAGCCTGGAGAGTGTAGGGATGGCCACAGGATCACGATACTGGTATTCAAATCCCATCACAAACACTGATTGCCACCAGCTCTTTGTATTTTCATTGTGGTTAAAATACAAATCAAATAAAGCCCAGAGCTTTTGTTGTGTTGCAAACTGATAACTGTTTTGGGGTGTTTTTTTGTTCTACTTCAAGTGACAAATGCACAGCTTTGGATGACTTTTGTTACGGGTTTTTGCATACAGTGATGAAATTGCAGGCAGTCGTTGAGTTTAAACGGCTCAGGTGGTTTGTGAATGTATTTTTTTTTAAATCTCAGAATCATTTGGAACAAAAATCACAGAAGCCAATATTACCACGGTCTTGTCTATGGCATGTGTGTATGGAGATAACACAGAGCAAATGCTTTTCTGGTGCCAACCACAATAAAACACAAAACTTCACCATTAAGCCATGCCTTTTATGTTTGGGTAAATAAAACCTGGGGTGTTGGAGGACATGGTGGTAAAGGGGATTTTCAGGGCTCCCAGTTACAATGCTCTTTCTCTGGAGACTCTTGGGAAGGTGGTCTTGGAACAGGATGAGTGCAGGGAGGTGGGACACGTCCCTTGTGATGCTGCCCAGCAGTGAGCAGTGGCCAGGGGATGTCTTGATGGACCATCACCACCTGAAAACTCCTCTTCTACAAAATCAACCCATGCTTATTATAAAGACATTTCCCCTCCAAATGTTACTAGCTTTGATTAGCTCGTCTTTTGCTGTAAGTAAAATGTGCTTATGGT
Organism: Phylloscopus trochilus trochilus; assembly: GCA_016584745.2. Taxonomy (NCBI): domain Eukaryota; kingdom Metazoa; phylum Chordata; class Aves; order Passeriformes; family Phylloscopidae; genus Phylloscopus; species Phylloscopus trochilus. The sequence goes on from WQNJ02000041.1 coordinate 15,296,478, forward strand.
TGATTAATGCTCTCAGAAACTACTTATTATTAGTGTTTAAAGAAATAAAACCTGCAGCTCATTTTAAAACCCTGTTTCTGGGACTTTTTGTCCAGGAAAGGAAATTGTTCATCTGTGCAGTGCCACGGGACGAAAAAGCAGTAATGTAGAAATGCAGAAAAAGCAAGCATGCTGGGGTTGCTTGAGCCTGTTGCAGATTCAGTTACTTCTTTCCAAACCAAGACAACAGATTTGCCATGAAATATTGTATATATTGAGTCATGGTAAATGGAAGAAAAGCCCTGAGAGCTGGCATGAGGCCGTGCAAGGGTCATGGTTAGCTCCACCACCCTGGGGAGATGCTGGGTGCCACTGCCAGGTGAAGGATGCTCAGAGGTAAGGCTGTAGCAGCAACTTGTGGGAAGTGAGTATTTTCAAACTTGTTTCAGGATCATTATCAAATGGCTTTTTTCTTGTGAGATGGTTTGGGGATTGACACTATTTGTTTTGGGGGATGCTCAAGGTGATCCTGGCCCCAACCTCAGAGCTGGCCTGGTTGCTGAAAATGGTTGAAGTTGTGCTGCTGCAGTTCATTGTCTCAATGTGAGCCCACTTGAGGTCTTTTCCTGCTCGTGCAAGGATTTGATGCTCTGTAATTGGAGCCAGCCTGAGCCTTGTGTAGGCCAGCAGAGACTGAACCTGCCTGTTGCCAAAGGTGGAGCTGGAGCTCCACATCATACCCTGCCTGTGTCAGGGCTAAGCCACCCACCTGGGCATGCTGTGAGGAGATGCAGCAGATTCCTCAGCAGTAAGGATGCATTTCCTGGCACAGGGCGCCTGTCACAGCCCTGCAGCATCCCTGTGCTGCCCTGTGCTGCAGTGGGGACCTGCAGCTGGAGAGGTTTGCTGGGTTTGCTTCCCAGTTTTTCTCTTCTGGGAGATGCTGCACCACCCAGAGCAGGGGGGTGGGATGGGGCTCATTAACCTCTGGTATCTTTACAGCAGTGCTGTAAATGCACCGAATTCTCTCTCCTAAATGTGTTTTATCAGCCTGAGCTGTTGTCTCACATGTAGTCCCAGCACTGCTGCCTGCCCCAGCTGATGTGCTTTTAGAGAGGAGAAATGAATGGACATGGTTTTGTGCCAGGCACTGATGTGCTGTATCAGCCTGTTCTTAGAGAGCCAGAGTCTTGCAGACCAGATCTATCTTTTCCCTTTGTTTTGTTTTGGTTTATGGCATACGTTTCCTCATTTTTTTTAACATCAAAGCTGTCTCTGAATGACCCAGAGGCAGTAAAATGGACGTGCAAATTGCCCCAGCACCTGGGGAAAGCTTCACAGCTCCTCTGGAATCTTTGAATTCCTTCCACCGAGGTGACAAGCATGTTCAGCTGTTCAAAAGCAGAGCCCCACCATAAACTTCAGCCCATTGCTTTTATCACAAATAGTCAGATTATCAACAGCACCAATTACACTGCATACAACAGAGCAGGCAATAAGTGTGGCAATTCTGCCTAACATTATGCACAGTCCTTGCACTTTATTATTTAAATAAAGCATTAGCAATGATGCAGGCCCTGTTTGCCAGTCACCTAAACACTGCCTGGCCAGGCTCACCAGCCATGGCATGGGTCAGTGCTGCTTGGGCCTGTGCTGTGCTACTCTCTGCACCCTCTGGACTGTGATCACAACTGGCTGTCAGATGATTTGATGGGCTGGTCATTCATTCTGGTGAAGCCAAAGGCCTGGTTCTCTTTCCTGTAGGGATATTGTGCTTCTCTCTACCAAGCTAACAATCAGCCCCTTTGGGAAGTGATTGCAGTGAGAGGAAGATTTGCACACTGATCTTTCCCATCCATCAGGACCAGGCTAAAGCTGGCCCCTGTTAATCACCACATCCACATCCAGACCCCTGCTCAGAGAACCACGGGGCCTGGAGTCTGTTAGTGCCACTGGGAGCTCAATAGGTGCTTAAAGTGCCTGGGGCCAAGCTGTGGAGGAGTGTGTGACAGCCCAGCTGGCATCAGCCAGGGGCTCAAAGGCAGAGGTGAGGCAGCTCAGGCAGGGAGGGTAAGAGAGGCCAGGGAAGGATGGGAAAACCCCAGGATAACTCCATGCCTTTTGCTAGCAGATCTGGCCCAGGGATATGTGTGGCTGTGGGGCTTCCATTCTTCAGCATCCAAGGTTTTCATGGGAAGTCAAAGGGCTGCTCCTGGAGTGATGTTCACCTGTGCCTCCCAGCACTGCTCCAGCTGATCCACATCCCACCCCCAGGAAGCTGGATTATGGGAAGATTCTGCTCTAAGCAGCAGTGGGCAGGACATGGAAAGGCCACCCTGCTCGTGGTGTGTTGATGGCCTTTGATCCCTCCAGTCCCAGTCTGGGAAGAGTAGGGAGGGAAAGCATCATCCTCTTTGTGCCAGGCACCTGCAACAGGATGGGGATCCCAGAGGGGTACACGGGAATCCCGGAGGGGGACATCTGTCCTGGCAAGGTTTTCACAGTGCCTGAAGGTTTCGGTCTTGGGTCAGGGCTCCCATTTGTTTTGTGATTCAAGCCGTAGCAGCCTGGTAATTGTCAAATCCTGCCAGTCCCATTGTGAAGGTATTTAACTGCAATGCAAAGAAACGGCTTGTAAATGCCTGGGTATCCACACACAGCGAGCAAACAAACACCATTGGCAAAGATCTCAGCAGGAAGGACAAATATTGGGGAAAACTAAAAAGCTCAGCCTTGGGGCCCTTCCTGTCACAGCTACACCAGCCCAAGAGGGGAATGCAGGTGCTGTGGCTGGAATCAAAGCCTGCTTAATGCAATGAACTTTCCTCCTCCAGTTAAAGTTTTACCTTACTGGAGACCAGTGCAAAGATTAGTGGTCTTACACTCATCTTTGTTGTTTTTTCTGCTGCTCTTCCTCTGTAGAAAGTACATTTTGTGCCCCTGTGAAGCCTGGCTGACTGAGAGCATCATCCAATGAGTGCTGTAACTTGGCTGCCGGACCCATCAGGGGCTGATCTGGAAGATAATGACTTTAATCAGCATTAATCACCTTCCCGGCTGACTCAGACTTTGGCACGGTCTGCTGCCGCTAAGGATGCCACTGTCCCCCCCGGCCCTGCAGCTCCTCTCTCTGACCATGTCAAGGACAGCAGAGCCCAAGCCAGAGCAAGACCAGCTCAGACCAGCTTGTGCAGATGTGCAAAGTTCATGAAAGCCGAGGGAACCAAGGCAAAAATATTTGGCAGCATCAGTTGCATTTGGCAGCATTGGCAGTATTTCTCAGAATCCACAATATTTGACAGCCCAGCCATCAGCTGGTGGTGCTGAAAGGCTCACTGTTCACACCACTGTGGGATTTTTAATGAAAGCCTCTTTTCCTGTGATATTCTGGGTAATTTTGTTATGTTTTATGTCCATATACACACACAGCTGTCTCCTCTGATAGGTGTGTACTGGCATTAGAGCTGCCTGCTGAGGGGGCTCTGTGTATGCAGGTGTCTGTGTATGGATACACAGAGACCTGTATACATCTGTGTTTATATGTGGCTCTGTATGTGTTATACACACATGAATATATTTTAAAGCAGGTGCTAAGTGCTATTTAAATAAAACATTTAGTCATTTTCTAGCTGCTTTGCTACTTGTGCTGGAGAGGTTTTTTCTCCCTGATCCACAAAGAGGACTGTGATGTGACATGTACACCCAGAGCAGAAGGTGAGGAAGGTGTTGAGCATCTCCAGGCTCAAGCCCCTGGCATGTCACATTTCCAACTGTTCAGCTGAGGGACAGCCCCAAACCAGCCCTGCAGCTGGATCATTTGAATTTTCCAGATCCAGTCTATGTCTTTGCAGGTCTCCCATTGTTTCGTGTGTGTCCCAAACACAGGGATTGGTGGTGGCTGCTTTGAGCTGAGCGGTGGCCAAATAATGCGTGGAAGACTTGGGTTTCTCATTAACTCCAGAGTTGATATAGTCCCATCTCTCCAAGCACCAGCCTGTTTTCCTGCCTCCATCCCAGCTCTGCTGTCCTTCCTTCCCTGCCCAAGCCCTCACCTTGCTCTGCAGCCCAGGACAGTGACTGTTCCCAGAAGGAGGGCGGAGGAGCTGCGGGTGGATGAGAAAAGGAGAATGCAGACAGAGAAGGTAATCATGGCTCGCCAGTATTTTTGCACTAGGCTTCCTAGTGAAATTACTAGAATTTCTGCAGGACCCCAGCACAATCCCTTATCAAAAATCAACCAAAAAAAAAATCCCCTACATTAATTAATTGTGCACAGGGGCAAAAGGAAAAAGGGCCAAGGGGCTATTTTTTGTTTTTAGAAGCTCTGTTGGCTCATTGGATAATTTTAACTGTGATGGGAGGGAAAAAAGTTGCTTTAAACAGTGCTGCTGACTAACACCCTTTTGGTGTTTTTTTCCCAGCTGTTCTGGGAAAAATATCCTCCAGGGATGGGGAACGACACACTGCTGCTGCTTCTTGCACTGCTGTACTGGGCAGAGCTTTGGCTCCCACAAGCTCCAGGGCCAGGACGGGCAGTGCAGCAGGGAGATCTGGACTGTCATTGTGGGGCAACAGCCCTCTGCCCTGGGGGCCTGATCTTGCCTGTCCCCAGGGGCCTTCCCTCTCCTTTGGAGCAAGCCAACCACCTGTACTGCTGCAGCAGCATTGCTGGATGCCACTGTCCCAGCCAGCTGGGCAGCTGGGTCCCTGGGGATAGGGGTGGGAGGCAGCTCTCCCCCACTTTTGGGCACTGCTAGGACAGCATGATGAGGTTGTTCTTTGCTTCTTGCCCCAGCATCTCACGGGAACATTGGTCCTGTCCGTCTTCACTGCAGTGTTGGGCTTCTTCCAGTATGGCTACAGCCTGGGGGTCATTAACGCCCCCCAGAAGGTAAGCTGATTGTACACAGCCAAGGAACTACAGCTTCAGGGCAGCCAGGGCCAGTTTGTCCCTTGCAGAAGCTCTCAGGAGGACTCTGTCCCTTCCCAAGCAGTTTCCCCCACAGAACAAAGCCCCCACGACAGGGCAGTGGGCGAGAACACGGCCAGGACCCTCCATTGGCATTTCCCCAGGGAAAGGAGTGGGGCTCTGCATGTAATGGAGCTGTCCCCACTGCAACACGGTCACTGTGCCCGAGCTAAGGGACTGCACCACTCCACCAAATCCAGACCCCATGCCCAGCTCCGGGAGGGGGAATGCTTTGTGCCTGCCCTCGTGGCCCTTCCCTGCTGGGGCCTGGGTGTTGTGGAGCTGGAGAGACCCCAAGATTTCCCCCCTGCAGAGCCTGCAAAGCAAATCTTTTCCTGAGGCAGACTAACATCCAAAACGGGGTTTGGGGTGGTTATAGATCTGAGCTGACAGCATTTTTCTTCTTTACCTGTCACAGGTGATAGAAGCGCACTACGGGCGCGTGCTGGGCATTGCTCTCCCGGACAGATCCGCCACCAATGCCTCCGGGGAGGGTGGCACTTTCCTCCGGGCTGGCACAGAGGGCACTGTGCCAACCCCAAGTGACACCAGCGAGGACCCCCCTACCTCCTCACCCATCCTCACCATGTACTGGTCCCTGTCTGTGTCTGTGTTTGCCATCGGTGGCATGGTCTCCTCCTTCACCGTGGGCTGGATCGGCGACCGGCTCGGGAGGTGAGAGGCTCGTGTGTGCTGTGACTCTGTGCCACTGCCCAAAGCCTTCGGATTGATTTTTCCCACAGAAACACAATCTGTTTTATTTTCAGCAATTTAGGGAAAAAAAGGGAAAATAACCCTTCCAACTTCCAAAATACTGTTTCAACCGTCACAGATGTTGGGCTTTTTAAAATCCTCAGTTACAAATCAGACATTTTATTGCAACTTGAGCATTCCAGATAGCAGCTGATGAGCAGCCTTGATTAAGTTCTGAATTCCCCCTTTCCGTGGCAAAAGGAAGAGGAGGACATTTACATGGTATTCGCACAGGATGTAAATTATAATTTATAATACCATTTTAACTACTCTGATTGTACCCTGGCCCCTGTATTTTGCAGTGCCTGCTATCACTGTTTTTCCCCTGTAACACTGATTAGGTGACTTCACAGTTCCTCTTGTGTGTTGCAATGGCTGCTTTGGCTGAGCGAGGTGCCAGAGGAGCTGTGCTGCTGCTGCCTTGCAGGGTGAAAGCCATGCTGGTGGTGAACATCCTCTCCATTGCTGGGAACCTCCTCATGGGGCTGGCAAAATTTGGGCCATCCCACATCCTCATCATCTCCGGGAGAGCGGTGACGGGGCTGTACTGCGGTGAGTCCAGGCTGGGTCAGCCACAGAAAGCAGCTCTTTGGTAGCGTGCTCCAGGGCTGCAGTTCAGAGTTCCCCATAATTTTTAATCCTTTTTTTAATTCAGAAGGTTAGGAATTTCCCTCTTCACCCTATGTCTGCCCTTCTTGATCCAGGATCTATCCCAGAAGTAATTGGGTTGGCTCTTTCATAGGTTGATTTTACATATCCTAGAAAGGAGCAGGTCCCTCTGTACCTCAAGGATGGACCTTGCTGGTGGCTGATGTTAAGAGCACATCACTAGCCAGGCTGGCTAACAGGTTCCCTAGACAGAGAGCACAGGACCACTGTGCACAGAGAGCATATAGCTGGGAAATAATTGAAAATTACTTTAGAATTAGCTTAGAAATAACATGTTACTGATATATATATATATATATATGTAAATACAATACTGAGGTTTCAAGGCAAGTTTTAAGAAGGCTCTTTGCCCTGTGATAACTCCTCCCAGCAGACAATCCCTGCTCTGTGCTCTGATGTGTGTGTCCAAGTAAAAAGGCTTCCCAGTTTGGGGCTCTGAATGCAGGGACATCCCAGCACCTTTGCAAGCTGCAGGTGGTTCCCAGCCAGGTGTGAGGGGCCTGGTGGGGTGTGGGGTGCAGCACAGAGGCTCCATCCTCTTCTCCACTTTGGGAAGTGGTTTCTGCTGGTTGCTGAGCTGTGTCTAGAAGAGGTGACACCCATGTGTGCTCGGTGCAGGGCTCTCCTCTGGACTCGTGCCCATGTATGTCAGTGAGGTCTCCCCCACGGCCCTCCGAGGAGCGCTGGGGACGCTGCACCAGCTGGCAATTGTCACAGGAATCCTCTTCAGCCAGGTAAGCAGGAGAACACACACACCCAGAGAGGGTGTTTCAGAGAACACGAAGACCACAGTGATACACTGGGCTATTGTTCACTCTTCCACCCCAAAACTGAAGGAGTGTGCAAAACAATCTGCTTTAAAGGGGTTAAATCCCTGCCTCTTAAGGTGTGTTAATAAAGACAAGAAATATTTTTTTTTATTTCTCAAGAAATAAAAAATACTTCTGTAAACAATTTCTCCTCTCCCTGAGGAATTCTTTTCAGCATCTCATCAGCATCAGGCAGGACCCTGAGTGTGAGACCCCTGATAATCAGGTTCTCAAAAACAGTTTCATCAGGGAAGCAGGGACCCCAAAGCCCTCACCAGCATTGCCCACCATGGCACAAGTCCCACCTACACAACAGGCAGGCTGTTGTACATAAATGTACAGAAAACAAACACATCCAGAAAAAGTGTTGGTATTTACTTCTAGTTTTCTTCCAGCTTGTCACTTCAAAACACCATAGCAGTCAATTGCTTTATCTTCTATCTTAATATGCCTCAATTATTCCAGGTCCTTGGACTAGACTTTCTTCTGGGCAATGATGAGATGTGGCCCCTGCTCCTTGGTCTGTCTGGTGTGGCTGCCCTGCTGCAGTTCTTCCTGCTCTTACTGTGCCCTGAGAGCCCCCGATACCTTTACATCAAACTGGGGAAGGTGGCGGAAGCTAAAAAAAGTAAGAAAGACATTTTGGGCCTGTCTAGAGTTGTTTTTATACTGTACATAGCATAAAACAGAGAAGGAAAAGCCTGGCTGAGGACTCACATGTGATTGTGGTTGCTCCATCTCACGCTCTGAGCTGCTGAGATACAAACTAGCTCTGGGTCAAAAACTACTGAGATGTTTGCATGGGACTAAGCAGCAGTGCTGAGGGATGAGGCTTGAGAGCGATGTCTCAGGGCTGTTGCAGAGCTGATGTGCTGCTGCTCCTGACCAAGCACCCTGGATCCTTGGATGTGCCATAGGAACCCTCAGAGCAAGAGGACACAGCTGTCTATGTGGTTGGCTTACCTTGAGTTTTGCCTAAAGAGATTCTTGTCTCTACATATACAACTTATCTACCACTGAAAATAAAATATCAATCTTCTTTTTTTTTTTTTCCTTAAGATTTGAAAAGGCTTAGAGGAAACTGTGATCCAATGAAAGAGATTGAAGAGATGGAAAAGGAAAAGCAAGAAGCTGCCAGTGAAAAGAAAGTCTCCATAAGACAGCTTTTCACCTCTTCCAAGTACAGGCAGGCTGTCATTGTGGCGCTGATGGTGCAAATATCCCAGCAGTTCTCGGGAATCAACGCGGTGAGTGTCTCCCCAAAATATTTGTCTCTCAGAGATCCATGTTGAGCATGAAAAGGCAGCTCTGGCTCCAACCAAGTCACAAAGGGATGAAAGAAGGCTTTCCCATGGCTGCAGTGGGCTCCTGGGTCCCTGCCAAGCTGGCTGTGGGAGGGCAGGAGGGGAGAAGGGTGGAAGGGAGTCCAGCACAAAACCAGCTGGCACAACAGGCCCATGCTGAGCCCTCCCATGACCATCCTCCCACCCAAATTGATCAGCAGTTTGCTCTCTTTAAAGACATCAAGTTCAGCCCAGAATCACTATTTTCTAGCTAAACAACTTTTGCATGATCTCCTGGAATACCAGAGATCACCATGTGACACCCAGAAGCATTAAGGAGCACACAGGGATGCCCAGCCTACCTGGTTCCGTGCCCACCCCATCCATCAGCCACCCTTTACCTCCTGCCCTTAACTTTCACCAGAAAGGAATCACCTTATTCTTGGAGAGAAGAAAGAAATGGGAATCATTGCGATGAGAGTATTTTAAAATTAATGGAAAACTCGGTCAAACTAAGATATTTGTCTTGAGTGCTTGGTGATCTGGATTTTAAGATTAAACATAGACTACATAAAACAGATTTAGTGTGCAAATGCAGTAGCTCAAGAGGGGAATTTCAACAGGATTTTTAACTCCCTCAGGCTCCTATGAAATTTTCAGCTTTAATTATTATAACAAGCCGTTAAAAGCTGAAAACTTAATCATAATTAAATTACGCCACATCTCAGCCAAGCAAGTGCAACTCTTCCCTCATGAGAACAAAAAAGTTTCACCAGCCCTGTTGCCTAATCCTTCATCCTGCTGTATTCTGATAGATCTTTTACTACTCCACAAACATTTTCACGAGAGCTGGGGTTGACCAACCAGTTTATGCAACCATCGGTGTTGGAGTGGTGAACACGGTCTTCACTGTTATCTCTGTAAGTAAATACCTCTGCCCCCTGGACTACAAAGACACATAAGGTACAGTGTGGTTTTGAAACATGATTTTATCCTGGAGCTGGGATTTGCAGTGTTGCAGGACTGACCCTGAACACCTTACAGGAAAAAAAAAAGTCATTCCCTGGGCACATTTAATCTGAAAATACAAGCCTGGACATAGAGCATGTTGATATTGATCAGCATTGCTAAATGGCTCGTCAGTGGAAACTGCACCACTGTTCAGGGAAGCTCTGAAAACTCTGCATTTCCCCCCAAAATAAAAGTTGCCCTTGAGACTGCAATTCTGCAGGTCCTGTTCCCCCAGAGAGCAGGCAGGGGATGGGGGCTGTGATGGGGATATCTGCTCTTACCTGTTATCTTTCAAACTGTTTTCTGTATGTACATAGCACCTGCACGAGTGATATCCAAAGGCTATTCCACAGTAATAAAACTAATCCAGCACCTATCCCCATCCTATCTATGCAGAGCTCTGCAGCAATAGAAGGATGTTTCCATTTCCACAGACCTCCCTTCATTTGTCTCTCTCCAGAGAGGATTAACACAATTCCTATCAGCTGGCAATTAGTTTTATAATGCGGCCATTAATATAAGATCAGGAAATGCCAAGCCTATTTCCCTCATATCTCTCTAGAGATTTAGGGAGTTAAGGACTTTCACCAACATGATGCAGGACTAGCTGCAAGGCAGAAATACACAGCTCCAAGAGATTTAGGACAAGGAGGAAACATTTTAAACTGACAGAGAGGAGGTTTTGATTAGATATTAGAAAGAAATTCTTGTCTGTGAAGGTGGTGAGGGACTGGCACAGGTTTCTTAGAGAGGCTGTGGATGCATTATCCCTGAACTGTCCAAGGCCAGGCTTGGTCTTGTGGAAGGTGTCCCTGCCTATGACAAGGGGTTGAAATTGGATAATCTTTGAGGTCCCTTCCAACCCAAACCATTTGTACTCCAGTATGTGTGAGAGAGGAGGCTGTGGAGTGAGTCTGCCTTAGAGAAAGTCCATCAAGGGCCCCATACAGAGGAGAAAATGTGATGTTTTTTGTGAAATGAGGCACAGAGGTGTGCAGCTGGAAGAAGCCTTTCTTCAGCATGAAGGGTGTCCTGCAGTTTGATTCCCTCCCCAGGGCTCTGGTACTTGCAGCCTTGGGCATTTGCTCTTTGCTTCTTTTGTCCACGAGCACTTAAAAATTACCTGCTTTTGTCAATAAATGACAGAGCCCGATCAAAAGGCAGAAGCACTGACAGCTGGCTGGACCTTGGTAAGGGGAGAAGGGAGCAGAGACTCATCCTCTGCAACTTCACGTGTCAGCACATGAACTGCCTCCAGCAAAAGAGACAGTCTGGGAAGTGTAACTCATGGCTGTAATGGCAGGAAAGCTGGAGCTGCTGGCCAGAGGTGTCCTTTCAAGCAGAGGGGAGGGAGTGGGCAGCCTCAGAAGCTGCTGCTGCAGGGTTAGGCTGAGGAGCTGAGAAGGAGCTTTGTGACTACCAGGGAAGCAAAAGGAGTCTGGGAGAGATGGGAGGAAAAATCCTGACTGCAGCAGCTACACAACTATCCCTGCCCTAGGACAGGCAAGGTGCAATGGCCCATGATGTGACCTGATCCATGCTACATTTTGAAGCCAGATTTCAAACTAATGCAGACCTAGTAAGTTTTTAGTTCCTGGAAGGAAAAAAGAAAAAAAATAGAGAGAGAGAAAGTCCACGGTCAGCAATTCATGCATAGGAAGGGTGGGAAGTCCTGAGAGCCTGGAAATGCATGGGCTCTGTGTGTGCCTTTGCCTTGCCCTTGGCAGGGTGACTGCTCAGTCGGGTTCCCCAGCAACTGCCAGTTTCTGACACTTGGAAACCAGCACATAAATCTCTACCACTAGAGCTAAAAGAGCAAAAGAGCAGTGTGACAGTGGTAACAGGTCAGTTATTGCTAATGGACCTGATCCTGAGAGTGGTGGTGCTGGACACTGAGCTCCTGCATGTGTTTCTACAGGTCTTCCTGGTGGAGAAGGCAGGCAGGCGGTCCCTGTTCCTGGCAGGTTTGATGGGCATGTTAATCAGCGCCGTGGTCATGACAGTTGGGCTTGTGCTTCTGGTAAGGATTTCTCTCCATTTTTTCTCCCTGGTTTGAAAATAAGAGAAGATCCCATCAAAGTCAGTCCAAAGCACTGGTGCAAGCCCTTGTCAAGATGAAAAAGCAAATAAGGGGTGGCCTGGTTGTTAAAGGGTGCCATTCTGCCTCATTTTGCTGAGCTGCAGGCAAGGAAAGGGCTCAAAGGAACAGCTGAGCTGTGAACTCCTTCAGGCAGCAATGCTGGCAGCCACATGCCCAGCCAGCACCTGGCACAAAAGTTCAAAACCTTAACTATTCATGTCCAGTTCCCCTTTGTCTGAGTAGAAAGAAATTTCTGAAATTGAAGCCCAAATAAAGTAATTAGTGATAATTAATGAGAGTTGCTTTGGGACTCTAACACCCACCTCTTGCAGAGCCAGTTTGCCTGGATGAGCTATGTCAGCATGGTCGCAATCTTCCTCTTCGTCATCTTCTTTGAAGTGGGGCCTGGGCCCATCCCCTGGTTCATCGTAGCCGAGCTGTTCAGCCAGGGCCCGCGCCCTGCTGCCATCGCTGTCGCTGGCTTCTGCAACTGGGCCTGCAACTTCATCGTGGGAATGTGCTTCCAGTACATAGCGGTAAGAAATCCTTCCACTGCACAAATAAACAACTGGCACGCTCTCACTGCTGGGCTCCCAAAGCAGCTCTGCAGGATGTGAATGTGCCTCCCAGATTTCCATCCCCTAGTCTGGCCGGGCACCTCAGCCAGCAGGGGTAAGAAGGGGAAGCCATCCCTGTGGTGCTGATGGTGATCTCCCCTGTCCCCACTTCCCCACTGCAGGATCTGTGTGGACCATACGTGTTTGCCATCTTCGCGGGTCTGCTCCTCATCTTCTTCCTGTTTGCGTACTTCAAAGTACCGGAGACAAAGGGAAAGTCCTTTGAGGAGATTGCAGCTGTGTTCCGCCGCAAGAAGCTCTCAGCCAAAGCCATGACTGAGCTGCAAGACCTGCGATACAGCGAGGAGGCATAGACATCCCATGCACCCAGGAAGGAGGGATGGGGCATGCACCTCCTTCAGGCATCATGGGAAAAATGTTGGGCAGAAGTCTCATTTCACAAAAACCTTGCAGCTGGCAGACCAGGAGGACTCAACCATCGGATTCCTTCACACCTCCCAGCCACAGGTGCTAACCTGGCATTTTACTCTGAGATACTTGGGACAACTGGGCTGCAGGAAGAGCCAGGGAAAGGACAGGAGGAGTTTGGTACATGTCCATCTCAATGCCCTGCTGGAAGAGCCCAGTAGGACAGTGATCTTACCAGACAGCATTGAGCAAGGCCATCTCTTAGCTAAAAAGAAGGAAAGAGAGGCTGGCTGATGCTGCAGCCTCATATTTTCATGCTTTTTATCCCCATCTCTCTGCTTCATTCTGCTGAGTGACCTGGTGCCTTTAGAATCCAACCGCTCGTGCAGTTGTGCCACCACCAGCACACAGCACTGATCACCCCAGGTGCTAAGGAAAACAGGTGGAGCAAACACCCCGTTACTGTTCTGCAGAGGAAGACAGTGGATCCCACCTGAACTGGTTGGGATGTACCTCCCTTGCTTTGCTATCTGTGCATTATGGAAATGCTGTCTGATCTCATAAGGATTTCTCAGTTGCAATATTTTTTGGAGACTCTTAGAAACTGTGGCTGGGCTGATGGGCATTTTCCCTATATTTCAGCCAGACTATTTAGCTCTCTCTTTCCTTCCAGGAAACCTCTCCTCTCCCTCTTCTTGCTGCTGCAGCACCAGGCACAGCACAGCACTGAGCACACTAAAGGCCAGGGCACTCCTGGTCTCCATGAGAGGAGACTCAAGCCCTGCCATCACCCTGTCCATGGTGTGACCATTGCTAGGGCACCTCCTTCCCCATCTGCACCTTTCTTCCCTTCCTTTCATACACTGCTCAAGACCCACAGGCTCCAGGTCCAGCCAAGGGCTCAGGCTGCTCATAGGGCAACAATTAATGATAACCCAAAGAAGAAATGGGTATTGGAAGGTTACTGGAAGGTGCCACTTACTTTTCTCCCATTTTGCATCACTTAGCATTTTGCTGGCTGCATGTGCTTCAGCCAAGATAGTGTGCAAGCAGGAGGTTGTGCTGTTTCCATAGCCTTGTTTATGCTCCTTTTGCTTCTTTATGAGACATTTTTATGTGACAGAATCAAACTCCAAGGATTTTTCTTCCATTTTTGGGGGAATATTTTGGAACCATTGTAAAAGCCTGCTCTCTGCTTGACGTTTAAGATTTGCATGTTCCTTGTTGTGATACCAGGTTACTTTTTAGCCACTTTCTCAAGGTAGAAACCCATTATTTATTTAGAGATGAAACAGTGGCATTGCTTGGTCACTGTGTGCTCACCATGGCCACTGGTGAAGCAGTGGCCAAAACGTAACAGAGGATTGAGAATAATGAAAAGCACAAAACAGACAGGCTGAGGAAGATCACACTGCTGCTGTGGGTTTGCTTTTAAGGGAGGTTCATGCTCTTTTCCACATGCCTGAACTTTTTTTCTTTTGTAGACTTTACTCTCTTGGTATTAAGACCCTACAGCAAATTCTGGTCATTTCAATTGATGGGAAGTGCACCCATAAGGTCCACTGGCAGAACTGCCTGGCCCTGGTGTGTGCACTGAAGCAGTAAGATAAGAGCAGAAAGCACCAAAGGCTTTGCTGGAGTGACTGCTGGAATTTAACTAGAGGAGAACTGGGTCAGTGCTGTCATGTGCTGCAGTGGTGGGTGACCCAGGTCTGGCACAGGGCGTTGCAGGGCTGCTGGAACCAGAGCCAAGGCTGGGGCTGAGAAGAGAGCAGCAGAGCTGGGGCACAGGTCTGTGTCGAGCTGTCCATCTGTGTGCTGCGCACAGGTCCCCCCACGTGAAACCAGCAGCCACTTCTGGAGGCTCAGAAGCTCTCCACAATGTTTACTGTAAGTTAAATATAATGACTTATCTGAATGTACAAAAAGGAAAAAAAAAGAGGATTCTTGCTATCAGCGTTGTTATCTAGGTCTGTTAGACAAAAGATGAACAACATCTATGGCATGTGAGGCTTGCGCTGCTGTTTTTCCCCCTCTGTACATCTCAGAAATATATCCAATGCCAGATGGGAGCTATTTTCCTACCAGGACACATTTGCTCCACAGGTGGTAAAAGCTGTGCAAGCCTTCAGCTAAATCCCTTTGAAACAGGTGGTCCAGAGGTGAGACTTGGAGTTGGAGACAGCCCTGGAGCTGATGGCAGCTGGCCCTGGGCCGGGATGAACCCTGACTGGAGGGGTGCCCCACTGCCCACTTCACCCCACTGTGAAGCACCTCTGCTTGCATGGTGCTGGTGCAGCCTAGAACCTGGTGCTGAGGCCTCTCTAGGCACAAGAGGCAGGAGGAGCATTTGGGGAAAAGTGAGGTTCAAAGGAGATTAGCCACTCAGCTCTGAGGGCCCAGCCAAGCTGGGTTCCCTGTGATCATACAGGGGGTATGAAATTATTTCCTAAACTTCTGCTACGTTTTGTTCTATTGTCTGGGGGGCATCAGTGACTCTGCCAGCAGCTCAGCAGTGAGGGGCTTTATTGATCAACACTGAGCAGTCAGTCCTTGTTTTCCTGTCACTGGTGAATGACAATAGAAAGCCAGTTACAGCACACGAATCAGTTTAACAAAGCCCACAGCATTAACACTGCCCACAGCTACAGCACTGGGCTTCCTGGAAGAGCTGCCTGAGGGTTCAGAGGCACCTAAGGAAAACAGAGTGTCAGGTTGTGTTTCCTTGCAGCAGCTGCCATGTGGAAGGTAAGACAGTTTTCTTCTTCCAGCCTGGGACAGGATGAGCAGAGTAAGGCATTGCTGGCCCTTTGTCCTCCCCATGGCTACAGTGAGGGACCAAGCTGGGCTTTACTATCACAAGAGCACTTTAACCATATGCCAGCGCAGGACGGGGTCATTAGAGTTAGTTAAATCTGACAATATGTTTACTTTTGTCTCGTCCCATCAGGCTGATAATTAGGACTGTACACACTTTATCTGTTCTTGCTACATGCAAGTTCCAGTTAAAACTTGTTCTTGAGACACAGCTTGTTGAATCATTATTTTTATCTCTCACCATTAGTTTTACTAAGTTGCTAATCATTAAGAAAATGCAAAAGACCGAGTCAAACTTATTAGCTAAATGGTCGTTGCATTTTAGCAACATGCTAAATATGTTCTCATACCATGCCTGGCTAATAATGCAATATAATTAATAATCCCTGAGAAAGCATCTTGTCAGCAAGAGCTTTGACAGGGTTTCCTAATGTGCTGAGACAACAGCCATTAAGACTTTTCTGTTGTGCCAACGGTATCTAGTCTCCCACTCTCTAGGCGTAATTTTAAAATTAGTTTGAGTTCCCTAATTCAATAAACTCAGGACATTTGGCCCCATTAACGCTCTCCACACTAATTTATCACAGGTTTTTCTGCCTCACTTCAACTTGTTTTTCATCACTGAGAAGCACTACCCTCTATCTCTGGAGTCAAACAGCTGATAATGATGAGGCTAACCCAAGTACTACATATGCAGGGACAAAGTCTTTGAGGTATGATGAATTTTCTGAGGTGTTCAATGTCCTTATCTTTTACCCAAATCTATGGGAGCTGAGGAATTTCAAAGTAGAAGAAAGTAGATCTGGATCCAGCAGAATGTGTAAGCATCAGATTAAATTTAAGGTAATAGAGTGTGCTCCAGTGTTTCACTAAATCCTGAAAAAGACTGGCAAATTTTACCCAGAGGCAAAGCCTGAGTAGCTGTGCTGAAAGGGAAGGAATCTCCTCCCCAGCACTGGGGCAATAAATCCTGGCTGCAGACCAGCAGTCCTTAAATCTTACAGGCTGTAGGTACAACTACAGGCCCGAGGCTTGGGTAGTGTCCTGCGTTGTGCCTCCCTGCACTCTGCTCAGGAGAGATCTGTGACTGGAAACGAATCGGCTCCCCGCAGGTCCTGGGTGGGATATCACTGCTCCAGCACTGCTGCAGCCCAGCAGAAGGGAACAGCTGGAGTTACTTGGTGTGTTCCTTCTTCCCTGTGGGGAAGTTAGAATTACGGTGGTTCCTGCTAGCTCACAGTGTCACTGTCACTGCTTGCCTCTGATCCCCCAAGGCGATTCCCTGGGTATTGGGAGGTGGGCTCGGCACAGGAAGCAGACGGTGCAGGAATAAAGCAGTGCCGGGAGCAGTGGGTGCCCTTGGCAAGGTCACTACAGAGGGTGCCTGACCCCGTTCCTGCCACACAGACACACTGTGCCTAGGAGCTCTGAGCGCCGTGGCACTGTCCTGCGGAGGGGGATCACTGATCCACAGCTTCTCTCAAGTCCTCCTGCTCAAGGCTGTGCCCATAAACCAGCCTGAACCCTCACCCCAACAGTCAGGACACGGTGGGATCCCAGGAAAGTCAGCTCAGCAGCTGAAACACAGACACTGCTCAGGTTGGAACAGGGCTGTTTACACCACCCTGCTCCTGACCTGGTATTTCTAATCGTCAGACCTGACCTCAGGGCCCAGGGGTGTAAACACCATCTCCTGCCTTCCAGTGGGCCAACTGGAAACAAGGTGGGACGTTTACCCCAGCACTGGCTGAAATGCATATTCTCAAGGCTGGGCTTTGATGAGGCACTTTGGGGCATCAGACACTTCTCCAGATCATAACTGAGACCAGACACAACTAACTAAGTTTAAATTTTCTAAAAGTTTTTTAGTCCCTCTTCACTCCTTAAAGACCCAGATAGGAGAAGCAAGGCTTGATAACATCCTGAGCCTATTTGAGAGAAAAGGTGAGTGATCCAGCTGTGCAACACTGGAAACAAAACACCCTTAAATGTGAAAGGCCATGGTATTTTATTCACAAATATGCTTTGAATCAAATTGCTGCTCTTGTATAGAAAAGTGGGATAATCACAATAACACTAGCAAGAAACACACTTTAGAAAATTAATGTTGATCCAGACAAAGGAACGATGCCTGCAGGCAATAACTGATGGATTGGGTTTCCAGTGTTTTTTTATTGAATCTCAAGTAAAAGCTGTATTGCAATATTTGTTTTGTGTCTGAAAAAATAAATATAATCTACAGCTGTACTTCAGTAAAAAGACTTGATTTAGCCCAAAAGATCTCTCAAGTAATTCAATATGAATCTGTTAATTGTGGAAAATCAGCTAAATTTATCAACTGATACTTGAGGAAAAAAAAAAATCATCAGTAGTGCTTAGCCCCAGGCTGCTGCAGTTTGGGTTCAGAACAGTTGGTTGTTTTCTCACGAAGTGTTTTATTAGAAGATAAAAAGCCCTAGAGCATGTGCAACTTGTCACACACTTGCAGGTAAACAAACACACACTGCACATGTTAAAACACTTAACAGGATGCCCCAGATTCTGCTTATCAACTGAGACAGCAGTAAAATGGGCAGGATAAAGTGTATCATCTCCAGAGCAGGCTGGGTGAGGCAGCATCCAGGGAGAGCCCAAGTAAAGAGATGATGCTGGGGCCCTGTGCAGTGGCCCCATGTAAATGAGAGCCAAACTTAACTCCTTGGCTGTACAATTTGGAGTGGGATCTGTGTAACCAAGACTGGGACCACAGGCAAACAAATCACAAAAATTAACACAGATGAAACAAAACATCTCATGGTGAACCATTTAAAAATGTGATGTTAAAAGTGACTTGTAGAGTCATTTAAAAGTGACTCTATCCCATTAGAGTACAGATGACAGAGTCTCAGGGCAAAAAATGTAGGACAGCACACAGCAGCCTGCAGTTCTGATGGCTGAGGCAGGTGCTGCCACTGCTGCCACTGAATTCCTGCATTTTCCTGATTTTGTTGTGTTTGTAGGTGGTCTGCAGGGCAACCTGCAGAGCTGGGGCCCATCCACCAGCAGCTCCACAGGAAAGTTCCTTATGAATTTTTTCAAAGAGCTCAAAGTATTATTACATCTGACTAGGAGGGGTTTAGTAAAAACAGTCCCTTGGCCTTGTTTTGCTCAGGACCCCAAGGTCAGGCTTCCATGGCCAGACCTCTCCTGGGGCAGCGCAGGGAATGGTTGGTTGACAGCATGAGGGCTGTGCCACAGTTTGGAATACTTTGGATTGGAAAACCTCTTTAAAGATCATCTATTCCAAATCCCTGCCATGGGCACAGACATCTTTCACTTGATCAGATTGCTCTAAACCCCATCCACCCTGGCCTGGAACACTTCCAAGGGTTCAGTTTTTCTGAACACGATTTTTCCAAACCTATCCTCTTTTCAGTTTGAAACCATTGGCCCTTGTCCCGTCACTATAGGCACTGGTAAAAAGTCTCTATCTGACACATAATCCTCCTTTATATATGGAAATACTGCAACAGGGTCTCCCTGGAACCTTCTCTTCTCCAGGCTGAACAACTCCAATTCTGACTTTCTTTACAAAGGATCACCTTCATAGTCCTTCCCTGGATATGCTCCAACAGATCCATTTGTTCCTTGTGGTGGGGACCGCAGAGCTGTCCACAGTATTCCTAATAATTCCACCATTACTGGAATATCAAACAGAAGCCCTCGATAAGGATCTCAGCCATCTCCATCCCTTTAGGCTGATTATGATGCTTTCAAAACACTCGTTTCTGATTATTCTGAGAAGGGGCACACGAGACAGACAAAGGAGCTTTGTGTGTACAGTCACGCACAGCTCACCGGGCTTTTGGGACATTTTGGGACAGACACCCCCGCCCCATGTTTGTCTAACTCCCACGGCCGCAGCCAAGCAGCTCTCAGGCACCCGCGGCCGCCTCAGCCGCCCAAGATGGCGGCGGGGCGTGTGGGCTGTGGAGAGGCGGCGGTGCGCGGCGCCGCCTGGCGGCTGAGGAACGGCGCCTCCGCAGCGCCCTGAGCTCTCCCGCCCCCTGCGGGCGCCGGGGAGGGGGCGTGGCCAGCGCGCGCGAGTGGGCGGGCGCGGGAAGCGCCGCCGGCACGTGGTTCGGGGGAAGGGCCGAAAGGCCACGCCCCCCGCGGTATTGCCGCGGGCCAATGAGCTGCGGCGGAAGTGGGGGGGCGGGGCCGGGCCGTGCGCGCGCTGCCCGCGCCGCCCCTTCCCGCCGGCCGCCGCAGTGGTGTCGGGCGCGAGTGCGCCGCGCCCGCTGCTCCCGTCCCGCTCCCGCCCCGTTCCCCCGGGACCGCCGCGACCCCCGGCATCCCCCGACCCTCTTCGCAAGGTAAAAGGGGCCGCGGGGACGGGAAGGGAGGGGGGCGAAGCAAGCCCGGGGGTGGGAGGCCGGGGGCCCGCGGCACGTGGCGGGTCCCGCCCGCCGCGCACGTGTGCGGGGCGGGGGGGCCCGGCCCGCGCTCCCTGCGGTGGCTGCTTGGGTCCGTGTCCGTCCCCTTCTCCCTCTCCCGCCACCGGGGCTCCGAGCCGACCCTCTCTCGTTGTCGCGCAGCCCCCCCCCGCCGCCAGTCCTCCCCCTCGCACCGCCATGGCCGACGAGCTCGACTTCACCACGGGCGATGCCGGCGCCTCCTCCACCTACCCCATGCAGTGCTCGGCGCTGCGCAAGAACGGCTTCGTGGTGCTCAAGGGGCGCCCCTGCAAGATCGTGGAGATGTCCACCTCCAAGACCGGCAAGCACGGCCACGCCAAGGTGAGCGCTGCCCGGCCGGCTGTGGCACAGCCCGCAGTGTGCGCTCCTGCGGTTCCCGGCTGGCCGGCAGGGAAGGGTGTAGCGTTTCATTTGGCTCCGTGTCCCGCCTTTGCCTTTCTCGCGGCGGTGTCTCATCACTCCAGATCTGACTCAAGGCGTTTCAGTCCAGTAAAGCAGGAAGAACTGAGAACGAGGGATTGGGTTTTTTTTTTTCCTCCCAACTTTTAACTCGTTAACGCTTTTTTTTTTTTTTTTTTTTTTTTTTTTTTTTTTTTTTTTTTTTCCAAAGTTTTAACGCTCATAGTGACAAAACCAGTTTCTGTAGTGGGGGTAGAGTAAGTTCTGGAAGGGGGGGCTGATGAAATCACCAGGGCGTGGTTGGGTTGTGCTGTCACTACCCACCAGAGCACTTCTGTGTCTGCCCGTGCCGGCAGACTTTTACTATTGCGGTGTTAGACCAGGAGTGCCCGTGCCGTGTTACATAATCCAGAGCTCAGCAGACACACTCGTTACTCCGTGGGCCTGCTCTGGCCCTGTTCTGCCTTTGCCTCGCAGCTTCTTTCCTTACTCCAGCACTGGGAGAGGAGTGCCCATGTCCCAGCTGGGATGTTTTTAGCCACTGTCTGGGGCTGCAGCCCTGCTGCCCAAGCAGTTGGCTGGTGCAGCTGTCCAGAGCTTGGAGCAAGGCTGAAATCTCCCTTCGTTCATTCATTCAGCCACACTTTAGGGTGGGTGTATCAAAGTTGAGACAAGATCTGTTACAAGCACTGACTAGGGAGATTTATAAGTTTCTACAACCTCGTGTGGTATGTGTAGGGGAGTAGAGTATTTGGGGTTTGTCCAAGTCAGAGTAGACCAAGCTCTTCCTAGTTTTTTTTCCTTTCTCCTTCCCTTTGCTTTATGACTTGTTTTAATTAGCAGATCCAAGTTTCTTAAATACAGAAGCAGCTGTGAGAGGGAAATGACCTGAGAAGAACTGGTTAAACTGGTCATCTTAAGTTCTAGCTGCAGCAAGCAGTGAAGCTGGCATAAAGGGAGGTGGGAGCTGCTCTCATCTCTGTGCATGACCACCTCTTTTCCCCTTAACTGCCTGTTTCTTAGAACATCTAGATCTTAAATATATTCTTAACCACCCTGATCCCTTAGCTTGCTGCTGTAAATCTGCAGAAGGCAGTGGAAGATAACAGTGGCTGGTCTTGCTCTTGTGTAGGGTTTCTGTAGTGTGCTGTGGAAGGGAGTGAGAGGCCCCCTCTCAATGTGAGGAATGTTTTCATACCACAAGCAAAGCGTTGAGGCAGAATCTGGGATTGCACGTGACCTCATAGGAAACTGAGTAGAACCAGCAGTACTGATGGCAATAGCATCTTGCTTCTCCAGGGCCAACAGTAACTGAAGCTATTTTTTCTACTCTTACAGGTCCATTTGGTTGGTATTGATATCTTCACTGGTAAAAAATACGAAGATATTTGCCCATCAACTCATAACATGGATGTTCCAAATATCAAGAGGAATGATTACCAGGTGAGTTAACAGTCATAAGAGGTTTTATACTCTTAGTACCACACATAAACTCCCTTCATCCCCAAATTTGCCTCTCAATAAAGTGCTGTTGTCAGAATTAATGGGACTTGCCTGTCTAGACATGACACAGCTGAACTCACAGCATTTACTGAATTGCTAAAACTGTTGAAACTCACTGAGGAGAGAGAGCTCCTTAGTGTATAAACGACCTGTGGTCAGAGTAGCAGTCTTAAGGTGTGACAGGTTATAGACATAATTCATACCATGCTTTTTCTAGCTATTGTTAGAAGGCCACTTCTGGATTCATTGTGGTACTGACATCCTTTAGAATATGGAGAGAGATTTTCCCTGCTGCAAGTTAGTATTAGTTAAAGGAGAATCAAGATCTCACATAACTAAATTTGAATTTAAGCATAAATTGTCACTTATAGTTTCACTCTTACATGGGGTAGATAAATCCCCAAAACAGTCCTAAACTGCATCTGATGCCAGTTCTAACTTGCCAAAGTGTTTTCTGGTCCTTGTGAGGAAAGTCACTTTAGGTGATATCAAACAGTTTTGAACCTCCTGAAATACATGTATGAAGGGAAAAACTTCTGTAATGCCTTCTGTGGTATGGTTAGTGAGCTCTTAAAAGCACAGTTCTGGTTGAGTTGTGACACATTTGCTATCTTCTCTTTGTGTTCTGATCAGGAACTGACACATCCACATCACCTGGAAAGTTGCAATTGCTTGACAAAGGCCAAGTTCAGTGTTTTAGCAAACAGTTTTAGTGTCTTCAGGACAGCTGATGCTCTTGGAATAAAGTGTGACCTGCCTATCTTAGGGCTCAGACCTTCCAAGAAGTTCTTAGTGTTATCTTGGTGGTCTTTCTGTATTGTCCTGGCATGCTGAGTTTTTTGATTTACTTTAACATGTTCCAAATTTCCCAGCCTGCTCTGTTAAAATAGCCATTCTCCTTAGCCCAGGCTTTTAGTTGGGCTGAAAACAGCATTATGATAGTGATCCAGGGCTTGGTGGATGTTCCCTAATTTATTAGTGTTTAATGTAAATGATAGCATTTCCCTGTAGAGATGCAGGTATAGAAGTGTATAGTTACACTGTTGTGTATTTTGTACACTTCACACAAGTAGTGCTATTAAGTGAACACCATTCCAGTTATTTTTTCTAATTCACAGATGAAGAAAGCTGAACCATTTCCTAAATCACACAGATGGGGTTTCTAGTGTTCCATCTTCTAGGTAGTAACCAGCAGAGTTCTGTTGGTTCTTGATAGCAGAATGCCTTTTGCTACAGTTGCTGAACTGAACTTCTGTTAAAAATGGATTTAAATAAGGTTCTTAACTGTTACAGAGTATTAAAGAATTATTGTAACAGGTGGAGTTCACTGCCTTCTGCTTACATTAAGCTACTACCTGCTGGTGACTGCTGATGTTAAACTTCTAAAAATGACCTTCTCTTTGCAGCTGATAGGCATTCAGGATGGGTATCTCTCCCTGCTGACAGAAAGTGGTGAAGTTCGTGAGGATCTAAAGTTGCCAGAAGGGGATCTTGGCAAAGAAATTGAAGGAAAATTCAATGCCAATGAAGATGTGCAGGTAAGCAGGGAGGGCAGACAAGGACAGGCATGGTTAATCCTTGATGATACAATGAAGAAGTCTTACTCTGACCACTTGTGTCTCTCTGTGAGGGGTGGGGATGTAGGAGAACATTTGTACTGGAGCACTCAAAAGAGATGGAATAGATACTAAAATGTGAAAGTTTGTGACTTCTAGGAGCACTTCCTGTGATCTGACCTGGAGCTCACCTGTGTGTTTTCTCTTCCAGATATCTGTCATAAGTGCAATGAATGAAGAATGTGCTGTAGCCATAAAGCCTTGCAAGTAAAGAAGATCGCCAGGCTCGGGCAACTGCTCAGGTCTGGACAAACCACAGATCTATAAATTTGGTCCTTATTGTCACCAAAGCTCTGGCCTTCACAAGCAACCTCATTTCCTTTTTGAATTGTTAAAAAGCAGTGCTGGATTCTGGATTAGTGTTGCAGGCTAACTGGCAGTTTTCAAAATCACTGAGATTTTAATTACTTAATTGTAACTATTTTAACATTCCTGTGGGTTTCAGCTATGGATCTAAGAAACCAATCAGGTGTTACTAGTGGATATATTTTTATTTGCTTGAGCAAAACAGTGTTTGTCTGTATGAACAGACAAAATACAGTATTCAGGGGCTTTTAGATAAGCTGGTAGGTATCTAGGATTATAAAATGACCTAGAGCACAAATAGTATTTTTCTTGACATCTTTAGGTAGAACTGACAATAAAAGTAGCTTTTTTTTTTTCCTTTTTTTAAAGCTTAAGTACTTTGTGGATTGGGACTCTTGCAGAACTGTAGGTGCCAATCACAACTTTTAGACCAAGAAACTCAAGTGATCAGAAATGCCAGCTGGCTTGACCAAGCCCCAGTGGCCATGTGCAACTAAACTGTATTACCTCTGTTTTCTTCTTTGCCAACTTGTTGGCTTATTGTAACGATAAAATGGTTTAAAAAAAAAAAAAAAAAGCCTACCTGTGGTTTAGGCAGGTCGTTGGAGTATTGAGTAGATAAGACATAGATAGGTCAAGGGGACACAAAGGTGAGAATGGATGTTAAAGCTATAGACTTTCACTCGAGGCCTTTGTCAGACTTGAAAAATAAAATAGAAAAATGCAGTCCAATTGCTTTCCTTTATTATATTTATCTTAAACTATAAAAGGGTGACAAAATCCTGGGAATCTGTTGCAGTGCTTCCAGCTTTAGGTTTTAACCTTCAGGTTCAGACCGTATTTTTGTAGCACAGGGACCACACGTTTTTCAGAAAGTGGGACAAACTGTAGCATTGAGCCTAAACTAAATGCATGTGATTCTTTTTAAAGAAAAAAAAAAAAAAAAAGATTGTATTTTCAAAAGATAAACTTGACAGACGATACCGAACAACCATGGCTTCACTACAGAAGTAAATAACTTGCTACCTAGTTAGGGAAGCTGGCTCCTGTCCTGGGGAGTTCTGAGTCATAGCAATGCATGCATGCCTCTTAACTATTTAGCATCTTAACAAGGCTTCACAGCAATAGTTATGGAAGGATAATTAGCCTGCTCCTGTCTTAAGGCGTTCAGCTTGAATTCTCAGACTTGGTGACTCTTCATTGAGTGGGGAAACTTCCTTAGTCCGTGGCTCAGACCTCTCTTTTCACAGTTGATAAATTGTTTCATGAACTTGCCTTAATGCTCAGTGGCTGATGGAGGGGTGACACGGAAGCTGCCCTGGACAGCACGCACAATTCACACTACTTTGCAGCCAGAGTTGGACTTCATGCTGCTCTTAAACTGCTTAAAATGTTTTCAGCTTCATAGTTTGTACTCTCTAGTCCCCGAAGGGCTCGTGGCAACTGTCCTGAGCTGCCCTTGGCCACACTGGGGCAGGGCTTAGCAAACCTTGGAGGTGTCATGCAGGTGGCAAAGGCATGCGTTGTCCACAGACTTCCCACACCAGAGAGGGCAGTACCAGTGAAGGTAAAGACAGCAATAAATAAATACACTCCTGTAAAAAAGCACAGCTACTTGGGACACCTAGCAGAGGTAGGACCTGCCACACTCTTGCCTAGCACGAAACATGTTGCAGGTGAACTCTAGAAATAGCACCTTGACTGAAATGGCAAAGCTGCTTTTAAAAGAAGCTCTAGATTGAAATGCTTCCTGACTAGTTCTGAAGTGGATGAGGAATAGTTCAGGCTAGTCTGCACTGTGCTCCCTTCTGCCTCTCCATCAAGCTGGTACCTGGAGGTCAGGCTTTGTTGGCTTAGAAGGTGACTGTAGCCATTGCTGATGATGCTGACAGCAAGCTGAGCTGTGTGGTGTCACATGGGAAGTCAGAGGTTGCTGTGTCAAACTCATGAAAGTTCTGTCACCATATTACAAATACTTCCAATACGCTTGAGAACTACAAGACTTGAATTTGTCCTCGCTCTGGTAGTGCTTTAGTCTATTTTCAGGATCCTGTCTGTCCTCTAAAACCTTGTTGGAAGACAGGTACTTGATGTCACTGGCCCACAATCTGAGCAGTTACCTGGACTAAGCTCTCTGGGACCAGGGCTGGTTTGAGCCCTGTTCCTACAAGTGGAGTCCTGGCCTGACTGGAGTTTTCAGGTACTACAGCAATCTAAAGAAAGAGGTTTCATGACCTCCAGCTTGCTGGAAGAGCCCTCCTTGGGACTTTCAGATGTCCTTCTATTGCAACCTTCAGTTCTGCAAGATTTAAATGATTTAAGTACTTGATTATAGGTTTCTTCTTATATACTTAGTTGTCTTTGTGAAGCACTTCAGACACCATGGAAGTGCAGAGCATCATGCATGAAGTTTCCCATAGGTACATAAGCATGTCTCAAAGCATAATCTCCAAGTTTCAGTAAGGTTAAAAGTTGCTTCTAAATTAAAACATGTATTTCAGGCTTTTTTATTTTTTTTTTCCAAAGTAAGACGCTTCAGTTTCCTGTCAGAATCGTTGCAACAAACTTTGTGATCAGTAGTCCATAGAGATGTGTATTTTTAATGTCCATAACCAAGTGCTTAGGGAAGTTCTCCTTTCATAGCTTTACTTTGAAACAAATCTTACCAGTGTATTTGTTCTGTATTACTGTTTTAACACTTAAATTGTGTCAAAACCATAAACTTCTTATTGCTGATGGCAATTGCTTAGAGCAAAGCCTGTGAACACAGGGAGGTGGTGAGAGGTATTTCCACTCCAAATAATGAATTTTTTTTTATGGCTCCTGTTCGTTGAGTTTCTCTTACTACTTCACACAATTGGAAAGACTGCAGTGTTTCCTGCCTCAAATGTTGGCAAATAATACTTTGAGAATTCAATAGTATTCTAATTTTTGCTTATAATGGTGGTTTTTCAACTGGGCTCTTGCTGGTTGAGCCGTGTTCTCAGGGCTGTTTTTTTTTAAGCTGAAGTTCATTATTTCTCTTGCAGGTTTTTCTAATCCGAAGTGTACCCAGAAAGGGTGCACAGTCTGTAGTTTCACAATACAGATAATTTTACATAAGCTGTAAAGAAGTCAAGTTTGTTGACAGTTCTAACTCTTATGGTTACTGCAGGTCAGTCTCACAGAATTCAAAATTCAATAAATCCCACTATTTTTTTTTTTCTTTATTTTTTTTTATTTTTCGGTTGAGTAATTAGAATGTAGTTTGTTACAGTAGAACTAAAACTTCAGGCTGTAAAGAGAGACCTTGTTCAGGATGATATTTTGATTATCTGCTGGGAATGTGACCGAAGGTGCGGATCCTGGAGCGACGGCAGCTCAGCACCAGGTGCTGGGGGAGGCTCTCCAGCACCTGCAGCGTGGCCCTGCAGTATTTGGCATCTGAGAATGACTCGATTTGTTGGACTCCAAGGCAATGTTTGCTGTGCTTTGCTGTATCAGAACCCCTTTTGTCCTGTGCCGTTTGTTGTAAGCAAACCCAGCTCCGGGATGGCCACGGCGCCGTTCGCTGCTCCTGGGACAAACCCCACCCTGGAACCGGCCTGAGCCGCAGCTCCGGTGTCTGTTTGGGAAGCTCCTGTTACTGTTCTCAACGCCATGGAAACGATCAGGGGAAAGATTTGTACGTGCGTGCGTGTGTGTGTTTTGCTCCAGAAATAATAAAGGTGTCAGTGCTGTGGGGAGATGGTGCTGGTTACACTGATGGGAGCGCGGTGGGGCTGTTAAGGGGTTTCGCAGCCTCTTCCAGGGGCGGGGGACGGGCGGTTGCGGTAGGAAGAGGAAGGCGTGCGGCCGCGTCCCTTCCTGCGGGAATAACGCCAGGAAATTCCACGCGGGATTCCCTTCCCAGCGCCGCCATCTTCCCGGGAGCGCCGGCGCCTCCCGGCGTGCCCCGCGCGCCGGCGCGGTGACGTCACCGCCGCGGGTATAAAAGCGCGGCGTGGCCGGCCGCACTTCCTTTCTGAGGGAGCGGCGCGGCGGGAGCGCCATGGCGCCGGTGAGAGCGGCGGGGAGGCGGCGGCGGGGCCGGCGGGAGGGAACCGTGGGGCGGGTGAGGAGCCGGCGGCCGTCCCCATGCGAGCGGGGCTTTCCCGGGAGGGCTTCGTGTGGGAGGCGGCCGGGTCGGGCCGGGCCGAGCCGGGTGCAGTGAGGCGCTCCATGGCCGGCAGGTGGCGCTCCCGCTGCCATGTGTGTTCTCCCCCCCTCCACCTTGGGTCGGATAAAAGTTTTTTTTGCGGCGCGGCTCGTTAATGGTGAGGAATTCTTCGGTGTTGTAGCAAAAGGACCGAAAATCCAAAAAGTCAACCTGGAAGTTTTGCCTTGACCTGACTCATCCTGTGGAAGATGGAATCTTTGATTCGGGGAATTTTGTAAGTCGTGGTTTTGCTCATATTTCTGACGCAATGTATAGTAAAAGCCGTAGTGCAGTAATTGAGTTACAGTCGAAAAACTACATTCTAAAAGAATTAAATTTTCTAAATTTCTAAAAATGATGATTTCTACAAAAGTTAAATCATCCGCTGTTCTTTAAAGAATTGTCATTTAAAAAATGGTTTTATAGTATGCTTCATACCTGTCCATGAATAGAGCTGTTCTAAATTAATTTCTGCTTTAGCATGGGGGTGATTTGTTTTATAATTACGTGCTGTGAAATATTTTTGCACTGTAAATACTTCTGTCAGGACATAAGTAAATGGTTTTTAATGTCGCTTCCTGACTAGGGTCCCTTCCCTAGTTCATACCTAGGGTGCCATTCCCTAGTGTTCTGTTTCTTTAACGTTGAAACAGGAACAGTTCCTAAAGGAGAAGGTTAAGGTCAATGGGAAAACTGGAAACTTGGGCAACACCGTTCACATTGAACGTCTGAAGAACAAGATCACAGTGACCTCCGAGAAGCAGTTTTCTAAAAGGTTGGTGTGGGTGTCACTCTGTTGTGTTTGTGGAGTGTTGAACATAAAACCAGAGTCGTTTAGCTTGGAAAAGATCTTCACAATCATCAAGTCCAGCCATAAACCTGACACTGCCAAATCCACCACTAAGCCATGTCCCATAAATGCACATTTAATATTCAGCTCTTGCCTGCAAAATGAATTCCAATTAGTGCACTTCTGATACTTGGAGAGGTGTTAGCTCTAACCTTCATAGCACTTGTAAATATTAGTGAAACGTGTAATTAGAACAGATTTATTATATCAGATATTTAAAAATCACCTTTTAAAACTCAAGGCTTGATTGCTAATTAATGTTGACTCTAAGCATATTAATAGAGATACTTCATATAGGTCCTTAGAAGTGTATCAGGGGGAGGTGGACCTTTGAAATAACACTGAATTAATGTCATGGGTGGCTGTTTGATTATTTAATTGGTTGTATTATAATGAGTGTGTGCATGATGGGGGTTGTTGCAAACAAACCCTTTAAGCCAAATGAAGCCTTAAACTGTTCAGTTTGTTAGGACACACAAGAGCTGAGTGCACTAATGAGAGGTGCAGATCCTTCTTTCCATCCTCCCTTTGTTTGCTGACACAGGTCCAGCAGAACCTTATGCTGGACCAAGGTTTAGAACCAGTTACCAGTGCTTTCTGGTTGCTAGCATTTTACTATGTAGTCAAATGAAAATTTGAAAATGAAAATTCCTACATATCTGTAGTGAAAATAGACTTTTACTGCCTGTTACTGTTAAATATTCTTATTTCTGGGTGTAATCATTACGGTATTGCCCTGCTCATGACATTGTCTTGGGTGGAGTGCAGACAGCAGCAGGGCTTGTCCAGTGAGAAGCTTCTAACCTGAAATTCCTGGCTGGCAGGTACCTGAAATACCTCACCAAGAAGTACCTGAAGAAGAACAACCTGCGGGACTGGCTCCGCGTCGTCGCCTCCGACAAGGAGACCTACGAGCTGCGCTACTTCCAGATCAGCCAGGATGAGGAGGGCTCAGAGTCCGAGGAGTAACTGAACTTTGCCTTCATGCTCAGTGCAGAGTACAAAAGACTTAGAACATCTATTTATAACAACACTTTAACTTATTGGTGAATAAAGGTTTTGTACCCTGTTGGACAGAGCGTGGTTGGTTTTCTGGTGTTTTTCTTGAATTCTGATTAGAAAATGGCATGGGAGTTGTTTGATCTGCAGTTTTCCTTCCACTGCCTGGAATCAGCTGTTCAGTTTGCACCAGTGAATGTCCCAGTAGGAAAAAACTGAGCCCTTTGCCCAGTACATGTGTAGGACACTTTAATCAAATTTTAATCATATTGGTACAAATAGTTCTAGAGCTTGTTGTGACTGAAAGTACCAGCCCCTTCTGTGAATTTATGTGAAGGTAATGGCAAAATACTTAATACAAGTTTACTTCTAGTTATTTTAGTTTAAAAATAAGGCTTGCAGATGGTAAATATTTTTTTTTCTGTGAAATTTACCTCATTCCCTAGTTGGTTGTGGTATTCCTGTGTGTGACCACGAGTCTGGAGGATAACAGAGATTGGATAGGTTTATATCAGATGGATAAATAAGGAGGTGGAGACAAACTGTTTACCAGCAACCAGCTAAAACATCTTGAGGACTGAGATATCCTTCAATACTGACAGTGCCTGAGTCCCATAAAATCTATACAGACATTTCTCCTTTTATGGTGATTTACAGTTCTTGCAGTTGAATTCTGGGATTATTTCTTTAAAACAGGTATTTCTCTAGAACAAGTGGGGAGTTCTTCACTGAAACAAATAATTCTGTAACTATGAACTAGTTCTTCATATAGTATCAAGAGAGATTTGTATTTTCATTATGAAAAAAGTATTTGTATGACTGCACATGAAGTAACTTGCATGCAGATGCATTTCAGTGCCATGTAGTGTCTGTTGTATGTGATTAATCAGAATATTTGCTCAGGTTCCAATGTGCTGGTGAACTCTAGAATTAGCAATGCCATATTTGCTCAGTATGATAAACCAGGTATACATCTAGACTCTGACACTGAACTTTGTGCTTGAACAAGTCTGGTAGTTTAAAGCTGAAGTGTGCCCACTAAATTGTTTGATCTCCTGATGATTTTTTTTAAACTATATC
Source organism: Phylloscopus trochilus trochilus (assembly GCA_016584745.2). Classification (NCBI taxonomy): domain Eukaryota; kingdom Metazoa; phylum Chordata; class Aves; order Passeriformes; family Phylloscopidae; genus Phylloscopus; species Phylloscopus trochilus. The sequence continues at coordinate 15,327,221 of WQNJ02000041.1, forward strand.
AGCATTGTTTTTGCTGGCAAACCTCTTGAGAGAGAATTTAGAGACTTGACAAAGCACAAAACAATGCATTACAGTCCAATGATACTCACTTTTGCTACCTAAATCTAAATGAGAATTAGAGAAGGGGAAATGAATTTTGTGGACAGCCTTTTGGGTATCATTTGTCATTTTCCAATGTGCCTGAGCAGCTGTGCCTGGCCCAGGGAGAGAAGAAGCAGCAGCAGTGGAGTAACAGCAACTTGTGCCGTGTCTGCCTCACTGGTTGTTTCATTTTGCTGCTTCAGAGGCAGCAAAAGGAAGGGAGTAGTGTGTGTGTAACTGGCTGCAAGACAGGATGTGTTGGACTTTTTATATGCTTCACTGGAAATAAAACAGCACAAGTCCTGCCCCACTCTGGGACACTGGGTAGTGCTGCCTTGGAATTTCCAGTTGGAGGAAAAACCAGGCAGTGGTGAAGAAACAATTAAGGGTGGTTTTCTTCTTTTTCTGAAAATCCCAAAGATTGCTAACACCATTACAAAACATTTGCAGTACCAGTAATTAATACTGTTTTGAGCTAGCCACATTTTTCATGGTAAAGCTGCAAATATTTCTAAAACTCATCGGTTCCCTTGGCTGCATGAAGTTAAGCAAAGGGCCTGACTTCACAGTTCCATTTCAAAACCCAGCCCCACCTGGTGTTTCAGGGCTGTGCTTTTATGTGACAGCACACTGACACAACAAACCTGTTGTGATTAAATGGAACAAGCACCAACAAAAATCGGAGCTAATGGGAGCAGGCTGCCTTGTTATCCTTCCTTTCAAAGCAGGCTGGCAGCCACGTGTGTGGTTGTACAGCCTAGCAGACACAGGTTGTCACCAGTCAGAGGAAAACAAGGCCTGGGATTGCAAGAAAAAGCAACTTATATCAGAGCTGGGTTTGGAGGAAAACCACCAAAGTGCTCCTACAGGTTTGTACTTCTCCCTGAGTTAAACTGCAGTGAGGATGGAGGGCAGGGATTCCTTTTCCCAGTGCTTGAAAACACCGTTAAGCTTTGAAAAAGCAAAATTCTGATGACAACTGTGGATCTAGAGTACCTAATAAATTTAGTAAAATTTTCCTTTAGATCCAGCCAGGCATTTTTGTTTTGTCCCTGTGTTGCTGCCCAAGCTCCCCTGGGCATACCCAGAGCTTCCCATCATGAGTGTGGATGCTGGTACAGCTCTTCTGCAGGTTGGACTTTTATCAGGTCATGGTGCATGTATGTGTTAGGCATAGAAACCACAGAAGGGGGTTTTCAATGTAAATAGAGCTTTTACAATATGATTGTTAAATGTTTAGTGGGGAAAACTAGCTGGAGTCTACAGATGAGACACTGCCTCCAAGCAACGCTTCAGAAAATGGGGATTCTTCCATAATTTCATGTGCTTCTGCAGCTGAAGTGGCCAGGTGTGATGCAGAAGGCAGGCAGGAAACAGAGCCTGTTATTGTTCAAATGTAAATCTATGCAAATTACCCAGAATAGAGTTGAAGCAAGGTTTTTCAAAAGCCAGAGGTCAGTGTTTCTGTGATTTTAGGTGGGCAATAACTCAGCCAGGTACCTGCTTTGCCAGTTGTTCCTTTCCAACAGAATCTGCTGTAAAATCACCAGTTTTGTTCATGTTTGTTTTGAAAGTTAAAAGATCCCAAACAGCTTGATCACGCAGGGGATTGACTGTTGGAATTTTCCATGTTTAATGCTGGACAAGAGCCCAGAAAAGCCCTGCTCGTGTGAGGGCCAGGCTCTCCTCCGAGCTGCAGGGATGTGCTCCTGTGTCAGCCACAGGATGAAGCTGTTGGGGAAAAATAATGCACCCACAGCACGGGGAGTGCAGAGGTGACAGCAGCTGCTGTCAGCTTTGGCAGCCACAGAAGCACCCCATCTCAGATGATGCTCAGGCTGTTTCAGGATTTCCAGAAGGGATAAGTACAAAATCCAGCAGGAGTGAGTGCTCCAGGAGCACCACTTTGCCTCCACCCAGCTGAGAACCCTGGTCTATCAAGCCAGAGGTTTAATTTGGGAAGGGGAATAATCATTGCAAAGGAGCAGTGGTGCTGGTAGCACAGCAGATAGGCCAGGGCCAGCACCTGCCAGCTCAGGGCTCAGGAGGGCAATGGCACCATAACTCTTACAAGGCTTTAATACGGCCAAGATGCTTACATAAATGTATTTTATAAACATATAAAAATAAAATATCAGATACATTCTCCCCTTTTCCAATAGTTTTCCCCCTTCGTTTTTCAGACAACATTTTTGCTGCTGTCTTCCAAATAAAATCAGTTTATGAGAGACATCCCACACGTGTAAAATTCCAATGTCTGTCAAATAGGAAGAAACAGATTTTAAGCAGAAGTAGCTGTTGCCAGAGCAGCAGTAGCAGCACCACACAGGCTATTTATGTGTGAGCATACAGAGATATTATTTTTCTGCACCGCCAGTCTTTTATCACTTTTGCTGCAGCAAAACTCTCACTGTCTTCCATTAAAAAAAGAGCAACAAACCCCACAAGATTTCACCAATTTTAAGCATCACTAGTAAAGCTACTTCTAATGGACCTGTATGCTTTCTGTCTGCTTGCCCTCCTGGCTAATAACCCCATCAGAAAGCAGCTTCATTAAATATCCAGAAATAGTGAGATCAGAAATAAAGAGGTAAATAATAGCAAGAAATAGCTGAAAAATATGTTGTTTACAATATACTCAGCATGTGGCAGGTATTAAAGGAGGTGCAGACTCAACATTGTCACATAACATCAGCACAAAGTAATTAGAAACAGAGAGGCCCACGGAAAAATAAATACTCAATAATAGCTTGGATGTACCCAGCAGCAGGAAATGAGCTTCAGTGGTGGAGGGATCTGATTACACCAAATATAGACAAAAATAAGGAACAATTGTTTCTTTTTACTGGCAAAAAACAAAGCAAGGGCTTCTTTATTGGGCAGATCAGAAGGAATCAAGTTACGCCCTCATTCTGCCTACATGTGAGTATAATATTTACATACACTGTACACAGGTATCTATTTTATTTATCCATTATGCATTGGAGGGCTCTGGGGCTGCCTCTGGTGTCCTGGTGGGGCTTGGCAGGGATTCATGTCAGCAGCATCCTATTGCAGCAACTCAATCCCCCCAGCCCATCCTGCTGCCTCTGACTGCTGTCCTGCAGACACAGGAACCACTAAATCCCCGTGGGGTGTGTGTTTTTGGCAGGGTGCTGGCATGAAGCCCCTTTTAGGCTTGCCTTGGCACTGGGGCTGCTATTTGAGGCCTAACTCATGCTGGAGCAATGCTGGCTGGGAGGAGTGGCCTGGGATAACTGGGACAGTGGCTATAAAATGCCCCAAATTGGATGCAGATGGATCCCATGGTGTCTTCATGGAGGAGGCTGAGGGGTTGATTCCAAGCAGGGTTTCTGTGACCACTCTGAGCCTGGAAACTGCCCTGAGCAGCATTTTGTACCTAAATCCCTTTGATCTGAGCAGAAATAAACTCACAAAGCTCTAAGGAGCCAACAGCCAGGAAAGATTTCCCGCTGCTGTCCATCCATTCTGGATTTAAATGAGAAATTCAGAGGGAAATGCTTTAATAGATCATTAACAAATGTCTTTTTAAAAAAATCATATAGCTTAACATATCAAGGCAGTTCAGACACCCCATCCCAGCAAGCATTAAAGCATGATTTAAGCCCCACATTGGTTTTTGCTGTCAGGTCGGGGGTTTAGTAGGGATTTTAAATGGGAATGTGGGACAACAGGAATTTTTTTTTCAGCGGCCACTGTGGCTCAGTCACCACACTGATGTTCCCTGCACACCAACAGGAGCCCAACTTCCAGGTGCTAAAGCCCACAACAGCATCAGCACCTTAATTGCTGGCACAGGGGACAGGGAGAGGACAGAAGGCACTGAATAATAAACACAGCAAAGTGCACAAACAGCAGAACTGAGAGTAAAATGCTTCTGGGACCTGTGCTGCCAGAGTCGGGCTGGGGAGACCCCAGTTATCCCCCACTTCTCGTCCAGGACAGATAAGGGGGTGTTCAGCCATCCCTGTTCCCAACCTGATAACATTTTCCAGCAAAACTGCATTCATCAGTCCTCCTCCTTCCAGCTCATTTGGAAATTATTTGCACTGCTGGCAGATAAGGGTCCTGAGATAGGGGTGGTTTTGCTGACACAACAGGCTGGGAAGCCATAAAGCCTCTGTGCTTCTCCCCCAGCAGCCGTTCCAGGCTTCTCCCTCCTGCCCCAGCCTGCCCTGCTGAGACCCCCGGGGGGTAAAGACCCTCCCCATGGCTGCAGTGGGGCACAGTGTGGGGCTGGCAGGAATAACTTCCAGAGCCTGGGGGTGGGCAGCAAGGGGCAGCTGAACTGGGGTGAGGGGCCTGAAGCCCAAAGCAGGATCAATTGCCTATCTCTCTGTAAATATGTATAATTCCCAGGGAAAGTGCCTCTCAGGGGACAGGGATCACAGCAGCAGGTGCTGACAGTGCTGCTCCCCACCTGAGCTTGCACTGAGTGCTCAAGTTCCAAACTCCATTAGGATTTCTCCATAATTACACACTGCAGCCAGAGAAGTGTAACAGTATTTGGTGTCAATCCTGAGCACCAGCAACTGGGATGAGCTGGATGGCCCTTGGAGGTCAGCAGGGAGAGGAAATCTGCTTATTCTCAGTGACTTCTGACCTTCAAATCCACCCTGGAAGGCTCGGGAGGGCTCTTTTCCTCTCACCCCAAACACATTAGAGAGGCACAAAGCAACCCATGTTTTTGCAGGTGCGGAATTATCTGTTGGGAGAGCAAACTGCAGAGGTTGTGACATAAAGCTGTGACTTTCCTGCTCACCTTTAGCAGGAAGTCTGTTTCCCACATCAGCCCAGAAACCAAAAAAAAAAAAAACCAAAAAAACCCCAAACCAAACCAAACCAACCAACCAACCAAAAGAAAAAAACAAAAACAACAAAAAAACCACAACAACAACAAAAAAAAGAAAAAAAAAAAAAAAAAAACCACACACACAAAAAAAACAAACAAACAAACAAAAAAAAAACACAAAAAAACCCCACCAAAACACAACAAAACAACAAAAACCACAAAACCCATGAAATCAGAAACCAGGCAAACCCCTGGGCTTTTATTCCAGCATATTTTGGGGATCTTGTCTGTCAGTGCCATTGTCAGGGGTCTCTCCCTGCCCCAGCTCTGGTGCTCTTTGCCAGGGTGGGATTGCTGGACCCAGTGCAGAAAGGGCATTGTGCTGCTGTACACAAAACCTCTGGGAAGGTTTTTGCTTGCAGGTCAAGAAGCTGCTGCTGTTGCTTGCCTGATTCCTCTGGGTGTTTTGTATTGCACACAGCCAAGTAAAAAGTGTTATGACTATAAGAGTGTTTACGTGTGCTGCCCTGAGCTTTGCTAAGCCCCAGAAGCAGCTGGGATGCCCAATTCCCTTTAAAACAAATGGCACTCCTGTGCCAGCCCTTTGGAGAGAGTTTTACAAATAGACCTTAGAGGTATGAGCTCAAGAAATGAGTCTTCCAGGGTGGCTACATCCAGCACTGTTATTCAAAGATATGAGGGGAGATATGAGTCAGAATCAGTGCTGACATTGTGAACTGACAGAGTGAATGAACACAGGGTGCAATCAAAATCCTTCCCAGTTTGCCCATTTTTGACAGTCTTGTTAGCAGGGAAATGCCTTGCTGAAACCCAAGGGCTGCTGCAACATCATACCAGCCTTGGTCTGGGCTGCAGATGGAGCCAGGTGGTGGTGAACTGGTCACAAACACCCCCTGAGCTCCTGCTGAAGTGCTGGAGGGAATAACCCCCAAGCAATACACTTGGAGAGCTGCAGTGGGCAACCCACACGAGGCAGCAAGGACTGTTTGTTCATTACTTACCCAATAGCTGGGACAGCTCTGTGGTTCACTCCTTTAATTTGAAATTCGCTGCAGGAGAGTTTATCTGGACTTGGAAGCAGAGGTTGAGCAATGCTGCACTGATTTTTCATAAAGCTTCCTTCCCCAGGGTGTGACAAGGTATCAGATCCATGGCTCATGTCAGGGGGTGATAACAGGAGAGCTCGCTTCCGAAATGGAAATACAGCAGCAAACTCCATCTCAGCTGCACAGGGGAAAGATCAAGGCAGAAGATCATATTTTGCTCCATGTTCTGCCCAGGACCCCCCACTGCAGGCAGGACATGACCCAAATGGCCTGGGTGGGCAGCAGCAGCCAGGGGCTGATGGTCCAGGCTGGGTTGCATGAATCAGGATTATCTCACGTTCTGTCACACAGTCTTGAAAACAATGGGAAATCTGGGTTGTGTAATTAAAAGTTCTAAGTAGAATGCAGGTTTATGGAAAAGAGCTGCTTGCCCAGCTGGTGCACAATTCAGCTACATTCATTACCCATAACCAATCTGACAAATTTTATATTTCCCTGGGTATTTTTCTCAATGAACTTCAAGAATCAACATGTTGGCATGCTCCTGCACATCCACATCCACTTGTACTTTCAGATTCCTCCTTTGCTCCTACTTCTAAGGCAGTGCATTAATGTCACCATTTAGGTACTATTTACAATACCCTGAAGACCAAAAATTGAAGCTAAAATGCTTGAAGACCCCATTATCAATGCAACCACACTTTGATTCACTGCAGATGCAAAATAGCAACCAAATAGGCAAGTGAGAAGCAGAGCTGGGATGCAAGTCAGCATCCACACCATGGGATGTGGGTCTATTGGCTGTGACAGCCCTGGCTGACACAGGCACAACAACAACTGCCCCATGCCAAGCCTTTAAAAACATGGAGTCAGCTGGAAGAGATGAGATGTAGGAAAGCTAGATCCCAAGTGAAGCTGGAAACTTTAGGTCTGAAAAAAAGGCTCACATCTGAGACAAAGCTGATGGGATGCTCCAAATCACTTGCTGAAGTAGAAGCCAAAAATTATTCCATTTATGTGAAAGTGCAGACTAGCACAGCCCAGGAGCAAACAGTGGATCTCCAGGAACAGGAGTTGGGGGTGATTGTTGACAGACTAGTTCTTGGTTGACTAGCCAAAATGGAAACATTCTTTAGAAACCCATAGATTTGGGCAAAAATGTTGGCTAGGTCTGGAAGATGTTCTCCCATATCTGTTTCCATTAGCAGTTTATCTCACTGACTGGAAATGAGTGCTTTTTGTAGAATTTTAAGGACCCAGCAGACATGGGACTGAAGGTGACTCCTGGGAGCAAAGAGGAGGAAAGGAAAGAATTGTAACCCAGAGAGGCTGCTCTGACTCCAGCTACATCCTGGCCATCTGCTAGACTCAAATACTCAGCCAGAATAATGCATGGGGATTTTGTTGTCCTGTCTGGCAGACTAAATGCCTTGAAAAAGTCACAATCAGGTCACACCAGTTCTGTTTGCCACCTCTCCAGCACAGACCTGCTGACATTCTGTGCCAGCTGCTGCCCAAAGGGGAGCTCAGATGCCAGAAGATGCTTCATCACCTACTGAGGCAGTTTTTGCATCCCTGCTGTTTGTTCAGAGCCCCAGGACCAACGGAGTGTTGCATGACAGTGACAACAAGCAGCCCTGGCTGGTGGGCTGCAGCCTTGAGGGCAGCACTCACTGGCTTTGCAGAGGACAAATTCTTGTCTCTCCTCACCCCAAAGTGGTGCCAAGGCTCCCTCACACAGGTCCATGGTCATGCAGGGGGAGCTGTGTCCAGCAAACACCATCACATCCAGCTCCACGCTGGGAGCTGCTGGCTCCCCAAAGTCAGGGAAGACCCACCAAGAAACCCCCTTGACTTTGCTATGGGAAATAATTGAACACCAGCTTTTGTTCACAGCAGGGGTGTCCAAAATATCATCATTTAATGAAAGAGATGAAAGAAATTCTCCCCTGTGAGAGTGGTGAGGCCCTGGCACAGGCTGCCCAGAGAAGCTGTGGTTGCCCCATCCCTGGAAGTGTCCAAGGCCAGGTTGGACAAGGCTTGGAGCAGCCTGGGATAGTGGAAGGTGTCCCTGCCCAGGGCAGGGGGTGGAACAAGATGATCTTTAAGGTCTCTTGCAACCCAAATCCCTCAGGGATTCTATGATTCTACTCTCATGCCCCTCTCTGATCCTGAATCAGAAGAACCAGGACAAATGAAAGAAAGTTGATCCCCAAACAGGGGAAATCTCCTGATGACTCCCTTCAAGGTCTCCGCCAGCACAATTCAGATGGGTGCATCAACATGTACAAACTAAAATAAACTGTGAATGAAGAGACATTGCCCTGATGAGGGAATATTTGCTGTAATTTGTTTTGCAGGCACTTAGCAAGAACAGAATAAGAAGAAATGGGGAGAGCACCCAACAAAGTAATATGAAAATGGAACCTCTGGCAGCCTCTGAAATGAACACTTTTAATGCAATTAGAGCTGGAGTGGATGGAGGGACCCTGGACACAAAGTAGCCAAACTCTAGTTGTGCTTTTGTTATTCTGCTGCAGGTCTGAGCACAATCTGTTCCACAAGTGACTGGAAAATACATTACAGCTGGGAGGAAAATAGATTTTTCTTTTCTTCTAAACCTACTGTGAAATATGAATTGGGAATTCATTAGCTATGAGCTGCTGCAAAGTAACGTTGTTCTTAAAATATTCTCCTGGTTCCAGAGGACCTTGGTTAACTGCAGACAGAGAACAGGGGTCTTTCATTTCATAAAATGTCCTGGGAAGGATCATTAGAAATTACTTACAGATTCTTTCAGAGGCTTTTCAATTTCCATTTGCAGACTCTAAAGCAGAAAGGCTTTAAGCTGGAGGAGGGTAGATTTAGATTAGGTATAGGGAAGAAATTCTTCCCTGTGAGGGTGGTGAAGGCCCTGGCACAGGTTGCCCAGAGAAGCTGTGCAACATCTTCTTCTTCCACATCTCTGGAAGTGTCCAAGGCTGGGCTTGGAGCAACCAGGGATAGTGGAAGGTGTCCCTGCCCATGGCAGGGGTTTGGAACTGGATGAGCTTTAAAGTCTCTTCAATCCCAAACCATTCTCTGCTTCCATGTGAACAGTGAATCTGCAGCTGCTGAGTGGTGAAGAAGGTGCCACAGGCTCTGCTGCTCACAGAGACAGGAGTGGGGAGCCAGAAGGAAGAGCACTGGGCAAAGCAGGCTGTGGCTGTGGTTTAGCCTTGTCCCAACACCCTCCCTTGGGATGCTCAACAGCTTTGGATGCAGTGAGCAGCATCAGTCCTTGGGACCTTCCTGCAGGTCCACCCAAGGTCCATTTGAGGACAGGCACATCTGGGACACAGTCAGAGCTGTGGGGCCATTGCCCAAGACGTGTGCGCCCAGCTGGGCTGGGCTCCATCACTGCAAGATCTGAGCAAGGTTTTGGAGGTAGCAGGACCACCAAGATCCATCAGTGATGGGCACAGGCACCAGGGGTGGGATGGATGTCCTGAAACTTTAAAGCCTTCTTGGCAGTGGAAGAGTTTGATTCCCATGGCCTCAGCAATATTTGATATCCTGCCAAGAAATCACTCATCATGCTGAAGGCTGCATTTCAACAAGTGAAGGACAGTGCTGCTCCTCCAAGGTCTGCTCAGAGACTGCTGTGAGCCACTGAACGTAGCTGGCTGTACATGTCTGTACAAGTCTCTGCTCTGCCCAAAGCTGGGGTATGGTCTGCCTGTGTGGGCAGGTCCCAGCTATGCTTGGATTCCAAAATGCCCAGGAGGACCAGGCCCACGGCTTTGGCTCAGGCCCCTCACAGTCACCAGGTCAGAGAGCAGTGGGGTTGTTATCCAGAGAGCCCAGTGGATGTGATGGGCAGGCTCCCAACACCATCATCCAGCTCTAGTCAAACAACCATACCTTCAAAGTGGATCCTGCAGGAGTAACTCCACAGCATCAGAGCGGGAGCAGCTTTTGAAGGCAGCACTTATCACCTCAGTCCATCACCTGCACAATTAAACCTTTTTTTCCCCCACGAAACAGCAGATGCCAACACAAACAGCAAACCCACGCCCTGCTTCCCTGCTAATCATTGAACAAACCCACCACAAAGGTGACCCCAAGCCCTTGGGGAGCAGAGTGGGGGCATGGATGCACGGGGGGATCTCAGAGGGAGGAGGTCTGTGCTCAGGAATGGCTGCACTGTGCTCTGCAAATGAAGGGAAACAGTGGCTGGCCACACTGACAGAGGCAAAGGTTCTCTGGTGTATTCCCCTGCCTGGCCTGCCCCCCTCCCACCACTCTCCTGACAGGTTTTGAACCCATTTCCCAGCATTGTCCCACATTTGGCATGGCAGTGCTGCTGTCAGAGTGCTGCACTTGCTCAGGTTTCAAGGAAGTTGAGGGAACAGGCAGGGAAATGGAGAGAGGCAAGAGCACCTCCTGCCTGGGGTCCCTGATGGCACTGGGGACACGATGGGAGCACTGGGGACCCATGGGGACCTGGGCAAGGAGAGGTGGCAGGGCAGGACAGAGGACCCATGGAAACAGGCAGAGCACAAGCTGCCAGCCTGTCTGCTCATGGAACAATTGATTTTCAAGGGCTCTGAACGAAAACTCAGAGGAGTAACACGATTGTTTTACAAGTACCTAAAAGAGAGGCTGAAATCTCCTTTCTCTTGGCTGCAGGCACATTGATTTTCCTTGAGGTTTAGAGGCCAAATGTCTCCAATGTCCAGAACCTCTTGACAAGCAAGAAGCCACAGACTGGGAATTAGGAAAAAGAAATGTGTGAGGTCTTCTTCAAAGCCAGAAATACCTTCAAAAGCTGTAAAGACAAGATCTTCTTGAACAAAAGAGTCACTTCTACCTCCACTGTCACTTACGTGACCTTTTCATTTGTCTGGAGAGCTGATAAAGTTCACATGACAAGATATGCCTGGAGAAAAATACTTGCTTACAGGTTTTTGGTAGAAAAAATATGCTTCCCCCCCAAAAAATTTTTGAATCCAGCCAATTACAAAGAGGTTTCAAAAGAATACAAAAGCAATTTGAATTTTGGTTGTCCAGTTTTTCTATTTCATTCCAGAAGGAAAATATCTAAGTAAGACATTAACTCCTATCAGTAGGGATATTTATTTCTGCTGGCATGGTACCTTCATGCCAGTCATTTGAAAGTGGTGAATAAATCCCTGCCTGGAGAGTTTACAATCAGCCTGAAGGAGGAACTGACAGCAGATAACAATAAAAACAACAATCACTTTTTCTTTTTTTTGTCTGGAACTGACATTTTCCTGTGGAAATATGAAATGAAAAATGTCTTGTTCAGTGGGAAAGCAACTCAAGTCTTGCCAAGGATCCATGGAGCAGAGCAGGTAGAGGTAAGCTGAGCCCTCCGATGCTCAGCCACCCAGCCCAGCTCTGCTGCCTCCCCACCCCTTTTCTTTTTTCTTCCTATTTTCTCTTCCTGTTTCCACCACTCGCCTGGGGCTCTCCTCCCAGGAGAACTAACATTCCACAGCAGCATGCTGATAGCTATTAAAGTCCCACCAGGCACCTCCCTGCCAGCAGCCCTCACGGGTGATCCAGCACCGGGACCATCTCACTCCCCCTGCAGAGCTCTGGGAGATCTCCGAGCTCTCTGAAGCCCCAACACCAACCCCCTCATGTGCTCACAGCTTTCCTGCAAGGCTTTTCTCCCCCTTCTTCCCCTGCTGCCCTTTGCCACCACCCTCTCAGTTCTCCCAGTGGTTTCACTGAGATGTAAAAAGCTTCGTTTCCCACCCTGTGCCACTGCCAGGCTCCAGGGACCCCCACCAACACTGAGCTCCGCTCCCCTCCGGGGCACTCTGCATCCCTAGCAATGAAGGACTGGGATGCTTTAAATTAAAACCATCTCCCTCATAGATATTCATCAACACCAACCACGGCAGATGCTGCACCTCTCAACGCATTCAGCAAAAGGAAAAGCCTCAGCAGCAGCTTGGAGTCTCCAGATGCCAGCGCAGAGGTGTTCTCCTCCGGCCAGGAGGGATGATTGATTTCACAGAATCACAGCCAGATCGGCTCTCACAGGGGAAGACTTCTCTGCCGACTCCTTGGGAGCTTTGAAAGATCTGCAGTAATTATTTTTTTCCTTAAGAAAACAGATGAATTAATCCTTCTGCTGGGGTTGCGGTTAGTTTTCCTAAAACTGGTGTTGTCAAAGTTTTCAGAAAGCAAACAAGGCTGCCTGGCACCATTTTTCAAGCACTCCATCAGATTTCCAGAAGAAAATAGATCAGATTTCTGAAGTGCTCAGTGGGTGCTGATGCCTGCTACAAAACTGGGGACGTTGTCTTGTGCCTCAAAAGAGAGCAGCAGATTTGGCACAGATCTCACACGTCGGAGATGAGTGCCAAGTATGTGCTCTGCCTGAGTTTTAGCTGCATTCTCTTTTCTGAAATGATTCATTTACAGCCTTCAAATATGAAATACAGATAATCCAGGAGGGAAAACTGGGGAATCCAACAATGGATGTGGCTCCTGTGCACAGCCTTGCTCCTCGTGCTAACAGCACGCTGCTCTAAGCCCCAGGAAAGATGTGAAAACCCTAAACTTTGCAGCATGGACACCCCATGACACAGCTAAGAAGGTTTGGTAAAGGGGTTTGATGAGGCAGCCAAAGAAAAACCTTATTTTTTCAGGTGGAATTGCCTTCTGTAAAAGGCACTGGAGAAGCAGCTCTCAGAAAATTCACTCCAATTTCGTACAATTTGCTGTAAATTAGTTTCATCAGTGACAATTAAGCAGAAATGCCACCTGAAAGACCTCTAACCTTTGAATGTCAGACTTGGACATCAGCAATGCAGACGGCTCTTCTCTGCAACTGCTCTGCAGATAATCACAGAACCACCAAATGTTTTGAATTGGAAGGGACCTTAAAGACCATCTGATTCCAACCCCCTGCCACTGGCAGGGACAATTTCCACTAGACCAGTTGCTCAATCAAACAGTCAAACCTTCTTTTCTGTGGCTATCCATAAATAACCCCCAGTTACAAATCAGTTTATATATCAAGCTCCTCTGTATGACTTTACAAACACTTACATTTGGCAGGGGAGGTTGTGATCATGTTAAAATCAGTGGAGGTTTGTTCACACAGCCCCACACAGCAGCATTTCTGAGCAAACATAAACTGGGACAGGTGATCAGGATCCCAACTGGGTGTTCGTTTATGGATTTAATAATTTTTTACCTGAAATAAGAGAGCACAACTTCATAAGGATAGAAATTTTTGGCTTACTTAGCTGAAAAAAACAAATTGTAGGTTGAGAGAGGATACAGCTGCTGTTTATAAGTAAATAAGGAATATCAGCAGGAAAAGAAAATAATTAGGCTAACAATCCCTAGTTAGAACTAGTGGGAATAAGCTGGCCATAAATTATTCAGGATGGAAATGAGAAGTTTCACCCCATTAAAGAAATCTTCATAACAACATCAATTCTTGCCTCCAGTTAATCTAAAATATGGAGATGGAAGGGGGAACAGAGGGCAGAACTCACCAGAATTTCATTCTGAAAGGGAAGAATGGCAGCAGCAGGAAGGAAAAAGCCCCTTAACGCAGAAAATACACAACCACAATCCAACAGAAAAATACACACTACAGATTAACTAACAGTCTTGGGGAAGAAATGGCAAATATCCCTGGCTTCTCTTAGTTTATGATTTCTTTATTATTGCCATTAAGAACCTTTTTGGCATTTTATAAGATGGTCTGAATGCAAATTACAGGAAGGTCAGTGTGAAAACACATTTGTTAAATAAACTAGTATTGTCTTGAACTTCCTTATGAAAAGCAATGTCTCTGTGGATCTTTAATGGGACAGCACTGTGGCCTTCATCTAAACCCAGGGTCAGGGCATGAGAAAGACTGAGCTGGCTAATTGCAGTCTGAGTCTTCTTTAACTGCCCAAACCAGAAGAAAATACCATGGGAATGAAGAGTTCATTACTGTTTTCTTGCTCTCACTGTCTTGAAAGCAAGCAGTGATGGTGACCTGTGATCTTCTGACCAGAGAAAACTCATAGAAAGCTAAAAATAAGCGTAATTGTCAGTGGAGGGTAGTTTTGAGCTACACCCCTTCTGCTACAGTGCTGTGGGCATGACATTGTCCCCTCCCAGGACAGAGGGGACAACCCCCTCACTCCCAGAGGCCTGAATCCTACCAGGGGCATTGGCAGACACATCTCTCCTTGATCTCCAGCATCTGAGGGACAGCCACCACCAACTTACAATACAGGCTGGTTGGTTGCAATTCCCTGAACTTGCAATTTGTCTTTAATTGTAACACTCATCAAAGCTGTTTATGGCCATTAATTCTCCCAAAGCCCTCACAAGGCTGTAACACCCAGCAAAAGGCAAAGCAGGCAGGGGGTAACTGATCAGCACAGAGTATGTCACAGCTCAGCATGAGGAGCCCTGTCCTGACCCAGATCTCTGCTCTTTTATAGCAAAAAAATAAAAGGAAAATCACTCCAGGCTGGGCCTGAAGTCTGTGCTCTGTCGAAGTGCTGAGTGCCAGGCTCTGCTGGGCCACCAGCTCGAGGGCACTCAGCATGTCTGCCTCACAGGGGACACTGCAAAAGGCAGAGGTGCAACATGAGACGGGAAAATCCATCTCCAAAGTCTTCCTGCCTCTTTCTGAGGTGGTTTGTTTGTAATAAACCCCAACAACCAGTTCCTGCTTTGGTCCTAGCAAGTAATCATGACCCTTTGGGTGTCCCTAAGGACCTGGAGTCTCCCTGGGCATTCCCTCCTTACCTCCACCATGAACTCCCCTCTAAAACCAGGTCCCACCAGATGAGCCCACCAGCTTCTCCACACAGAAAACACGGCATGGCCAGGTTTCTCTACAGCCATCCCAAACCTTTTCCACTTCAGCCACCCCAAATTTAGAGTGCCAGGGTTACAGGGCACGTCCCGTTCCCATCTGCCACTGATGCTTGACCATGGAACTTCCACTGATGATAAATCCCTCCTCACACACCTGGATCATCCTTTGAGGAGCTTCCATGGACCAGCCCCAGCCTGGGGTCATGCAGGTCTGGTTGAGCCTGGCAGAGCCACCTCCACCCACTCGATGTCAGAGCTGGCCCGTGGAAACGCCAGCCTTGCTTAGCTCAACACATCCCTTATCCACAAGGACACTCCTCACAGTGCTTTCTGTTCCTCCTGCCTAAACAAGAAACATTTCTGTGCAAGCCAGGGGCTGTGCCTGGGAGAGGCCATCCCAGCCTGGAGATAACACAGACACTGCTGTCTTTGTTCCTTGGGAAATCTGCTGACGGGAGGGAGGGTCTCACCCAGGGGAGCTGCTCTCTGGGGCCACCCAAACTGATGGTGCTGATGGTTTGACACGAGGTGGCGTGGGCCAGGCTGGCTTCCCCAGAGTGCTGCAGGCAGTCAGGGTTTTGTGCTGCTCCAGGCTGGGTTTATCCCAGGAAAAGGCAGCAAGGATGGGCTGCAGACAGGCGGTGGATGGCGGCAGGAGAAGAGCCAAGCACGGTGATATCACAGCTCTGAGTCATGAGCTACGACTCAGAGTCGGGGTAAGAGACAAGGGGTTGTAAATAGATACCATGAATAAATGCCAGGAGAAAGAGGAGTTTCAATTTTACTGAGGAGGCTATTGTTGATTAACTGTTTCGCAGCTGGGTCTGTGCTGAGGGCCAGATCTGGACACCAAAATCCTTAAAGAGTTTCCATGCCAAGCATGGGCAGCCAGGGAACTTTGAACTGTTCAGCAGAGATTTCACCCCTCTCCAAGTTTTTCGTGCCCTGATGCTGCCCAGCATCTCTCAGGGCTGGGGTTGAATGCTTTTCTCCACCAGGGAAAGTAGAGGCACACCCTATAGGTTGACAGGAGCTAATTAGCTCTACAAATACACCCTCCCTCTGAAGATATCCAAAATGATTAGTGATTTTTCATAGCTAAATGGTTTTGACAGGCTTTTCAAAATGATGGAAATCTGTTTAACTGAGGAGTAAACACACTCATGCAGATCCAGGGACAGAAGGCTGAGGTTGCATCCTCAGGATGAGCTCCTCTGTAGACTCAGACCCTGAAAGTTCCAGAACCCATCAAGCAGCAATAAAGGAGTAAATAATAAAAGCAATAATCCATAGAGCAAAATGCTGCATTTCCTCTCTGTAGCAGCCCTGATGCCCAGCTTGCTGTGCCATGGTAGCTGAGCATGATTTCTGCTAAACACACACATCTCTCCCTCCTTAGGTATCACACACCGTGACGTTCTCTCCGAATCATTTTCTCCAAGCATTGCTTAGCAACTCATTTCTGGTTATCTAACTCCAAGCAGTTCATCCTAATGACCATGCTGGGTTTTTCTTTTTCTTTCTTTCTTTTTTTTTTTTTTTTTTTTTTTTTTTCATTCCCTTTTCAGCTCTTCCCATGCTGTTTCTTCTAGTAAGGAAGTGCAAGTGGCAGCAATTTGAGAGTTCTGGGCAGGAAAGGACATGGTGTCTGCTCTCCTTGTTGTGAGTGGGGATGTGCAGGATGCTCCTGGCAGCCAGCACAGCTCCCGTGGCCCAAAATGTACAAAAGGCTCCACTCTCCTGTAAGGCTTTTCCTCTGCAACTCTCCATCTTGAAATATCCAATCCTTTTCATCTTTTTTAAACATTTTTGAGCACTAAATGCCAAAACATCCCTTGCTGGTGGAATCAAAGGTTGCAAAAATGAGATTTCTCTGGCTGATGTCCCCACAGAGCCCAAGGTGCTGGAAGAGCTGCCCTGCAGTGCAGGCAGCAGGTCTTCCACCTTCCACCTCTGAGGAGGGTTTGCACCACAGGCTTCTACATTTTTTCCATTCTATACCAGGCATTAATTAATGTGCACAGCAAATTATGCTGGAGAATTTCGTGAGGAGAGACTGTCATCCAAAACAGAAGGAAAAGTAGGAGATGTCTGTAATTACATGCATTTATTCCATCAAAGTGTGCTTCTGGTCAGATCATTAACTGCAAAGCACCACTCAGAGTGCAATCTGATCTTTGGAGGAGTCAAATGTCTCATGCCTTCTCGTGCCAGACGAATATTTCAGCTCCTGCATCAATCTCTCTTTCACCTTTCTCGTCACCACTGCAGTGACAAGTCCCTTTCCATGGCTTGTAGCATCTTGCCAGTTTCCTCAGGCAGAAAATTTTGCTTTCTGAGTCACTGTAGGATTTCTCAGGCTGCAGAGCAGCCAAAGCCTCCCCTCGCCTTCCAACTCGCTGTGCAATTTGACAAAATCTTTGCCCCAGCCTGAGGGCAGAACTGCAGCCCCATAAACACCCTAATGTTGGGGGATGTCTGCTAAACCCTGTGCCTTGCAAGCTACAGGTGAATTTATTTACATGCTCCTGGTCAGAGGTATCTGCACAGGCCAAGGCAGGTCATGAGGGCTGTGACCACCATTTGGTGATGGACATCTTACTTAGTAACCTGCATGTATGAAGGAGAGAGTTGTGGCTCCAGACACATCAAATGTTGAATTCCAGGATGGATCTAGGGTCCTCTGAAACAGGTCATCTCCATCCTGAAGCTCAGAATTTACACAGAAACCTCCTGTTAAAAATCTGTTTAAATGGAGCCAACAGATAAAAACAAACCCCTAGTTATTTTAGAATGACCCTGCCTAAAACCCACAGGGATGTGGTAGAGGAAGCTGACTTTCCTGGGCAGGAATGTTGTGGCATCGAGCCAGCAAGGGCTGTGCCAGAACCTCCATCCTGCCCAGTCTGAGTGACCTGCTCCAGCCTGGGCAGCCTCTGCACCCCAGGGGAGCCTGTATGTGCAATGATGGCTTTTTTTAGTGTATAAAGTAAGACTGGGAGATTCCACACAGCCTAGCACCACATGGCTTGAGTGATGAGAGCTGGAGATTTCCTTCCTGTGCATGATCTGGCTCCACTGTGGCATTAAAATCAGGGCATAACATGGAAGGGACTGTGAGGGGATTTTGACAGGTCACACTCCAGCATCAGCAGCTGCTGGTCCTTCCCTGCCCAGCCTTGACCTGCAGCATGGTTTAGAGGGGAGGGATTCCTAAGCAGGACCTGGGGTCCACTGGCTGTGCAGTCTGAGGCAAATGGCTTGGTTTTCTTGTTTCCAGCTTTTTGTATATATCAGAGATATTTTGAAGATGAGGGTAAAGAGAAAGGACCCTTGAGGAATTAAAGGAGTTTGGTACCCACTTCCCACTAATACTTAAGCATAGCTGACATCTGGAGAGAACAGACCAGAGGAAAACAGCTAAAATTTATCTAAAATATCCCTTTCTCCTCAAAATAGCATCCTTCCTTGGTGTGGTGTGTTGTGTTGTTTTCTGGGGTGTTTTTTTTTGTGCAGCAGTGCCCACATCACCCTGGCTGGCAGCAAAGAGAGGGTCACAGCCTGTTCTGGGCCACAGACACCAACCCCTACAGAAGCAGGTGAAAAGCTGCAGCCATTTGGTGAGTAGCTGCAGTTTATGGTTATTTCAGCTAATAAAATAGTAATCCTCTCAATGACTGGGCCAAAAATAGGTTACGATTTGGGAGAGAGACAAAAAAGCATTCACGCTGCTCCTGGGGTCATTCCCTGCCCTGCAGCTTCACTCTGCTTCCCAAAATAAGGAGCTGTGCCGTCAATGCACGGCTGCAAAAGCTGGGCTGGAAGGTAATTAGGGCAGGAGATAAATCTGCATGGGGGGCATCGGTCCCCTGCCGCCGGGGGCATCTTGGGACAAGGCATCTTTGAGTCCAAAAATATGACTGCAATCTCTCGGATCTGCAGCTTAATCTAATGGCTCTGTCTCTCTCGGGCAGAGCACTGGCAGATGTGCAGCAGCTAAATGGATTTTGCAGCTTGAAGCAGCCACCCAAACAGCCAGAGGGGAAAGGAAATTTCCCTCCAGCGCCGGGGGATCTGCGGGGGCAGCAGCAGAGCGCAGCCTGGGAGGCTGGAGTGGCTCAGGGAGCACCAGTGACCCCACTCCCTTGATCCCACACCTTCTGGCTGGAGTTCCCTGCCCCTTTTCAAGGCAAGAGCTGCCTTTCCTTTTCATCTTCATCTGCTCTCTAGCAGAAAAAATTGTAGTGGAAGTGCCTTACCCCGATGAATTTATTTTAAATTTCTCCAAACTGAGTAAATTCCAGCAGGATGAGGAACATGAACCATGCCCTGAGCACGGAAGATATTTCAGGATCACAGCATTTCCTCTGTGTGGAGACCCCAAACACAGACCCTGCACTCCCAGCTGCCCCTCAAATACCCAGACCTGTGTTTTACCCTTCCTATTGCCTCAGGCTTGAGAGTGCTCGGCCAGTTTAAGGTCAGGAAAGGAATTAATGCAAGCAAAGAGTATCCTAGAGAGGCTCTGAAAATATTAGCAACAGCATTATCCAAAAATGTTATATTCATGAACTGATTAAAGCATACAACAGTGCAATAATTTATTTTAACTATTTAAATATTAAAATATTTATTTTAAGTTGTAGCACAGTGCCTAGATTGCCAAGTCAATACATCTTTTTCCAGTCTCAAAAGAACCCTTTCTACAGTAGATATTGGCATCAGCACAGAACTTAAGACTGATAATGCAGCTGTTAAGGGACTCCCCATGCACAGCCCATTCCTGAGGGTGCCCAAGGCCAGGCTGAATGGAGCTCTGAGCAACCTGGTGTAGTGGAAGGTGCCCCTGCCCATGGCAGAGGGTAAAATGAGATGTTTTTTAAGGTTCCTGCCAACCCAAACCCTTCTGATTCTCTATTCCATCCCCTCTCACCACTGCCCAGCTTTTGCATTTTAATTGGGGCCCATCAGCACAGGAGGGTTGTGTGTTTCACTCCTGATGTTCAAAGCAGGCACTCCTCAGCCACACCATTGAATAGGGAACCTGGAAGCTCCTGCCAGTGCTCCTGGAGACACTGCAATGAGCAAAGGTGGATGGAGAGGGCAAGGAGCTTCATCCCATGGAAAAAAAGCTAAACAAGAGCAGCAAGAGCTGCTTCCTGACAGTGGGTACAGAATAATGACATACAAAACTCCATTCCAAGCCAGTGTGGGGCACCAAGTAGAGAAGACACACTTCAGATGGTGAATAAGAATCTCTCCCAATCTTCTTCTCTTGTTTTTCTCTAATAAAATTGTTTTCTCTGAGCACTGCAGAGGTTATAAGCACAGCCACACTTCAATGCAAGTCCCTCACCTACCCAGGCACAGAGGGGCTACTTTCCAGCTAGTTTTTCAGGTCCCTTTGTGAGTCTAATTAAAGCTTTCCATTTTTTTTAATGTGAGAAGCAGAGCTGCTAATTAACTGCTGAAAATTATACTGAGGATCCAATATCTGCTGTGCAGCTACCTAAGGGCTCATCAGCTTCCCAGGGTGAGGGAAGCAGCAGCAGCAGAGATGCAGAGGGGATGGGAAAAAATAAATCCAGCAACTTTTGTAAACAGTGGTGGATTGGAAACACCTTTAACCTGAATTTCACAAGAAGCAATAATAATAATAAAAAATCTGTATATAAAGGTTGCATATCTACAGTAGAGTGCCAACCCACCAAGCATTATCCTCTCTTTGCATCCTTTCCAAATGCACACAGGGCCATTTCCATTTTTCCTGATTCCCTTGCAATCCTTTTGCCTAAAAATGAATAAGGAAAAAAGAAATCAGGTGCTAAAAGCACTTTTTGTTCCTTGCTCCTTCAATGTGTGACAGGTCCTGACATGGAGGAAGAGAACACTTGTTTAGATGAAACTTTATATGATGTGAGAACCATTCTGATTGCAAGTAACCCTGAAATCCTGGGACTAGGAGCCTTTATTTCTGATTCAAGGGATTATTTAGTAAAAAGATCCCTGTGGGAGTAAAGGAAACATCCCCAAAATCCCTGTGGAGCACATGACAATGTGCAATGGCAACACAACACCCCTAAAATTGTGCTGCATTTCTATGATTTGTGTTAATTTGTCATCTTAAATGGGCCTGGGCACCAGGAGAGGATGGGGTCAGGAGGCAGCTAATAGCACATGAGGTGCTGCTGCTTGAGGAGCATTTCAGGGAGAGCTGCAGCCAGGCTGGGGGGTGCTTTTAATTAAGAGATAACTTTAAAAGGCTTTTTTTGATGAAATGCCAAAAGCAGAAGCACCAGACAATGAAGCAAGAGATTTGGGCAGATGTCTGACCAATGGAAATGATTTAATGAATTGCCCTTAAACCAGCCACAGAGCTGCCGAGATGTTTTGCCAGTATCAGCAGAAAGGATGATTGTACTAAAATCCTGGTTTTTCTTTTCCCCTGGCTCTGATGACCCTTCTGGAAATGCCTACACAGCCTCCCCTGCAGCCTGAAGAACCAAAGCTACCAGCAAAGCTCCTCTTGCCCCTCGGGGAGGAGCCACTGCTCTGCAGGCTGATCCTTCCCTTCAGAAGATGCTTCCTGGTGCTCCTTATGGGTACTCACAGGAGCTTTGAGTAACAAAAATTAGAAAATCTGAGCGTGGCTAAAACGTAACACCTGCCTGAGCAGCAGCACGGTCAATCCACTGCATCCCTCTGTGACTCCAAGAGAAACCCAGAGGAGTCCACGTAGAGACACCTCTTGTGGGTCCTCCTCTAGGGCTTCAGGATGACCTTCCAAAGGCAGAGAAAGGTTTTTCCTACTCCTGGTTTAGCTGGAGGGATTAGGCACTGTTCAGCTGGTTTCAGATGGGGTTGTTGTTACATGTTGTTTGTGCTTTGCCCACTAAGTGGAGCTGGGGGCTCTCCCATCCTTCCCCTCCCGGGATGGTGGCAGTGGTTCCTTTCCCTCCCTGGACCAGGAACAGGTTGTCTGCTGGCAGTGTGGCTGCAGCTCTCTGCTGGTGATGCCACATCACTCAAGTTTGAGGTCTTTCCCCCTGTCCCACAGAGAGATTGAATTTTTGAACCCAGCTAAGGAACATCCACACCTTCCAGAGGTGAGGGGTGACAGAACTTCCTCCTACAACACTTTCCTGCTTCAGCTTTTGTCACAAATTCCACTAATTCACCTCTCAGATATCTACAGGTACAGACAGAAATGTCTATGAACACAGAGGGTTTTCAGGAGCCTCCTCATAACGTGGTCCCCTGCTGTGTTTTTTACACCTGTTTTGTATAAACCACCCAAAAATACCAATAGATGATACAGCAGGTCAAGCAACAAAAAATATCCTCATCATCTGCCATGGAGATCAATTCAACCATTAAAACAAACTGTTTGTTTTGCTAGAGACCATCCAACACCTGCACAAGTTTATACATTCCCAGCAAAAATTCCCTGGGAATCTGGGAAAGCAGCTGAGGATGGATGAATTCATCCACACGCCACCACCTTTCCTGCTGCCAAAGATCACGTCAGAAATAACCTCAGAGGAGAACAGAGCACGTCTCTGGGGAAAAGAGAGGACATGGAAATAAACCAGGGTAAAATTACAGCTCTACAAAACTCATTGCATTACCCTGCAATGGAAGGATAATTAGGAAATTGGTTTTGTACTAATGATTCATATCTAGCTGGGCAGCAGCTATGTCAGGAACACAACTTTAATTTAACCTAATACTGCAGTACAAAACATGGTTTGCAATATTTTTATGCCCAGATCCTCCTGGTGTTGCTGCCTCTCCTCTCCCACCCCTTCTCCCCAAATCACTGCACCAGACAAGGACATTTGGAGACCACCTGCACAACCCAAACAGCAGCTGATTGTCCTTTATGAGGCAGGTTCAATCTGAAATTCCTGGGCTGGTGAGATTATTTTCCACAAACCTGATTATGATTTCTGAGAGTCAATTTATTATCATGTGATCTTCTAATTGGTAAGGCTGGGTGAAATCTGTGAGATCACTGAAACTTTATCCTGAGACTGGCCCACATGGTGCCCCTACCAGGAAGACTTAAAAAAAAAATAAAAAAAAATCTCTGAATGTCACATTCCTGGAAGCCAAGATTTTAGGATATGTTCAAGCCTTCCTATTAACCTACAACAAACTTTTCCCTGTGTTAAAGGAAAGTATTCCATTCAATTTATGTCAGCACATTGTCAGAGCTGACTGAAATGATCACAACTTGCAAAACCAGTGTATTTATGCAGCATAAATATTAAGGTTGCCTCTACCAGGGTTTTTCTTTGCAGACAGAAAATATTTGCCTGACAAAAACTTACAATTTCTCATGGAACTATTATCCATGGAAACCATGCTACTGATATGCAATGAGACACAAATGACATCCACCACTGCACAATGACCTGGGGATGAGGAATAGATTGATGTGTTGTTCCTCAGTTTGTGAAACAAAGTCTACAAGTTTTTCAGTGCTCACCCTACATTTATGTGGCAAACAATGAGTTCTCTTTAGTGTGTAATTAATTTAATTAATATAGAAGTTTTTAATGAATGGTAGATTTCATCTTTCCCCTTTTTCTTTGCATCCCAGACTTTGGAGTAATTCAATATCTCTTCCAAATTTATAATGGGAGCCTCTTTCTCAATAGTGGCCTCAAGGCACAAGAATATACTGAGTTTTATATACCTACATAGAGTAAAATGAGAAATATCCTATTAGTCCATTCCTTTTAATCTAAGAGAAAAGGATTTCATAGCATGAAAAATTTTCTAATATATTGAACCATATTGCCATTATTGCTTTATTGCCTGTTATCACAGGGCTCTTATCAGCACATCCTCCTGGTAAATGAATAAACCCTTTCACAACAGAGCTCTGGCACAAATGCTGACCCTGGGATGGGACAATGGAGACAGAGGACGCCTGTCCTGGCCCTGAGGGACCCACCAGCAGGCACTCATCCATGTGGGCAGCCCTGCTGTCCTTGGAGGCTTTGCACAAAGCAGAGATTTGGTGATTTCAGGACGAACAGGACCATGCCCAGCTCCTACACCCTTCCCCTGCCCATTGCAGCCAAAAGCACGGCAGGAGCTGATGCCACACCAGGCACTGCTGGGGGAGACAGAGGGGACCCCCAGGGCTGGTTCTGCTCCAGGGCTGCTGCAGAGAAGCACCAGTCATTTACTGGGTAGAATTTGCCTTTGAGGGATTATTTCAGTGAGTGTCTCACTCCGGAGAGGACTTCACAGATGACAGAGTTAAAAACACTTAATAACCACTGGTGAGAGTGTCACAGTATGCAAATGCACTGCTGGTGGGGGCAGGCTGTATTTCGGTGAATGGATGTGAGAAGGAAACATTTGCTGACCCTTCCAAGATGCCTGAATGGGATCCTCCCAGTGAAGTCTCTGCCTCTTTCACTCACACCTATAAAATCAAAACACAGGTCTAAACTTTCACTGTGAAGCCAGTTCTGTGCCAAGTGACTGAAAAATCACTTCTGTGCATCAGTTTCCTAATTATTTACAGGCAGACTGGTGCTACCTTTCCTGTTAGATAGGGTTCCCATGGCAACATTACTTTTATCACATAAGAGGATTTACCAGATTAAAACAGACGCCTTCAGGTAATTAAAATACATGAAATTTCTTTGTTATTTACGTTTCTGCTGGTGAAGAACCACAATACTCAATTCAAACCAGGATGCTGAGGATCTTTGCGACCGAACAAACAAGAAATAAAGCTGTCAGTGTTTGTCTAGTACAAAATGGGGACATGCCAGCTGCAGGAGGCATTGCACACAAAAAGCCTCCCAGTCTGGAGCATGAGATGCTGAGAAGAGCAGTCTGTGCAACCTGGTACTTGCATTTGGAGACAGTGCCAGAAGGTTGGGGTGAATGGCCTGGTTTATTTTCTGGAGAGTCAGTTTTCAAGAGAAGACATAATGCTTGGGGTGTGCAAGAGCTTTAACCCTGGTGTCCTGGGCTGAATGATGGTGAGGGGTGGATTTGAAGGTTGGTTGACTGTTTCCCAGGTGATTTCAGCTGGACATGGAATTTGCCACCTCTGCCTTGCAAGGTGTCAGACCTCCAGCTTCTCAGAGACTGTGCAAAGCTCATTCTTCCCAAAGCTACAAAATCTGAGCTCCAGATACAAGAGCTCAAGGATCAAAACCAATGCATCTAATAACTTCCATCTTTCTCCAAAGGGTTTGCATTTTGGGTTTTGCCAAAGAGACAATCCTTTAGCACTTCCAGAGGCTCTATCCCATCTTTACACTGTGATGCCACAGCCTGTTGCAGGTGAAGACAGACAGGGCTCAATGCCTCCTGTGAGGTGATGGGGATTGGAGCAGATCTGGGAGCTCTACCACTAGAGTTGGAGCAAAAAAAGAAAAGAGCAGGGAAAGTCAGATCTGGGAACAAAAACAGCCTTTCTTCAGGAGATGAAGGGCATTTTGCATAGGAGAGCTGCTGATGCTGTGGCACCAGGTAAATACTGGGAGGTTGGAAGCAGGTGTTTGTACCTGTCCTGAGGAACAGAGACTCCAGCCAGTGACAGCACTTTGGTTAGAGGGCTGAAGGAACCTGCACATCAGTCACAGTGAAGACAGGTCACCCAGAAGCTGAATCTCGAGCTGCTTCCCTGTGAAACTACATCCCACACCACAGTATATTTGCATGGCTTCCAGTAAACTGCAGAAACTCCCTCTTAAATTAAATCTGTCATCTGTGTATTTTAAGATCTTTGTTTCTAATTAATGTACAAATTGAGTGACTGCTGTGGAAAGTTTTCTTGTTTGAAAGTATTGGGAGTATTAAATTCAATGTTGCTCTTCACTGTGTGCTGAACTACACCACTTATTTACTCCACAGCTGAAGTCTGGAGGAGTGAGGACTTAAATCACTCCGAGTAGGAGGCAACTTCAACTTTAACAGCAGAGGCAGTTCAGACTTCCAGCCTTCCTCATGCCTACTTTGAGAGCTTCAGCAGGAATTTAGTGATGTTGTCTTACCCTTGGCAAGCCTTGACACCTCCCAGCAGCCTCCCAGATGAAAGAAAAAGTCATTTAAATGCACACAAGGGTGTCCTCATCGTTTTCTCTGAGTCTCATAACAGTTTCTCATGGGGATGAACAGAGCAGCTCACTCTCTCAGAAGTGAGATTTGCAATGCCCACAATCCACACAGACTCACCAGACTGAGTCACATTTCAAGCTTCTTTGCCAGACATTATAACCAGGAACTTTTCCCTTAAGTCACAAAAGAAGAGCTAAGTTCCATTATTTGGTGTCACACACCATGTCCAGCCTTGCATGACATGGAACTGCAATTAAAACCTGACTGCTCTGATGACAGGCAGAAGAGAGTAACTTTTAGCTGGAACTACACCAGGCCCTGGAAGTGCAGTTTAGCCCCTGGAAATCCAGTTTAGCCCTTGGAAAGCCAATCTAATGCTGTCTCAGATATTTCCATTGCAAATGGCTCATGAAGCCCATATGTGACATCGTTGTGGCCTTGCAGTGTTCTTTTAATTGTCCTTCAAAAAGATATATTTGTTTTCAGAAAGATGAAATGGAAATAAATTTTAATGAAAAATGAGTAAAGAAATGATTGCATGGAAGGAAATGAAACCAATACTGTTATGTCTGGCAAGTCTCCTCCACCCTTTGAATAATCTGGTTAACTCCTGATTAAAAAACCACAAAGAACTGGAAGACAGGACAGTGTCCATAAAGCAGAGGTGTAAGCCCAGCCAGCACCCTTCACTCATCTGGGACAAATGTTGATTTGGGGTTATTTGGAGCAGATTTAGGTGCTACCATGGAGTTCTAGTGATGCTGACACTGCAGAGCAGCCCAGATCTCAGCAGCTCCTTGCAAGGGCCTTGGGTTTGCACTGGCTGAACTCTTTGTGGTGAATGACCTAACCCTGAGTGCTGCAGACTAAATCTAGCACCAAAGCAAATGACTCCTGTGGAAAAGGGGTAGCCCATGGGCTCAGATGACCACCTGAACTCATAAAATACTTCTAAATGAAGAGAAGGGGATGTGATGTTGCATTTGAAGGATGATGAGGATGTTCAGTTCCTCATTGTTGTAAGACCTGTGGCTCATCCACAAACCCTCTGAGCAGGCTCTAACAATTTTTCACTCTCTTAGAGCAGTGCTACACAAATGCCCAGCAGCTCCAACCAGTAGATGTGAGAAAAATGACATATTCCTACAGTCTTTGAGTGCAGGATGCTCACAGACCCACTCACAGAAGTGTTGGTTTCTGCTCTGGATGGTAAATTAATCACCCTCTAAACTCTGAATCTTTCCTAGCTGTTCCTAAAGCACTTATCTACTTGGGAGCTCAGCCTTACCAATCTTTACAACACAAACATTACCTGCTTGGACATATTTGGATTAAAATTGCAAACCACTTATTTTCTAGACATTAAATTTTAGTATAAACTTTCAAACCCCATTGTGAGAACTCTCCATCCCCTGCTGCAGCCAAGCAGCAGCCACTAATGCTGCTGGCACACACTCTTGCCAGGCTACACCTGATCCCTGCCTGCTGAGCCATGGCACAGATGCAAAAGCAGGAATTAACAGAGCTGTTAATTTCTGTTTGTGAGCTGTTGTAGATCACAAGCACGATCAGCTGGGAACTTACTGAGAACAGCAGCTGTAAAATGTGCCATTGTCAGAGAATTTGGCTGTACTCTGGTGGTCCTTCAGCAGTGCTTCACCACTGCCTAGGTGTTCTTTGGACTTCAGTACAGCTTGCCCCAAGGGTTGCTCCCAGTCCTGTCACCAGGTTCATCTCTGCTTGGGCAAAGGGTGATGTAGACTCACAGGATCCCCCAGGCTGGAATTCTATGATCACTGAGTTCAGCCATAAATCTAACACTGCCAAGCCCACCAGCTTCAGGGTGGCTTCACATCTAACATGACAAGATGTGGCTGCCTGAAGGGTTCCTGCCTGGTCTGAGATCTCATCCAGGTCCTCCACAGCCAGCAAGGGATGGAAGCCCTCCATGAGGACAATGTACCTCACCTGCCCCAGACATCTGTTCAGGAACCCCAGGGACCTTCACAGAAATATCTTGGATTAGACATGACTCATGGTGTGATTCAAGTACCTGTGACTCAGCTTTCAGTTGATTGTTGTGGTCATAGCCCAGCTGGTAAAATCTAATGTGAAGGTCATTTGAATGAAGCTAAACAGGCATCTTCCTAAGGATCATTTACGGGCTTTGACTCTTCCCTAAGGATTTTCTAATTTCAGAAAATGGAGTGACAACATACAATCTCTTCCACACAAAGCCTGACTCATTTATGCATACAAAAACACAGGCAAAGGGGTTAAAAGAGTGATTTCTTACTCTGCCTCAGCATTTCCCTTGGGCACAGCCAGTCTGTTCCTGTGATCCTCTTCTCATGCCCCTGGTTATTCCTGCTTTCCTCTAGACTGCCTGGACAACAACTGCCTTGTTTAAACACAATTTTTCAAATCACACTGTTTCTCATCTTCCCTAATAGGAAAAGCCATTCCCTACCTGGAAAGAGTCATCCATTAGAAGTTAAGCAACAGTGGAAAGGAAACCCTGGGATAACTTGGTGTTATCTTGCAGCATGCAACATCACTGTCAGCAAACAAAACACCACACAATAGTCCTGAACATATGACAAATATTGAAAAATATTTTCCTTTTTTTAAAAAAAATTAAATCTAAACCGAAGCAATCAATGCCCCAATTCTGAAAGAAACCCCTGTAAACAACAGTTCAACTGGGCCTTTCCCAAGAGACCACACATTTTATGCTTCATCAGAAAGAACACATTTTTACTCCCAAGAATAATTTTAATCCTTTTCCTAATTCGCATACATTAACACTCAGAGGTGATTAGAGTTGCAAGACATGAAGCAATCAAGTTTAAGCACTGTACATAACAGTCAGCAGTTTTCTGCAGAAGGCAGAACCTACCCTCAATGAATTTATTAGCAGAGTTGCCCTTCTGAGACTATCTAAGGATTTTCTGTTGGCAAAAATATTTCCTTTATTCTCACGGTGTTTGCCTAAAGTGTTCCCTGGAAGACCAAAAGAACAGGACAATAAAGAAGTTGCCTTCATAACTCTTCACACACAACTTGTGGTTTGTATGGGGTCCTCTGACCTTTTATTCTGCTTGGCTTTTTGGCTCACCTGAACTAATTTACTTTGCATCAAATCCAGAAACCTTTATTGAGACAAAGATTCATTACCTCCAAATGACCAGATCTTGAAAGGAGCTCCAGTCCCAGAAACAGAACCATCAATTCCATCAGGCTACCTCTCTGCTAATAAATGAAATAGGTTTGGGAGCATTCTCTCAGATATCAGCCAGCTGGCACAGGACGATCTGTGTCCATAATGCTTAACTCTCCCAATCTGCAGAACAAAAAGTTATTTTAAAAATTGCTTGTGGGGAGCATTGACCCATCCTGATGCACCATGATCCCATCTCATCCTGTGACCCATCCCATCTGCACCATGCCTGGGGGGGGTGCCCTGGACACCTCTAAAAACTGAGCAGTATCAAGGACTGACCTCCTGCACCAGGAAATGAGACCCCAGAGCCCTTGAACACGAGCACAGTTGTGGCCTCAAACTCCATCTTGGGTCAACACTTGTTGCTGGGTTTGCACAGTCCTTTACCACAGAAACTATCAGTGAGTCCAAACACAAGCTCCTGAACTTAGCAAAGCATGACATTTGTTGGGTTAATCCTGGAAGCTTGCAGTTTTCCAGTTATAATGCCTTCCTGATACAGCTGATAGGAAAACCTGGATAATCCTTGTACAATCCACCTCATCACTGTATTTCTTCACTTAATCCCTCATGGATAGGAGTGAGAGGAATTATTAGGAGAACAGGATGAATTGACACTATTGACAGACCAATGTTGTGAAATATGCTCAGTACTGAACATATTGCTGCCCTTGAGCAGCAGTGAGGGAGGTCTGGGCTGCCTTGGCACCACACAGAAACCATGGTGTGATGCCTTACTCTGCTTTTCTCCTCCTCCTCAGGCAGGGCTCTTGCCTAGGGAATGACTAATGCCATATTCAATCTCCTTAATATGGCTTTGTATTGCTTATACTGCAATGGAAATTCATGCTGGAGTCTGAACAGGGAGAACCTGTTCTGAAGGGAGGGGAAGGACAGCCAAAGCCTGGGGGACTCTTGGGCTCACCACCAGCTTAGAGCTCATGGCTCTGGAGTCACCCTCCCACAAGGGCACCACTGGGCTCCCCTTCAAGGGAGCACTTCTCATTTAAGTCAATTACTTCAAGGTTTTTGCTGCTTGCTCCAGTGTCTGCCTTCTCCAGAGGTCTCACAAAAAAAACCAAGGGAAACCCTAAACATGGAACCTGAACTGTGTTTTGCATTGTAACCTCCATTTAGCAGCATCCCTCTGGTGTTTATCCTCTCTGTCCAGCCCTTCCCTTCTTCAGGCCAAGCTTCAGGCTAAAGGATGTCTCAAAAACTCTGAGGATGTTTTTTCTTCTCTATTGCTTGAAAGGCATAGAATAATAATTTAAAAAAGTTAAATATCTTTTATTGTCTGTGTAACACAGGCAGTACTGCACCATCTGTGTTACACGTTCAGGGAGAGAGAGGCAGGAAGCTCTTGCATACCCAAGGAAAGGCTATCAAATTAAATGGAACAACGGAAAAAAAAAAAAAAAAAGCCATCCTGTAACCTAGTTTGTGCTTCCACACTGTTTATGGTGCTACGAAAGTGCTGCCTGATCAAAGAACAATTTCCAGGCTATTGTACAGTCAATTGGATTTTTCTTGGATACTGAGCTGTTTCCCGGCTCCCAAAGATATTTAACCTGGAAACAACGGCTGCAGCAGCCAGAGCAGAGAAGCTGGAAATTGTGTGCAGATGCACTGAATGCTCATCCATGGCTTCACATGTGTTCCCTGCCCTCCCACACAGCCCGTGGGACGCGCCCTGTGCGTGGCACCGCAGGGACTGGGAGGGCTGGCAAAGGAAAAAGGGAAAAGGAGGCCAACAGCACCAGAGATGGAGACAGGGAAACATCCGTGGTAGTCTGGGGATAACAAGGGACCCAATACCCCAATTTTCCAAAGCTGACATGCTGTTTCCCCACGCTCTCAGCAGCAAAGGCAGCACGAGGAGAAGCAGCTCAATCCCTCGCCCCCAGACACCACCACAGGATCACAACAGCGTGTGCTGCAGCTTCAGCATTAAAATGAGAATCTCATCTACACACAGCTCTTTTCAAACTTAAAGGGGGAAAAAAAGGAGAAGGCTGTTGTGGAGGGCTGGGCTGGGAGAACCATGAATAATAATTCCTGACCCCATGCCGAGGCTGTTATGAGGAAAAGGTTCATTCTCTCCTCCTTCACCTATTTTAAGTGCTATAGAGTTCTTCATTCCCCTGACAGAAACTCAGAGTTATTTTACCAACCCCCCAGAACAGTCCTAGCACAGCATGGTGTTGTTACAAGCACTCAACAACAGCTTTGTGTGTGCACCAAGTGGGCCTGGTCCTCCCAGGCATCAGCAGAGCTTGCAAGGCCTGGGATATTCTGCATTGGCATCAGCCAAGTCTTTTACAATGGAAAACAGAAAAAGAAAAATGAGGAAAATAAATAATTGCACTGTCAGGAAAAAAACAAAACAAAACAAAAGCTTCAAGAGAAAACAGCAAGGCAATCAAATATTCCATCCTAACAGCTCAAAAAGAAGGTATTGGCTGTTTCTGACAACACTATTACTATCACTAAATTTGTATTATTATTTCAGAATATTAAGTCCATGCCCCACAGGTGTCTCTGACTGAAGTCCAACAGACTGCAAAGAGAGTGATTAGGACAGCAAAGTGTTTTGTAAAATACCTTCTGCCATCTGCCAGTCCTGTGTCACTTCCCAGCACTCAGATATCACTGATAGTCTCCCATCTGCAAACCCCCTACCTTGCTTCCAGCCACTCCATAAACATTTCTTGGTTTCCACTGCCCTACAGTCCTTCTGCACTTAGTTACCCCTATGAAGATTATGAGAAGCACATAGACACTTTCCTCAAAGTCACCCTGGAAAAAACATCACCCAGCCCTCCAGTTCCAGACCTGTGGTTATGTATGAGACCTCATCTGCAGTGCTACCCAGCAGGGCCCCTTCACCTGCAACAGGGGGCTCTCAGCACAGCCCTGACAGCCTGAGGGAGTCATTGGGCACAGGACTGCACAGGGATGGCAAGTAAAGCAATTGCATTAGAAAAGAAAGACAGATTTTTATTTTTTTTTTTCACTCAGTAGAAGAAAAACAACTGCAGGGAGAGACTGTGGGTGAGTGATGGGTTCTCAGCTTAGCAATATCTCCAGAAGAAATTGTGTATCATTATATTTTGCTCTTGAGAGCAGTGATGGACGAGCTCTTCTCCTTCACATCTTCCCACAGTTAAACAGAGCAGACTCTCACCAAGCTGGCTTTGTCTTGATCCCCACTTGCCTTGACCTTTTGGGAAGGAACAGGGTATATTCACTTGGGGATTCACAGCAGGCTGTGCAGAGTGAAAGATGCCAGTGTCTCCTCAGCCACTCCACAGCTTCTCTGGGCAACCTCTACCAGGGCCTCACCCCCTCTGAACAAGGAATTTCTTCCCAACATTTAACATAAATCTCTCCTCTTTTAGTTTAAAACCATTCTCCCTTGTCCTATCACTATCTGCCTGTGCAAAATGAGAAACGTTCAGCTGAAGAACACAGAAATGAGAAATGTTCAGGTGGCAAAAATCACAGGGGAATGTTAAATATCCAGACAAGAAAAAGCAACAAAGTTGTTCTCCATAATACAAATCTGAAAACGGGGACAGAGCACATCCCACTGCTCTGCTATTACACACTGCAAATAAATTGTTTCTGCAAGAGAAATAGATGCTTTCTGAGGAAAAAAAAAAAAAGGCAGAGCGGGGGACTAATCAAATTCAATGTTCTTCAGCAGTGTAAGGCTAATGCCTCCCACTCTGATATCATTTCAATAATTTGAAAAGAGAAGTAAAACCTTTAATGTCCAATTTGCTTTTCTTGTAGCTTTAAGGACCAGAGGATCTCAGTGTATCAGTATCCCTCCTCAAGCATTCCTGAGTTCATGTCCAAGTCCCCCTAAGTAAAAAACTCATCATGAAGGTGGGTCACTATGAAGATGGTGGCACAGACCTGAAGGTCTGGGGTCAGGCTCAGCTCTCACAAGTGTTGTGCCGTCCCCAGAACAAAGTTTTGGCCAACCACTTCTTCCTGGCTCATATTGATGGAGTGAAAGCTCTGATTGCTTTGGCTACTGGAGAAAGCCTGGAACTCCCTGGCAGCTGCAGGCAGGGAACAGGTATGTTCAGTTTGGGGGAAAAAGGAAGCACAGATGTCAAAATTCCACTTGATCAGATTCATCAGTCAATGTGATAAGTAAATAAACCTCAACACAGAGGTGTGGGTTTGGTTTGTTTGTTTTGTTTTTTTTTTTTTTTTTTCCATTCCAGTCTGTACTTATTGCTTCTCTTGCCTTCATTTCTGCCCATTATTTGGCAGAAGTTTAATCCATCTGGACCACATGATTTCCATGGATCAGCCTCCTGTGAGGCAGTGGAAAACGTGCATCCAGATCCAGGTCATGAATTAGAATGCCTAAAACACATTTCACACATTTTTAGGATATACCTCACCCTCACTCTTTACAGCTCTCCTTGGAAATGTTGAAGCTGGGAGGAGAATTAAAACCAAAACAACACCACCCTTCCTTACAGAAGAAATTGCCACTGTCTACCCATCTTTTATTTTTTAAATTTTACAAATTTCCCCTTGCTATTAAGGATTATTTACACTGCCAAATAATTATTTGCACTGCCAAATTCTCTTTGCCAGCTCCTCCTTGTAGTCTATAGTCTCCTTTTTCCTGTGGAGACAAAGCCATAGTGAATAATAGCACTGCAGATTTACCAGATAAATAAGAAAAGAAATATTACTATATATTCTAGACTTCGCCTTGAATGTATCAAATACATGCATATTTCCAGCATTAAAAAAACTACATAAATAAAAATAAAATAAAATTCATTTATTGGACTAGACATGACTTTAAATTTTAAAACACAAGTTAACCCTTGTCATGATGGTGCTGGACTGGCAAGGAGGGGGCTCTGCTCAGTTTTCCTCCCACATTTACAAATGACCCAGAGCTCTCTTCTAGAAAAATCCCCATCTCTAAAGAAAATTATAAAAAGAGTGGGTAAATTTTTGTGAGGGTCCTGAGTGCCAACAAAAGAGCAAAGTTGAGCCCTTCCTTCAGATGGATTTGATGGTGGCAACGCTTACCCTGAGAAAGCCACTGAGCTGGATCCCTTCCCCAGCACATTTCACACTGACCACAAAAGCCAACACTTGCTTACAAAGCAATTGTTATAGAGCCAGCTCCTGACTTTTTAATTTATTGAATATTTGTTCCCCTTGACCGAAGCTCCAGCAATCTCCCTGCCAGAACTAATATTTTCAATCGTGTATTTTAACATAATTTGCATAGCTTTTTCAAAACAAGTTATCGCTGTCCCTATCCTCCTTATTTTACATCCTGCCTAATCCTAAGGTCAAGGAACTCAGAAGAGGCTGCTTGATTTTTCTGAGCTTTGGACAAGAATTTCCAGACCCAACAGGATCACTCTGCCAGGAAAGTGCTACAGCTGCCACGGGTTCTCTCCTCCGTGCAATGGACACTTGACAGCAGGACCAGACTTGGTTTGTTTTTATTCACTCTCTGCCATGTATTTTAAACTTTTGTCCTTGCTCTAAAAGCCAACAGTTGTTGCTTGCAACATTCTTTTGTAAGGTCTTCTGTGGCTACCACAAAAGTCTTCAATCAAAACCCAAGTAACAGCTAAAATTCATCTTTTCTAAAACATTCTTTTCCCTCTTTAATATTGTTATTATGAAAAAGTTTGGGTTGGTGCACATCTACTGTCCACACAACCAAACAGGACTGTTTATCACAATGACAAATTGACCTGTTTTGGTTTAAAGAAGTGCCCTTTGCAGTCTGTTCTGCAATAACATACTTTTTATATAAGGTTCTCTGGGTAGATGGGTGACAAGAGTTACCACCAGTAGCAGATACATATGAAGCTATTTTGAATCCCATTTTGAATCCCATGTTACACAACGGTTGCAACCTGTTGTATCCACACTGATATTTTTCAGTGGTTCTACTCTGTCCTTGCACTTCCTTCATGTAAGAATCTCTTGTTTTTCAGTTCAGGAGGGCAGCAAGACTGAGACTGTTTCCCATCAGCACCAAACAGCACATTTGACAACCAACCTGACACAAAGGCAAAGGAAATTCTGTTTCTATATTAATACCAAAATAAAAAAGCATTTTTAATTGGTGATAGCTCATCAGAGAGTCACACCCCACCTCCTATTCAGGGAGGTGCTATGAGCCCAGAGGAGAACACACCACTCTGTGGGTGTCTTTAGTTCAGTCAGGTCTCCAGCCTGTCAGAAGCAATCGCTCCAGGAGAGGATTACTGACTCTGAGCTGCATCATCCGTGGGATGCAGCAAACTCATGTGATTTAGAGGGTGGGAAGGAAAACACAGAACCCAGCTGAAAGAGCAAGGAAAATTGGGAAGTGTGTGGACTAAACACATTGAAGGAATTGGAAAGCAACAGTGACAAACTGATAAAGAAAATAAAAGAAGGAATCTTCCTCAAAAGAGCTGCTGGAATTATTTTTACTTGGTTTTCTCCACATTCTGACTGAAAATAAGTTTTATAGATAGCATTTTCTTCCTCTAATGCAAGATATTTTAAACTGAAGAAGGGAAGAAGAAACTTGCTGCAAGCCCACACTTACCACACTGCTGGACAAGGAGGGCACCAGACATCCTACTGGGGTACACTGAGAACTGTTAACAGAAGAGTGCTTTTCCCAGATCTTTAAATAGAACGGGGAGGCTTTTTTTTCTTTTTTTCTTTTTTTTTTTTTTTTCTTTTTTCCTTTTCCTTTCTTTTACCCACTTATCTCCATCACAATTGCCTCGATAATTGTACCCTCAGAGCAGCTGCCCCACGCTGGTGGTGCTCACCCAGCAGCACCGGGAGGTGGGTGGGTGGGCTGGCTGTGGGCAGGACCCTCCACCAGCGTGAATCAACCCAGCTGAGCAGACTTGCGAGGCCATCAGCTGATTCCTGCCAGCGGAGCCTCTGCCTCCCGTGACTCATCCTCCTCCCAAGCCAAGAGCCCCCGAACGCCAGGCTGAGTCACAGCTGCTTTGAAGGTGGCAGTGGGGTGGCTGTCGTGTCCCTCCCTGCCCCGGGAGGGGATGCTGGGGAGGAGGTTGTCCCTGTGGCAGAGAACCTCGAGTCAGAGCTCTGAAAATGACAGCAGGGGGGACAAGAAAGGCTTCTGAGGAGAACAAGACCCACCCCCGCCCCGCCATCCAGCTGCCTTCTGTGACAGAGCTTCAATCTGCTTCTGCCGGGGCACGGGGGACAGGGATGAGGATGCTGGGGATGACCGAGTTCCCGAGGACTGTAATTACAAGGGATTAAAATGCAGAGCTCTGCAGTTACATTTTGACAGAAATTACAGCCTCAACAGGGGGAAAAGTCGGGGAAGGGCACCAGTAAAGCAGAACAAGCAGGCAAATTCAGCTCTGAGTTCAGCACGTCTCCGCTGCCAGATTTGGCCACTTGGCACCCACTGACAGCTGCATATTACCCAGTGATCCTTCCTAGCAGAGGCAAAAATCACAAATTTCCTTAGAGATTGCTAAGATGGCTCTAGATTTCTGCTTCAGTGTTGGGTAGCATTTCTTTCCTTCCCACAGATATCCATGGCTTTTCCTGCAGAGAGGAGTCAGTAATCTGTTCCCCTGCCCGCTCCTCACCCTGGCCAACAGCACCCTGGGCTGCCCATCCCCTGCTCCCCCCTGCCTTCAAGAATCATTAATTACCATAAGGAAGAACGCTTCCTTTAACTGCACAATGCCAAACCAGCCTTGAGTTTAAGTGCTCATCTGTTTTCA
Source organism: Phylloscopus trochilus trochilus (assembly GCA_016584745.2). Taxonomy (NCBI): domain Eukaryota; kingdom Metazoa; phylum Chordata; class Aves; order Passeriformes; family Phylloscopidae; genus Phylloscopus; species Phylloscopus trochilus. The sequence goes on from WQNJ02000041.1 coordinate 15,364,133, forward strand.
TCCACCCAGGGCCGAGCTGCCGTGCTGCTCTGTGGTGAGACCGACTGGTGGCATTTCACCTGTGAGCATGCCCTGACTGGGAAATACTCAGACAACACAACTGCCAGCAGGAAACATCATCTTGTAAGTCATGGAAAAGCCAGGAAAAAATAAAATAAATAAATAAAATTTAAAAAGGAGGACAGGCTTGGATAAATCTCACAGATAGGGAATTGTGGGGGTGAGCAGCAGCTGGCTTTGGTTACCTTTGAGGAACCCACAGGCTGAACATCCTGCATTTCCAAGCAGGACTGAACTCCATCCGGAGACTGGGTTTGCTCAGATGCTGTTTTTTTAATGTTTAATTTATTCAGAATAATTTAGCTTCATTTGGGGAGTTGCAAATGAACTGTTACTTGTTCTGTGTCAACAAATCACTGGGGTTTCTTGCTGAGAAAAATAAAAAGGCAAACAGACATATTGTCAAAGCCAATGCTCCTTGTTCGTTATCCAACTTTCCAAAGACCAGCTGGTGGAGAGAGACAAGGGATAAGTCACCCAGCAGTGGCCAGTGATGCTCCACAGCAACTCTGTTGAAGCACAGCACACCTCCAGACCAATGCTCAGCAGGAAAAGGGAAATTACACTCCTAGACTGCTATTTCCAGAGTGGGTATTGGAAAGAATGGAATGCCCAGCAAACCACATCTTCCTGAGTCCCCTCCCATAGGCTTGAACACCAGAAACTCCATAAAAGCCCCAGGATAAGTTGACTTTGTGATTTGGTGTGGGCACAAGAGGATAAGAATTGCCTGCAGGTGTGTCCATCTGTAATGTATTTAAAGAACTGGTGGTGTCAGGAACTGTGTGTGGCACAGGGCATCAGGCAGCTTGTGCTCCCCAGTGAATGGGAAAGTGGGAATTCAAGCTGGGTGAAGCCTGTTTATACTTCTATTAGTATGAGGTGGTGGTTAAATAACTGTTTCACACTACAGTATGTGCTGCCCAACAGCAAAATCTCATTATGCACAATCTTCTTTCTCCTATTTGTGCAATAAAAGCACCTCAGGAAATTCTGTAATGCTGAAATCAGTGGCCAAGTCTCCATTCAGATCTCAAACCAGAAATCATGCTGTATCAGCACCATAAAGTTGTTAACAGAAGACCAATTTAAACTTCTCCTTAAAGCAGAGATCCTGGGTTTAATCCCTTCCTCTGCCATCAGTGCTCCTGTTCCTCCTGCTGTGGGGCTGTTCCTGTGCAGGCAGGTCCCTACTGACCCCTGGGGTGACCAAGGCCACCACACAGGAGCAGCTTCTGGGTCAGCAGACACTGGTTACCCTCCCCAGGAGGCACAGAGCAGCTTTGCTCTGCTGCTCTGAGCTCCCTGGTCCCTCAGCTTGATCCTTCCTGCTGGGAAAGACCCAGAGGCCATTCCCTGTTCTCAGTGCAGCACACATCAGCCCAGCACCAGCACAAAGGGCATGGCAATAAGAAATGGGGATTAAAACCATTTTTATTAGGCTGATGGGAAAACACAGAAGCGTGAACGTTTTTTAATTGGTTGTGATGCTGTGAATGTAAAAGACAGCAATGATGAACTCTGCACAGAGGGTTTCTCCTCCTTCCCTTTGTAGTGCTCTGTGATTCCTCTGCTGCTTAGCTTTGTCTGCTGGCTTTTTCATGCTCTTGTTTGGTTAACAGCTACCTCTCATCAGCTTTGCCCACCGTGCCAAGCCCCCAGCATGGCTGGAGCACCTGGGGTCCCTGCTGTCCCCAGGGAGCTGTGGCACATCCCCCTTGCCCTGGCTCGTGGTTCCATGCAGGCCATCAAAATGCAGCTCAAATGCTGTGTTTTTCCACAGAGCAAGTCAAACACAACACCCACGTGAGACAGTGGTGGTTCCAGGATGTAAGTGCCATCCCCAGCCCTGGTGATGAGGACCACTGAAGGCTCACATCCCTCTCAAGGGAGTGGGGGTGGAAGGAGGGGATTTTCCCTCACCCCCTCCCCTGACTGCAGCAGGCAGCCTCTCCTAGCCAGGAGTTGTATAAGCCAGGGGAAACATGACTGAATCATATGCTTCAGAGTCCCTGCTGGTCTCTGTTCTCATAAATCAAGAAGGTAAATAGATATCAGTCACTGCCTGGGTTTATCAGGCTGTGTTTGAGCAGGAGCTGGGCTGTCGATGCTTTATGTGGGCAGTGAGGACACACCCTGAGCATTAATCTGGTTTGTCTAATTGATGTGGTTGTTTCTCTTTTGCTGACTGGATACATTAAGAAATTTTTCATTCACTCCTCCTGTTTTGCCTTTTTTTTTCTTAATTGAAATCTACTTTACTGTACCCAAAAGCATGGAACAAAGCAAACCCTTTTATTTTCCCTTGTGCACAGAAGAGATGGCACCAACTCCTGCTTCAGCTCTCGTTTCCAGCTCTGCTCACTGCTGGTTTCATGAGACTGAAAACATCACCTCACATTAGGTAAATCTTTTCATAAAAGCCATTAACTCCTCTGTGGAAAAGCCCAGTGGATTTTTCCATGGGATGTAATTTCTAAAAGCCTGTCTTTATAAATGCACAACATCAAAGGCCAGGAAAATAATAATAAATTTTAAAAAAAAGAAAGCAGCATAAAAAGTCAATGCAAGCAGCATTTTATTTATGTACATTCCACCTGATTTCAGCAGCTACATCGTGTCTATACCTGGTTCATTCCAGAACCAATTCATCAAAACACCTACTTTTAGCATCAGATCCCACAGAACCAGAAAAGAAAACAGTATTTGCTTTGCACTCTGGATTGACAGGGTTTTTTTCTGTGAAAAACTTGGGGTTTTTTTCCTCAATTTTCCTGTCCTTTTTGTGCAATAGGAGTCTTTTGCATACTAGAAAAAAGCACTGTCCTGATATCCTCCTCCAGCTCTACAGAAGCTTCCTTGAAACCTATTTACTGCTGGGATGCGCATATTAATGTCTTGTCTTGTTTGCCTCAACAAACAGAAAGGAGCTATTTTAAGTTAGCAGAAGATACACAGACTATTGAAAGTCCAACCTTTGTTTTCTAGAGAAGCCATCTGTTCCCCTTTCCCTCTTTTTTTTTTTTTTTTTGCCTTGGTTTTAAAGCTTCTTTGGGGTATGGACAGCACCTCCCCATGACTAAAGGTCAGGAAGGGATGGCTGTCCAGGCCAGGGACCTGACACATGGCAAGTGATGGCACCAAAGCCAGGGGATGGGGCAGCCAGCTGAGATCCCTCAGCAGCTCCTAAACCAGCCAGGACCCTGATAATGATATAATGAATGCCAAACTAAAACCTAAAACTATGTTGCTCCAGGCTATGATCTTATCAACCTGCCCCGAAAGCTGAGCTGCACCAGGCCCTGCAGGCCTTGAGTGGGAGATTTCAGCTAATATGCTGCAGGTAATTCAATCCCTGCTGCTCTGCTCTTTCCAGCAGCACTCAGCCAAGGCTGCATTAGGATATTAAACCCACAGTGACTTCAGAGGTGTAGGCTTTGGCTCCTCGTCCTTCAGCTGACATGCAAAATCAGGTTGAACAGGCCTGGCATGGCCCAGCTGAAATATCTTGGCTGAGCTTCAGCTGAGAAGCTGTGTTCAGTCCAAGGAAAACTGCACATCTGGATAAGGCTTTTGCCTTCAGTGCTGACCCTTCCCAGCACTGGCCTTTGGCTTTAGCAGTAAGAAATCATCAGGGAAGGGCAGATCAATGGAAATATCAGTGACAACAAACTATCAGATCAATACTGTCCCTCTTTTGTTCTGCAGTGCTGCCGGTTTCAGAGCAGATGTGCAGTGCTCTCCTGCTGAACAGCTGATCCTACTGAGCTGCAAACCCTGAGATGTTTATAAACCTTCCCTCTCCTGCTCCTGGGACAGCAGCAGTTATTCTGAACACGCAAAAAGCTGCACTTTTGTGAAAAAAAAACAAACAACAGACAATAAACCCTCTTATTTGCATGCAAAGCAAATGCACTCGTGCAAACAGCAGCCTCTCATCAAACCCTGGGATGGGCAAAGCCCTGTCCATTATTATTAGCAAGATGGATAAATCACACAGCCAGCTATGATGCCCAGGAAGCATTCATATATCTTTTGTCTTTTCTCCCCCAGGAAAAAAAAAAAAAAGTTTTATTTTTTATCCAAGCAGAAGTAGTCCAAATCTCTGGGTCAAACTTGGCCAGTGAATGCTAAAATACTCTGCAGCCCAGTGATTCAACCTGGCACTCTCAGCAGTGGTGAGCGACCTTTTGTGTATGAACCCAAAACAAACACTGTGGGTAGCACTGCTGTTCCTGAGCACAACACAAACAGCTTCTCCTCTGTGTGGACAGCCCAGCAGAGACTAAGCTGGACCTGTCACCACAGTGTGTCACACTGGGGACAAGCAGCTCATGGGTGCTCCCCAGCCCTTGATGCAGCACTGCCCACCCACAGTCTGGCTCTCCCAGCCATCTAAAACAAGGCACAGGTGATGGGGAACTGAAATGAGTCCAAGGCTGGTGCCATGAGAGGCAGCAGGGGAAAACTGTGACCAAAACCAGTCTGGTGTGTGCACAGCAGAGCAAGTCAGCCCTCAGCAGCTTCCCAGAGCTCCCTTGAATTGTTCAAGGCCAAGGTGGATGGAGCTTGGAGCAGCCTGGTCTGGTGGAAGGTGTTCCTGCCCATGGCAGAGGGTGGAATGAGATGGTGTTTAAGGTCTCTTCCAACCCAAACTCTCAGTGATTCTCTGAATAATCCCAGTGGCAACACATCTTCCCTGCCCCCTGCTCATTGCAGGTGAAGCAGGCTGTGTCCTCTTGCCAAAGCCTTGTCCTCAAAGCACTCCCACACTGTTAAAACCATTTACAGCACCTGCTCCTACAGCAAATTAAAAATAAGATCTCCAAGCTCTTTACTGGTAAGAGTGAGTTTCTGCCTAAAAGCAGCCCAGCCTGGCTCCTGCTAGAACCACAGCTTTACTGAGATGAGTGACCAGTTAAGCCAAGCAATCCTCTCAGCTTCAGAGGCACCTCTGTACAGGATGGGTGGCAAATACCAGGACTCACAGCTCTGGGCTGAGCACTGAGCCACCAGACAAGTCAGTGTCAGCAGGCACAGGCTCCATGTGGCACATCCCATCACACTCAGCATGGCTGCTAGGTTTTTGGGGGGCTGAAAGACATCAACCTGTCATAGTCAATATGGACACTGCACTCAAGGTGCTTCATTAAAAAACTTCAGGGGGTTCCAAGCATTGTCACCTTATTATTCAAAAGTCTCCCATACCTTTTCTCTGTATCTTCCCACGTGCAGCTCCACACAGCTCTGGCTCTTTCTCTCCTTCTTCTCCAGTTCTGGCTCACTCCTTCCTGTCCCTGGCACAGCCACCTAACCCTGGCTGTCCCACATACAGCATTGTACCTTTTCTGTCCCTTACACAACCTCCTGTCCCAAGCTCTTCACACACAGCCAGCAGACTCCAACTGACTCCCTCCCAGCTCACTCACTCTTTATCATGCCCATGGCTGTGAGGGCAAGGCTGTTCCCACTCTGGGAAAATTAACACAGCTGCAACATACCAAGGGCAAGACTGCCTTCAGCAGCATCTCCTTTTGTCTCCCCACATAAACTGAGTGCTACTTTTCTGGGGAGCATCCAAGGGGAGCCACACTCATGCCTGACACAGAGATGTTGCCCTGTGACAGCTCTATATCCAGACTCACAGCCTGTGTATGATCTCCAAACAGATCCATTAAATGTCCCTGCACAGGTATCATCTTTGTGCTGTTGCTTTGTTACTCTCAGAACAGACATCCAAGAACAAATTCTGCCATCAGCTTCACCCTGTGACTTTAATCAAAATCTAGATGAGCCAAACCCACTTGCAGGACAGCAGGAGCTGATCAAGTACCACTTGATTAATCCACAATCATCACAGCATACACGGTGAGACCTGGATGGATGGGTCCCACTTAGCATCTACACAGCAGCCCCAAAACATTCATATTGATCCATGAGATGAGGAAGCTGAGAAGGCAACAAAAAAAAAAAAGACTTCTGTCTGGTTTGGTTGTTAAAAGCAGACTTCTCTGAATAAGAAAAAAAATAGTGTGTGGTCCTTTAAATAAGGCAGCAGCCTCCAAACACTGAATCATTTAATCCCCTCTGGATGGCAGCTGCTTTATCCCAGCCTGGCCCCGGGGCACCTCTGCAGCCCCCACCCCAGTGCAGAAGGGCAGCCCCACTGGGGACTGCAGCTCCCAAAGGTGGGGTGTCCCCACAGAGTCTCCACCCCATGCAGCCCCCAGCCCCACCACACAGCTCTTGGTGTTTCTGTGGCTGAGGTGAAGGCTGCTGTCTCCATGTTCCCATGTTTGGGGGTGGTGGTGGCATAACCAAAGGGCATCACCTCTTTTGCATGCACCAGTGACAGCCTCCAGCCAGGGGGAGAGGCCACAGCTCATGCTGGAGCTAGGCTTGGCTCATGCTGTGTGTTTGCATGGGGATTGGAAAGGGATTTATTTAATGCTCCACCACCCCGTGTGTCTCTGAACAGCGAAGGTGTCTGATGGAGGCATTACCCATCTTCTCTGCTCAACCTGGCGTGGATGACACAGAGCAAGAGAGAAAGGGGCTGGGAGAAATTTTAGCTGGAAAGCATCAAATGGCAAAGCACTCCCAGGGTTTGCTCTGCTGGGATTTTACCTGTTTCTGTTTATGTCCACGCACCACTGGTGCAGAGGGAAGCACCTGATATGGGTTTATGAGAAACTTCCATGTGGATGTTTCCTTTCAACCTGTCCAAGGTGCCTCTTAGCAATTCAGCATCACCCTGGAATAATCCTTTCCATTGCCCTAACCATAAATTAAACCCATGGCCAGTTCCACTACAGGCAAGTAATTTAAATAATGAAGAGGGTGCACTGAGTGCTGGGCTCATCCCCTGCCCAGCACCAGGGCTGCAGTCCCTGTGCATCCTCATGGGCTCAGGGAGGAGTACCACTCCAGGCACTTTCTTTAACCTGTCCAGCTAATTGCAAGTGAATTCCCCCTGCTGAACTGCCCTGTTGAGGTCCCATAAAGAAAGTAGAGACAATCCCTCACTGAAAGAAATCACAGCCTGTGCAGCCAACTCACTCCCTGAGACTGGGCAGTACTTGCAATCTAATTTCATATGACTGGGATACAAAGAGCTCTGAAACTCACCCAGGACTCCTATTGCAGAGCCAATAACTCAAGTGAGGTTTTATAAGTCTCAAGGCAGGGCTTTAATAACAGGGCTGCCCTTCCTTATGCTGGTATTCATTGTGGCACTAGTCATCAGAGCAGACAGCAAGATTAATCCTTCTTCTTATCCTCCTACATGGATGCCTCCATCACTCTGACCCTACAGGTACTCACAAAAATGATGCAAAATGAAGAAAAGGAGAGGCCAGGCATCCTGGCAATGTTTCTAAAAATACCTGTGCCTCTGCAGGGCTCCACCTGGTCTCTGCTCAGAGACACTGTCAGCTGAACTTTGCAGTGGATGTTTGGGTGTTACTGCTGTTCTGGGGGATGGCTTGTGATGCTAGAGACCAAGGCAAAGAGAAAACACTCGTCAGAGCCATGGGCATGAGCTATTGGACATACAGAGTGAGCAGGTGGAGGGGTAACCAGCTCCCACCACTACATCCCAGTGGCTGCTTTCTCTGATGTCCCTGTGCAGCCTGGTGCTTGCAGACAGAAGTGCTTTTCTATGAAAGATCAGTCATTCCTAACAGACAGCTGGCACTCTCCAACCACCTTCACTAAACGACAGGAGTGTGCTGTGCTGTGCCTTCAGCCCTGCTCGTCTAACAGAGGCTGCTGGAGGGATGGCAGCCAGCACACATGGACACACAAATGCCACAGGAGGGGTTCTCCCTCTTAGTTTCAAATAGTGTTCTTTTTTTCTTTGGAAACATAACCCAAATCAGTGCAGTTTTGTAAGACCAGCAAAAATGTTTTGGGGTGACCAAGCACACACATTGGGACCCTGATATAAATCCAAGGGGAGCCCAAGCTCCATTAGTCTGTTTTGATGATGTCAAAATATTTTGAGAAACAGCACTGAGGAAAACTCATCAAACTAATGGAATTGCAGATGAGCCTTTCCTCTCTGAGGAGATTTCATGGAGGGAGAGAGGGCCCTTAAGGTGAGGATGCTGGAAGCCCTAGAAGAACCTAGGGGTCAGCAGGCCAAGAGATATTGACTGTTTTAATACAAAGCTATGACAAAGAGAGAACCCAGAAAAGCAGGAACTGTGGTATTTAAATGGCAAGATTAATTAGTCACAGATGAGACAAGTACAAGGGAATTAGGAGAGGTAAACAAACATTTTAATATCAGTAAGAAAGAAAGTCAATAGGGGCAGCTTTTGCTGGCTTCCTCTCTCTCTGTATTTAGAGTCACAAAAAAAAATAAAATTGTCCCATGAAACTGGATTGGCCAAATTTGATGCTGAGAAGAAAAACAGCCAAGACAATGAGACAGCAACTGGTGGAGATCCCTGCTACAAGGTGTTATTGAGGCCAAAGCCTTGGTCAAATTCAAAATATACTTAAGTATTTAAATGATCAGTCAGGTGGCCACTTACTACAGAAAAGTGGGCAGAAATTAGTTTGATCTAGAAATTGATACAGTGCCTGGGGACAGAGAAAATTCTGCTGCAAATGTACCATTGTGTGCTTGGCTGCTGTGGAAAATTTCACCTTAATCTGAGGGTGACCTCACTGATGGTACTTGTTGAGAGAGTAAACTTGTCCTCATTCCATTCTTCATCTACATTTCATCAACCCAAAGAGAAACATTAGAGGGGTAGCTGTAAAATCCAAGATTCAATTCCTGCAAGATTGGAAGTTACAAAACTCATGAGAACAGGGTAAAGATTAATGAGAAAGAGCTTAAGTGATCCTCTGACAAAACGTTTGAGACATTTATTACTCCAGGTGGTGGCAGGTTGTTGTGTGTAGCTAACAGCAAGTACCACTGGATAAAGCAGAGGAAAACTTATGGAAAGGAGATTAGGGCTGGAATAAAACAGGGTCTGGAAAGCTACTAGACAGCAAAGTCCTCTGAAGAAAGATCTCTGAGCAGTAGAGGGAAGGTGGAAGATGGGGTTGGTATCATGGCACTGCACAATGATTGTAAAGAGGACACACAAGCCCCTCTGTGCTGCTGCCAACCAAACTGCCTGTGCTCTGGTACACCAGCCCCAATTAATAAACATGAATCAAATGATTCTGAACCCACAGACATAGATAACCCCCCCTAAAACTGCCACGCTGCCAATCCTTTCAGAAACACACCATCCCATGTCCTTTACTCACACGCTCTACAAGCACCAAAAAGTTGGGGGTGTGCACAAAAGGCTGGTGGTGCTGGCAGCTGGAGCTCACCACGGTCTTAAAAGTGATGCAGAACAAGAGGGAATAACAAATGGAGAAGGTTTTCTCTTTTGCACAGATGTAGTCTGAGGGAAGCTCCTGGTATCAGCCGTCCACAGCTCTATCCAGTGTCCGGGCAGTGAGTAAAGCAGCTGGGGGAAGCCAGTGGATGTGAAGAGAAACAACAACAAAATGGCAAGTGTGGGACCACAGGAAAGCAGCTGCAGCTCTGAGTGTTGCTTTCAGGCAGTCAAAGAATAAGGAAAAGAATAAAAACAGGATTTCAAAACTGCTGGCTGTGGGGAGTGCAATCAGCTGACTGCACTTTGGCTCTGGACTGTATGATGTGATGTGTGCTGGCCAGAGTGGCAGGAAGGGAACAGAGCATCCTGTCATCCTGTGATGACACCTTCTGCTGGCCAGCAGTAACCTGGGAGAGGTCTTTTCTGTGCCTGTTTGGGAAGAGAGGGACTGCAAGGAGACTTCTGAGGGAGGGAAGAGAGCAAGGCAAAGCTATGCTGGAGAGAGGAAGGAGTCTGGTGAGAAACTGGGGAGATTATGGCAACCATCTGGAGACACACAACAATTGTCACAGAAAGTCAGGCTGGAAAGGAAATTGGAGAGGACAGGTGTTCTGCTCTCCTGGCCAAAGACAGGATCATGGATAAAGAATCACAGAATAGTTTGGGTTGGAAGGGACCTTTAAAGGTCACCTAGCCCAACCCCTACCCTGTCTGTGTTTATCTGTGCAATGTCACTCTCTGTATGTCCCCAGAAGGTCACTGCCATTGATGCAGCTCCTGCAGGGTCACTCACGTTGGGCAAACGTTGGCTTCTGAACTGAACTGGTTTCACTGAAGGATCCCACCTTTAACTTTTATTAGCAGACATTTATTTCAGTCTTTAGAGGATGAAAGGTCTCTCTCCACTGGAGACACAGACCTCCTTGGGTCCTGTTAGGAGCTATAGAATGAAACTGTAACAGAGACTGAAACCAGATCCTCGCCAGGCATCACTGGAGATGAACCCAGTTTGGATTTGATGTCAAAATGGTACAATACAGACACAGACAGGGAGTACTTCTAGGGCAAACCAAACAGCAGAAATTGAGAAACAAAACTGCAAAAAGTAATAATCTTGATCATGAATTCCAGCTATCCTCCAAAGTAGCTACAGATATAAAATATTAAATATATCCTGCACCTGATACCTAACTCCTCCCAGCCGGGCCGTGCAGAGGGCTGGACAGCACAGCATGCTGCAATGCATGAGGCATTATTTTAGTGCTAATTCTGCCTGTTTCGGGATTACAGCATTAACACCCAAATCTCACGGCGCAGCTCAAGGAGAAAACAAAACCGAGGCTCCCCAGGCTCTGTCCCTGGGGCGAGGAAAGCCCTGCGCTGGAGGCGGCAGCCAGGACAGTCATTTGTCAGCAGCCAGACACTTTGGGGGGAGGCCACCCGCAGCCCTCAGCACACTCGGACAGGCAGAGAGGACTCGCAGGGAGGGGAGGTGGCCACGGGGGGTGGCATCCCCGTGCAGGGCAGCTCTCCCGGGGCCGGCAGGGCCCGTGGGTATTGCCGGCGGTCACATGCGGCAGGCGGGGAGGGGAAGCGCTGAATAATTGAGGAGCTGCAGCGCCCTCCTCCCTCCCTCCCTCCCTCCCTCCTCCATCCCTCTCTCCCTCCCTCCCTCCCTCCCTCCATCCATCCATCCCTCCCCCTCCCTCCGCCCTGCCTGCGCGGCCGGGAGCCGGGGTCGGCGGTGCCGGCGCAGCCCCCCCGCCCCGCCGGCTGCAGCAGCGCAGCCGCCCCCGCAGCACCGCCCGCCCGCTGCCCTCCGCGCCGGCGGTGAGTGCCCGCTCCGCGGGGAGGGGAGGGAACGGGGTGCGGGCAGCGGCTCGGAGCCCCTCGGAGCCCTTTGGGGTGCGGGGGACGAGCGGCGAGTGCAGGGAAGGTCTGCCCGGAGCCCCGCCGGCAGCGCGGCCGCGGCCCCCCCGCCGGGCAGACGGAGCCGGTTCCGTGCCCCGCTCGGCAAAGGGAGCGCGGCGGCTCCTCCGGGCCACCGGGCACCGGCCCCGGGGGGACCCCAGCCCGCTTCAGCATCCCCGGAGCGGCGCCGTGTTTGCGGAGTGTCGGGGCACTCGGCGGCGGGGAGGAGGCGGGGGCGCCGGAGCTGACGGCGCGGGATTGATTGGAAACGGGGAAAAAAACGGAGCGGCGGGAGGGAGACCGGGCGGCCTGAGCGAAGCGACAGCTCTCGCTACAGGTGACAGCACGGGAGACGCCGCGGGAAGGTCGGGACGCTGCGGGATGGGGGGCAAAGAGGGGAACAGGATCCGAGCAGGAGGGAAACAGAGAGGGAGGCGGGAGCGGGAGGGTGAGACCCGCGGGGCCGGTGCCACCCTCGGGCCGGTGTCAACCTCGGGGCCGGTGCCACCCTCGGGGCCGGTGTGACCCTCGGGGCCGGTGCCACCCCCGGCCGGGGCGGCTCGGGTCTCGGTGCTCGGGTCTCGGGTCTCGGTGCTCGGTGCTCGGTGCTCGGGGCTCGGGGCTCGGGGCTCGGTGCTCGGTGCTCGGGTCTCGGTGCTCGGTGCTCGGGGCTCGGGTCTCGGTGCTCGGGTCTCGGGTCTCGGTGCTCGGTGCTCGGGGCTCGGGGCTCGGGGCTCGGTGCTCGGTGCTCGGGGCTCGGTGCTCGGTGCTCGGGGCTCGGTGCTCGGGGCTCGGGGCTCGGGGCTCGGTCCCGCGTGCGGCCGCGGCTCCGGGCCGGCGCTGTCCGCGGTGCTGAAGCCCCGACGGGGCGGCCCCGGCCCCGCCGCGACCCCGAGCGCCGGCCCCGGTTACGGCTCCGTCCTCCCCCCGGCGCCTGCAAAACTCCCTGCGACTCGCAGGCCGGTAATGGAGTTGGCTTCCTCTTTACGTCACCCCGGCTCGGTGCTGTTTGTTGATTCCGCACGGGTATTTTGGAGCTGCCGGGTACCAGCCGCCTGCCCTCCTCGGGCCCGGCGAGGTGCGCTCCGGCAGCGCTGTTCAAAAGCCTCATCTCTGCTCTCACCACTGCTCTGCAGCCCGGGTTTTGTGGCCTGTTAAATGATGGGCTCGGTGCCCTCCTGTCACAGGCTGTGCCGAGAGTGCTCTAACACAGGGCTCTGAAAGCAGCACCGGCTCTGGAGGGGAGCAGCCGACCCCAGAGGTGATTTTTGTCTCCAAAGAGCCATGTCTGATTTAATCTACTGTATTAAGTAATTAATTCTCCCACTGTCCCTGAGTAGCAGGCAAGTACGTTTTAGCATGCCAAGGCATTTGTTTGACTGCCCAAAAACTGTCATGAGACTGAAAGTTTGATTGCTAAAGATATTTCCATGTGTTTGTTTTATTGGTACGCATTGCTGAGGCATGTGACTTACCAGAGTTGAAAAACATATTGTAAATAAACAAAAACCCTCAAACAAGCCAAAAACAACACGAGAGAGGAAAGTTACCTAGATTAAACGCAGTATCTGTTCTTAAAATGTACTGCTCCATGGGGAATCTCTGTTGCATGAGAAGAGAGAATTAGAAGGTCTTGCAGAGGTCCAAGGTCTGATTTCCCATTCTCATCTATTAAAGGTGGTAAAATTTTCCAACAAAACAGTTACTGATGAGTAGTAAATAGTGTCAACAAAGAATCCTAAGTCCTCTTGGCATGAACTCAAATGTGCAGTACATGTCTAAGAAGACAGCACAGATGCAGTAGCTGTGGTAAGACAAGTCATTGAACAAGAACAAGAGGAAAAAAGGCTTGTTTAGTTGCTCTTCAATAAGTGGAGATGTAGGAAGGAAATTTTACCTCAGCCCTTGAAAGCAGTCTGCTAGAGTCCAGCAGACATCAACAAAAATGACAACAAAATTGGAAGTAAAGAAAAAAAATAAAAAGGAAGGGAAATCCAAAGCTTTAAGGAGAAAGGTCCTTACAGAGGAGGAATTACAGCACCTGGAAATTCACTTCATTAAAAAGCAGGGTGGGAGGTGATGTGAATCCTTGAGTCTTAGAGCCCCTACAGAAAGAAATTACCAGGCACTGAGTTATTCCTCTGTCTGCCAACGAGAGGCACAACATGAGCTAGTGCTGAGATGCTGAAGCCAAAACATTCCAATTTAAGGGAGGGATCACATTTTTGAACAGAGGAGTGCTGATGACCTGGTGAAGGAACACCAGAAAACATGCTGGATTCTCCACCTGTTTATGACAAGATTTGATGGCCTCCCAAAATATGCAGCTTAGCCAAAGCAAGTCATTGGGCTCCCTACAGGAGTAACTGCCTGGAAACTGATGGCCTGAGACTCAGACAGAATTAACTCCGAAGGCTTTATGGTACCTTTGATCCTTAATTCCCCAAACAAGGCACAGAGATGTTACAACTTTACTTCCAGGTGTCCCAGCCACCCCCCCACCCCAGCTAAGTACAACCCCCCCAGTGGGTGGGATTTTAACCACATGCCAAGAGCAGGACAAATGAGTGACCAACTTCTATTTTGAATCCTCCAGTTTCCCAGCTGGTTTCATCAATTAGCTCTCCCCCAAAAGAATCTCTGTCTTTGTGCATGTTGCAGTAAAGGGAAGCATTTTAAAACATAAATCTTTCTCCTCAGGGAGTTATTCATGACTCTCAAGTCAAGACATATCTTATCCTCCTCTAATTTTTTTTTTTGTATTATACAAAAATGATGAAAATTTATTCTTTGTGTAACTTCAGAGCCTCAGATGGGATCATATCAGAAAGGATTCCAGCCAAAATCATTTTAAAGGATATATTTGTAGGCTGATTTGACACTACTTCCTTCTGAAGACAGTCTGTTTTCTCAGTTCTGAAATCATGCACATATAATAAAATTTCTTCCATGTTCCCTTAAAGGCAACAGGAGATTTTCTAGAAAATTCAATGAGAACAGGAAAACCTCCTAATGGCTGAATTAATGGTTTTTCTCTGAAGCCCTGAAAGATTCAAGCAAATAGGATGGCAAGAACTTACAAAAACATAAACACAATCCTGGGCTCTTCATGAAGCCAAGCAAAAAAGAGGGTAACAGAGCAGTCTGTAACTGACTTCTTGGTCCCCAAATAATCAAAACTTTGCTTTCAGAGCACCTGAGCTATTAAAATCATCATAATGTTTAAGCAACATATTGTTGTTCGGATTATTAAGACATTTTAAAAATAAGAATGTAAAAACAAAGGGAATACTCCTTCAGCTGTGTGCGGCAGTGGGATCTGTGTGTCACACAAAAACAACATTAGCAGGGGGGCAGCACTTGTGACTCTCACATTAGTAAAAAAAAAAGTATTTAAAGCCCCAAATCACTCCCAGATCTATGCCCTCTATAATATATAAAGCCATGGTTGTGTCTGAGCTTGTTAACCTGTGAGAGACAGTAGATCTGGGTATGCAAAGTATCCAGAGCCCAGAAATACAGCAGGCATCTTTCAGCTACTTCCTATGGATATGAAAACCTGGCCAGGGCCTCACCCCAGCCCAGGGTGAGTCTGCTGAACTCCTTAAACCACCCACATGTAATGGGGGCAGACTCAGATCCACAGAGATTCCCAAGACATTTTTCATTTACAAGGAACGAGACGTAGCTAAGCTGTGGTTGTCAGCGTGAAAATGCCAGAATTGAAAGAACTGGAAACTGAATTTTTTCTCTTGTATATTGAGAAAAATTCTCCTGAGTTTTCTTGGCTCATTGAATAGCAGTCCTGCTTCCAGACTATGCAGTCATCTTCAGGGGGCTGGGTGCCCAGGCCAGCATTCGAGCTCCCACCACAGCCCAACCCTTTCTGTCACCAGGCTGGAACATCTCTAAGAGAAAACTATTTTTTTCCCCACAATAAAACTGTCAGAGCGAAGCCCAGGCACTTATGAAACAAAGCCAGTGAGGTGGAGCCACACAGCACATGACTCTGTTGTTTCTGTTCCTCTGCACAGGCACAGAATCAATAATTCATTGGAAGTCATGATACCATAAATTAAATCTACCTGACAGGTGAAGAGAAGAGCTTTTGCAGCACGTGTGTTTCCAGCACCACACCCTAATTCTGAGAGGACAGGATCCAAGTGGCTTGCTGCCTACGGGGAAATGAGTTTCTGTTGCCATGCTACAACTGTCTCTGGGTGTATCTGTGTCAAAACTTTAGCAAATGTCTATGAAACCACACATGTGGGGTCAGGGCAGCCCCTCTCAGCAGCCATTGGCCCTTGTTTTTTGGTGACCATGACCTCAGTTAGTGGTTTGCTCCATTCCTCCTGCACATCCTCAGCTCCCTGAGCGCGAGCCGAGTCTTCCCCAGCAAAGTTTTTTTAAAAGCTGAGGATGGAGATGCCCCTTTGTGCATCACTTTGTGCACACCTGGGCACATTCCACCTGCAGCAGCACAATTAAAACCCAGCTTTAAACCTGTGCCTGAGCATTACTGAGCCAGGTCTTAATGATGGACCTGTTGAGCTGTGGTAGATGAGCCACTGCCCCATGGTGCTCAGCAATGCCAGGGTGGCTCCAGGTAGGATTTGGGCACCCTGGTCTGGTAGTGAAGGAAACATCTGCCTCTCCTGGCTGTCCTTCACTCCCAGGTGGGAACAGGCAGGAAGCACTGGGCACAGGTCTCACACCACTCCAGCCCCAGAGCAATGCACTCAGGAAGCATCTGGATTCTCCAGAGCCTTGTCTAAGACACCTGGGCACCAGCAGGTGTGTTCCACTCATTAAACAACCAGCTGGGAAGCAACAGGGACTGGGAGACCTGCAATTAGTAACTGGGGTCACCAGCTCTGCTCGAAGTAAATTAAGACAGAAAGATGCAATATGTCAAGTTCCTTTGGCTGGGAGCTCTGGCACAGACAGCAATAATATTCCAGCAGCTCTTCTCTTACTCGTGTGCAGGAATTAGGCTTTCCAGGCAGGGCAGCTCACTGTGGGGACACTCTACTGACTGTAACTAGGAGACAAAAGTTTTAGGGAAAGAGGCTGGGTTTTGGGGTGTTCCTGCTAAGGGAGACTAAGAGCAAGGATGCAATTAGCTACTTAAGGTAATCATCTTGGCTCACACTGATTCCCTTGCTACATAAGGACATCTTCATTCGGGCAGCACGTGTGCATCGCTCAGGAATATTGTAATACTCTTAATTTTTATGCTATTATCACTTTTAACAACACATAATACTTCATTTAATTCTGCTTCTCCAGTACCATCCCAGAGACTCATTTAGTGTTGGATGTGAGTTTGTAACTCACTGGGAAACGTCAAAAAGCCCTCCTGCTGCAGCGCCAGGTATTACTCACACTGCACTTCACTTAGGTGTTGCAGTGCCTTTGCCTGACTGATGATGATAAATGACTAAACACATGAACTCTCTTCTAAATCATCATCTTTGATCCACTTGTGATCACATTACTCACATAATAGGTTGTGCTGAAACGCAGCAGAATTACTCATGTAAGGCAAGGGGGGTTTTTTTGTCCTAGTGAATAAGAAGAATAAGCAGCAAAATGTAATAAAATCAGCAGGAGCTGCCATTCACTTCTTTGGAAGTGTATTGAACCTACCTCAGGCTTCTGTTGAAGAATTTGGAGGCAGAGGTTACAGCCAGCCAAATTCCCCCCAGCTCAAGGCTCTTATTTGCATATGCAAAAAGCTCCCATTGATTTGCATATGCTACTACTGCTTCTTCTGGAACCTTTCGTAGGCTTGGGATTGAAGAATGTGTTTTCCCAGCTTCTTCTGAGGAAAGCACTTGTTTGAGATCCTCTCCTGCATTAATTAGCTGATAGCCAAAAGAGTGGAAGTGGGGCAGCGAGGCATAATCAATTACATTTGTATAACTGCTGATGGAACACGATAAGTAATTAATGAGACCATGTGCACATACAAAAGATAAATGCATTTGAAACTCGGTGAGAGCTGAACCGTGTTTGTAAGCTTGATGTGCTTACTGTGTAAAAGGCCAGTTCAGACTCCTACTGAATTATTACAGAAAGGTGAAAAGACTGCTGGTGAGTGAGAGTCAGCACTGAGAGGAAAAAGCCCAGCAGTTTCTTAGTGGGGAATAAAGGAATCTCTATAAAACCAGCAATCTTCAAAATAAAACTAGAGATTTAAAAACAGTAGATTTTCAGGTCCTGTATTTGGTATACAGGGGAAATTTTTCCTGCTTTGGATGACAAAGCCTTAGTGTTAAATCAGTTCTTTACTGAAGGATTTGTTTTCGTCACTGGGTTCAAAATGCTACCCAGAAATGAAATAAGTTGTCATAATGATGCATCAGCCAGACTCTTGCAAAAGTAAAAATCCATTTTGTTTAGAGAGCCCCGCACATTAATAAATAACCTATTCTGTGAATTATATCAAATGGAAAAAGCTCTCCTGTCTGGCCTGCAGCAAACCATAATGACTTCCATTCTGCGATGTAAAACTATGGATCCACTGAGGGAAGAAGAAGAAAACACACCCAATAATTACAGAGATTTCCTCTTGTGTGTTGTTAAAGCAAAGAGAGTTTTTAAAGGAGTATAATTCTAGAAGAAACTGTCTGATTGCCCAGGTCTACAGTTTCAGTGATACAAAGGCAGCTGCTGTCCACTCTTGCTCTGAGGTTTGGTACAGAAAGTGTCTTATCTCATCAAAGTGGTAATTACTGAAAGTACAGCCTACTACCCCAAACCAGGGAAAAGCTCAGAGTCACAAACCCAAGGCTGCAACCATCCCACTGATGGTGCTGGCAGTCATGCTGTTAGAGGAATCCATGCCCAGCATTGCAAATGGGCAGCTCACTATATTCCAGAAAAATCAGATGATGCTTCTCCTCCTGTGACAGCTCAGGGTCTGGAACTGCTACTCCCAAAAAAACGAGGTTACAGAAGGATGTGCCAGCATATTTGCAAGGCCAGGTTGGATGGAGCCCTGGGCAATCTGGTCTAATGGAAGGTGTCCCTGCACATGGCAGGTTGGGTTGGAATGAGAGGATCTTTGGGATTCTGTCCAACCCAAACCATTCTGTGAATCTACAAGTCTGTGTGAGACAAATCTGCATTCCTGGGCACCCCTCCCATGGTGTTTAAAATGCCTGAACCTCAGTGGTCAATACATTGGTCCTTGAAAGCCTGAGCATCCAGACCTGTGAACCCCAACTTCCTTTAGGGGTTCCATTTGTTCAACATCACTGTGGTTTGTGACTGCAGCAAGGTGGGGGAGGCTGAGCTCAAAGTATTGGTATCAATATCTGCACTTGGAATGCAAAATCACACAGCACCACAAATGAGCATTTGAAAGTTGCACAGAGCCTCTAGGGTCCCTCTGCAGATGAGCATGTGCAGGTACAAAACCAATATTGACTTCAACGAGGCACGCCTAGGACCATTAATAATTTTTAACATCGTTCCTTGTCTGCTTCTGTAGAAAATCCAGATAGATTACCCACCACACACCTCTTTCAGGCAGTGAATTTTTTCCATTTTACTGGTGGAGCAACAAATTTTACTAATTTCATGTGGTTTCACTACTCTCCTAGGGGGAGCCTGTCAGAACAGCTCCAGGATGTTCCTGGTTCCCCACCTCCTGCTCAGCTCACCCATCTATTGATCTGCCTTTTCCCTGCATTGTTGCAGTTTTTAAGGCTTTTACCTTCCCACCTCAAAACAACAGTGACAAACGAGACCTTTTTGCAAATGTGCAAATTGATTATACCTCTTTCTCTGTAGTTCTCCTCTTTATTTATTATTTTTTTTTCCTTTTGGTGGTTAAATAGCTTTTGTTGCAAACCCAAATAGAGCACTTCATGCATATTGCATTATTTACAGCTCAGCAAGCCCAGACTCTTGTATCTGTCATACCCTGCACCCATTCCTACACTGTTCTGCACTATGGGATTGATTGGTACCCATGCAAAAAAGGCAGAAAACAAGTGGAAAAACAAAATGTCAGACATTGGACTGGGGCAGGTGGATTTACCAGGGGGAGGGATGTGCCTGCAAGGATGTGCCTGAGCATCTCCAAAAGGAACATTTCAGCTCCCATGCATATGCCCCATGTGCATCCAGCCCTTAGGAAGGAGGAAAATGCTGCTCCTTTCAGTCCTAGAGCTGTTCTCACTAGCCTGTGCTCCAGAGGATCCCAAGGGAACCTGGACCAGCTGCTTGTGAAGTTGGCATGTAATTAATCCTGCCCAAGTTTAGAAGAGCTCAATATCAAGGGATCTGCTGGCCTTCCCTGTGGCACGCTCCAATTTCACCTCTGAATGTGTCACTTCATCTCCCACCTCATCCAGGCAGGCAGATGAGCCCTCAGCTACCAAACCCTTCTCACTGCTCACCTGCACAGATCTGTGCTCAAATATTGATTTGCTATTTAGTTAGGAAAAGGGAAACACCAGCTGCAAGACAGAAAGACGCTTTAACATCACTCCCATCCTCCCCTCTGCCTTTTCCCTGATTATCCAGGCAGTCCAGTCTCTCCCCAGCAAGGACAGCAGCTAAACCATCACACTGTACTCCCCCTGAAGGCTGGAAAGAGGAAGAAAGGGTGATCTCTCTGTACATGCTAAATATATCACTAGATTACACATTAATGCTCTTTTAATACTTGCACTATAGACTAGAATACAAAGTTTAGGAATTCCTGGGGGCTGCCTCTGGGTGTGTGGCACCCTTGCCTTATGTCTTTGGTCAGATGAAACATTTCCTCTTTTATTTTGCTTATTTGTCAAAAGAAGATAATGATGTTTAGCCATCTTATAGCAGTGCTAGCAATGCAAAAGCACTCAGTAAAACATTGAGAGAAGTACCATAGAGAAGTGTTGTTCAACCTCTCCACTTCCATTTTGCCATGAAGACACACAGAAAATATCCCATCTTTTTTTTTTTTTTTTTAGTTGATGCACAGAGAAAGTTGATCTTAAGCATGAAATGTTACCAGTGGTTTAATTTAGCGACTAGTGTAGTTTAAATCAAACCACAGCTCCACTTGAACTGCTCCAGCAGAGGTAAAAATGGAAAGATTAAAAATAAGAAAAGCCCGAAATTACCAGCAAAGGCACAAAGCCAGATTGCTGAAGCCGGACCCACGTGAGCGGCGCCGGGACCGGCGGGGACCAGCCCTCGCTCTCGGCTCCGTGCCTGCCTGGAAATCGCTCTCCGGAGGGCTGCTGATGGAGGCAGAGCCAGCTTTTACAGTGGCAGCCCAGCTGGGGATCAGCGCTGTGAAAACAAGCACATAAAGCTCCAAATCGAGCCGCACTCGCAATGAAAACATTTCGGCAGCCCCGGCAGAAAGGCATCATCCATCCCTGCATCCCTGGGAGCTGCTGCCCGGCTCCCGCACCGCCCGGCTGACGTCAGCCCGCTCCCTGCTGGAGGAGCTGGGATGGATGGGTGGATGGATGGATGGATGGATGGATGGATGGATGGAGGGATGGGTGGATGGATGGATGGAGCTCAGCCCCCGTGCCTCCCCAGACAAACCCGCCTCACCCCAGCTCACAATTCAAGGGAAAAGGGAAGGGGCAGCAGGCAGGTCAGCCTAGAGGGATTGCTCCTCTTTTTCTGGGATTGCAGCTGTCGGGAGCTGCCTTTCCCATCGGCTCGAGCTACCTGCAGCATCCCTTTGAGCCTTTGGGGCTCTGTTCGTGCAGGGGTGATGCTCGGCACACAGTCCCTGCTGGGGCACGGAGTGGGTCTGAGGGCTGGTGCTCCTGCACCAAAACCACCAGAATTAACATGCCTGGAGCCCACAGCAGGCACTGCCTTGGGGGTTGATAGGAATAGGCTTCAATCCCAGATTGCTGAAACACAGCTCCCCTGGGCAAGGAGAAAGGGACTTTCCCTCTAAAAATCCCTGCAGCAATCCCTGGTGTCCTGCATGCCAGGGCCAGATCCATGCTGATCCAGCTGCTGGAGGCATCAGCAATCTCTCCTCTGCAGTAATTAATCTGTGAGCCATGGAAAACCAGGGAAAACCCAACCTTTTCCTCTTAATGAGTGCCCCTGCCTGACTTTCCATCAATACAACGACAGGAGCTCTCTTTGTTCCATTTACCACCATCGATATTTCTGTTCCTTGTTGTGTTCCCAGCAGATTTTAACAGAGATCTTTGCTCATGGATACCCCTACAGACTTCTGGACAGAGGAGAGTCATTAACAGAAAATCAAAAGCCATCCCAAGGCACAGATGTGGTTTGGGAACAATTTTCTGGAGCTATGGGAGGTGATGAAGATGGGAGATGCTGAGGGGGCACTGTGCTGTGTCTCCCCAGCAGAAAGAGTTTTACATGAAGAATAATTCAGCATCAACCCAGACACTAAGGAAGATACATGCCTGTAAACACCTATGCCTCTCCTTCTGGTCTGATTGCAGTTTCAGTCAATTTACCCTGCTGAAGAGGAGTGTTTTGGTACAAACAGTGGTGCTGACAAGCACATGGTGGCAGCAGCAAGTGCCAGCCAGTGAGGAAAAGCAACCCCAACAACCTGATGGTGGAGAGCTGAGCAGCTCCAAAACCCAGCTGCAGTTTGTCCCCTCTGAGACAGCTCCCTTCACCTTCCTGGGTTTATAGTGAGGAGATTAAAAAAAACCAAATCAAACCAAACCAAACCAAACCAAAAACAAACAAAAAAAAACCCACCACCACCAACAAAAAAACAACCCCCCCCCAAAAAAAAAAAAAAACCAAACCAAAAGCAAAAAACCCAAAACAAGTAAAAGCTACTTTTGCTTCTCGCTGTCTGCTTCTAGACAGGCAGGGTTAGTGGAGCAGAGCAGAAGTGAGCTGCCTCTGCCCCACGGAGGTGGTTGGCATCCATGACACATTTTCTCATGGTTTCACAGATGGAGTGAAAGGATGTTTTTCCAAGCTACAGAGCAGCAATATGCTGATCTCGCTTAAACACCTGGAATAGTTTTGAATGACTGCTTTAATTGAGTATAGCAGCAATTATAGAATTATTTCATTTCAGAGTTTTTGAAAGGGTTGGGGTTTTTTTTCCTTGATGACTTACAGGAGAAGACCAAACCACATGAATTGCAGGGTTCTGTTGGGCTGCCATGCAGGGGGACCTGGTCACAGCCCAGCCCCAGGCAGATGGAGCAGCTCAGCAGCCTAAATCTGGGTGCATCACTAATCCACCAGCCAGTTCCTGCTTTAAATTTAAACCATTTAAAATATTTAAGGGCTTTTTTTTCATCATTTTAGCAGTTAAGATTATTCCAGGCCAAGGCTGCCATGTCTTTTTCTTGGGGTTCTTTGTGGTGCTGGTGAGAAAGTAATTTCTGTACCATGATGTGGCTTGAGAGTGAACTGGGCTGTCCAAATCAGTCATCTCTCTTTTTGTTTGAGGAATACACTCTTTTTTTCCAGTGTGGATGTGAATTCCTCCAGTAAGGAGGATATGCCAGCCTCCATCAGACACCCAGAGACACAATGATGAAAAACTGGGGTCCCAATCCCCCTTAAAACACAGGACAGGTCTTCCCATGCCAGAACATGACCTGGTGATGGCACCAAGGACCAGCCTGAAGCTTTGATGCCTTCATCCCACACCACCCTACCTCTTCTGAAGACCCAACTTCTTGACTAGTTAAGACATTTTAATGCAAACCCTAGCATAGCAATCCAAATCTTTCAAACTCAACCAAGAGAAGCCAGAAAGTTCAAGGAAAACAATTAAATAAAGGATGGGAAGTGGGGAGCACAGTAAGACCTCTTTTCCAGCCCACGCTCCAGAGGTGCCATGCTTTGGATAAAAGGAGGATGGATCCTGGGTAGTTTTTCTTTGAGTTGTTGTTTTCCACATGACTAAAAGATATTCCTGGCAAAGCAGAGCCACTGTGGAGGTGGCAGGGCAGGAGCACGTTGCCCTGAGGAGAAAAGGAGGCACAGAGGGAACCTTGTTGATCTCTAAAACTGAAAGGATGTTAGAACCAGGTGGGAGTCAGTCTCTTCTCCCAAGTAACAGGACAAGAGGAAATGTCCTCAGGTTGTGCCAGCGAAGGTTTAGATTGGATATTATGAAAAATTTCTTCATGAAAAGGGATGTCAAGCACTGGAACACACTGCCCAGGGAATTGGTGGAGTCACCACCCTTGGGGGGATTTAACAGATGCAGAGGTCTGGCACTTGAGAAGCTCTGGCTCAGCTGCCCTCTTCCAACACAAACCTTCCTTTAAACCAGAAAGTAAAAGCTCACCTGTGAGCCAGCTCATCCCACAACCAGCTAACTTCCTCAGAAACCCAAAAGCCAAACCCAGGTTTTATTCTCAACCCAAAGATCCACTTTGCTCAGGAGCAGTAACAATTTCTCATTATTATTCCTAGCTAGAACATGCAGCCTTTCAGCCTGTGCTTGCTTGAGGTAAAAAATCAGCACAATTTGAACAGTGATCAACCAAAACATGAAATGAATGCTGTGTTTCATTTAATAAACTTCAGCAACACAAGGCTGCCTTGTGGACACAGTGTAATTTGTTTTGGATGTAAAGATGGAGAAAAAAATAATTGTTTTGTCTTCAAGGCAATTAAAATAAAAGAATATTTCTGTATTGACAGGAAAAAAGCTGCCAGGTAAAAATTCATATTTAATAAACTATTTTTCCTGTTTCCTTGTATTAGCTTGCAGCTTGTCCATTCTTCTTGGTTTGTTCAAAGTCAAGAAGTCAGTCACTGCTGCTGGTACTGTGAGAACTACACATTTTGCTGAAGAACAGCAGAAAGAGAGGGAGGGGAGAATGGCAGTTTCTGAATCGTTCTTGAAAAATGACTGGGGAGGATAAAAGCACAGAGAAAGAGAAAACTGAGATAAGACCATAATTTTTGAGACAATCCTAGAGCAGGTGGGTTCAGGCAAGATAATTTAAAAGTATTTAAAATGGCTGCAGCTGGCCACGCTGTTGGTCACTCACTCTCCAGTGGAGCCCACACTGCTCCTGCTGAGCTTCTCTCCCAGCTTGCCTTAACTATAGGGAAGCTAGACTCCAAAATATATTGCAGTTACACCAGCAAAACCACATCTTTCAAATTATAATTCATGGGAACCTGAATTAGAGTCACTTGTTAAAACTTTCCCCCATCGTGTTTCACCAGGATGACAGTACCACTCAAAACCCCCAAATAACCAGTATGCCAGAGAGCTGTAAGAGTGAACTTCTGTAGCACCAAAAAAAAAAAAATTAAAAAAAAAAATAAAAATCTGTCCTTATAAGGACCAGTTTGTGGTGATCCAGCCCCAGTCACTCCAGCCTGGCACTGGCAGGCAGTGGTCTCAATGTGCTGGATAAAGGAGCAAAGCTACAGCCCCAGACCCCCTTTTTTTTTGCAGTACAGGTAGAGCAGAGTGGTCACAGAATTACAGAATGGTTGGAGTTGGAAGGGCCATTCAAGATCCTCATTCCAGCCCCCCTGCCATGTGCAGGGATGCATCCATTGGACCAGGCTGTTCCGAGCCACATCCAACCTGGCCTTGGACACTTCAGAGATGGGGCAGCCACAGCTTCTCTGGGCACCCTGTGCCAGGCCCTCACCACCCTCACAAGGAGGAATTTCTTCCTCATATCTAATCCAAGTATTCCCTCTCTCATTTTGAAGTCATTCTCTCTTGTCCTGTTACTCCATGCCCTTGCCCAAATTTTTCTCCAGCTCTCTTGGAGCTCCCTTTAGATACTGGAAGGGACTCTGAGTCTCTGTGGAGTTTTCTTGTCTCCAGTCTGAACAGCCCCCACTCTCTCAGCCTGTCTCCAGGGCAGGTGTCCCACAGAATGCTGGTGGCCTGACACACAGTGCCACCAGGAGCATCCCTGCTGCTGGAACTGCAGTGCTGCCAGGCTGGGAATCACACTCTGTCCCCACCAGGGCTCAGTGCACCTTGGTGGCCACCAGCACCTCACAGCTACATGTAGCCATCACTGCTTTTGGTAGCAACTAAGCCATGCAATGGGAATTTGGAGGAAATCAGGTTCCTGCTGTTCACAGTGCTGTAGTAATGACTGAGGCTAAGCCCGTGTGAACACAAAGGAGGGCAGTGCATTGCTGTTGTACAAACAACTGAGGGTAGGGAAAGGAGATTCAGCAGCAGCAGTGGTCAGAGCAAAGCTCTGTCAGCACAGGAGCGTCTCTCTGTTCTTCTAAAGTTTTTCTAAAAGTCCTTTTCAGCCTTCTGATGTTTTACTTTTGTGGTGGAGTTTCTCACGCACTTTTTATGTAAACAATGATTGTTTTGCATTCCTTTCTGGAGGAGTAGAGAATTGATGGACTGTTGGGTTGACCAGTGTGGTTGGAGAGGACAATTTTCTTCCTCCTATCCGTGGTCACAGCTGGAATTCCACAAATGTCGAGGTCTGTAAATAAACTGCCTTGGACATCTCAGTGCATGAGTGTTGTTCTTTTCGTGTTGTATTGCGACATCAGAGCCCAACAATAACCAGCTTAGGGAGCTTTTCTGACTCTTCTTCCTTTGCCCTTTCAGTCAAAAACCCTGCTCCCCTCTCTTGCAGGGCTGCCAGTGCAGGATGGAGACGCAGCCACAGCCCTGAGCAGGTGCTGCTGACACCGCCCGTGTCCCACCTCCGCCCAGCCCAGCACCATGAGTGGCTTCTTCTCCCGGCTGGACCCGCGGCGGGTGCCCTGGGGGGCGGCGGGCCAGGCCCTGCGCACCCGCGTCCTGCGCACCAAGCCCGTGGAGTCCATGCTGGAGGGCACCGGGGCCACGGCCACCCAGGGTGCCCGGCTGGCCAAGGTGCTCACCACCCTTGACCTCATCTCCCTGGGCGTGGGGAGCTGTGTGGGCACTGGTATGTATGTGGTGTCCGGCCTGGTGGCCAAGGAGATGGCGGGGCCCGGGGTCATCGTGTCCTTCATCATCGCTGCCGTCGCGTCCATCTTGTCAGGTGAGTTTTGGATTTGTGTGGGATTTTGAGGCATGTCCTGCATCCTCTCCATTCGTGGGTGGACACCTACTCAGCAGCACAAGCTACAAGGAGGTAGAGCCTTCCCCACCAACTAAAAATGGCTTTCCACAGGTCTCACACAGCTCATGGGGTGCACTGTCCCTCGTTGCCCAAATGTTCAGACCAAGACTTGTACTGGGAGCCAGCAGCCCAAGCACGATTATCCTGATGAGCTGCCAATGGCTTCTATGAGGATGGAGCCTGTGGGCGATATTTTTGAGACATTTGAGAGTTTTGCAGAGTGTGTCCCATGCTGAGAGCGTGGCCAAGCCACAGCACTGGAGCGAGAGTTTGTGGGAAGCTCAGTTCCAACAGGAAGGATGTCAGTGGCTTGGGCAGTACCAGGGCCAGCTTCTTTTGTTGACATGGCTAACAGTTAAAAAATTCCTCGATTAGTTCTGGAGTTGATTTCATTGGCTCCCATTCATGCAGGGTCAGTCTTTGAATTTCCAAACAAAAAAAAAAAGAACCAAACAAATGTTCAGGGAGAGAGAAATGATGTATTTTAGTGAAAACACGGTGAATTCTATCTCCTCCGTAGGAACCCAGCTGAGCATATGGCTCGAGCTGCAGTTCCTACATGAAGCCAGTACTGCTGGCATTTGTCCTTTCCAGATCAGTGCTAACACGATGATGTGATGTTCCTGCTCTCTCTGCTCAGAGGACTTTGCATGCTGTGTCAGTCTGGTATCCAAGCTTTTGTCTGTGGGTTGGATAATGAAACCTGAGCAAATGGCAAAGGGCTTTGATAGTAGACAGGAAAAGCCAACACAGCAAAGTGACCCAGATCAGCTTTTCAAAACTCTGGATTTTTGTCATGAGGGGTTGGAAGTACATCATGGTCTTTCCCTATGGAGTTTGCAGTGCTGCCCCACGGAGACCCCACCAAAGTGAGTGGGAGTTTGAACCACTGATGTCCCTGCAGCCCAGAAGCACAACCCTGGCACAGCCCAGGGATGAGCCTCAGGTTCCCTCCAAAGCCCACAACGAGAGCTGAGAGCTTGCAATGGGATCCAATGCTTATTTGAGTTCCCAACACAACAAATGAACCAAAATGCCTGTTTTTCATCCAAGGCAGTAGACAGCATCAGTGTCTCTCCTTTCCCACTGCCTGCTTTCTCTCCTCTGCAAAGGTTTTGTTGGCCTGATGCAAACCAAGAGCAAACAGAGTTTGGGTGGGTCTCTGCTAACAAAAACACACTGTCCTCCAAAAGGGGTTTTTTCACCCCAGACATGAGCCTTGCCCCGCAGCAGGAGCTCCTCCCGCCTTCGCCCACAGGAGCCTGCACCGCTTCCCGCTCTGCTTTCATCTCCCCTTGCTTTTGTAGCCCTGGGAAAGTGTTTGGTGAGGGATGCAGTGTTTTGATAATCTCCTTGGCTGCTTCCTCACTTCATCGTTAACGCTGCTGTTGTTTGTAACAGCAACACTTTTTTGGCAAGTAAAACCAAGTAAGAATTCAGGAGCTGGACGGGCTGTTAGACTCCTTGGGGATGGGATTTCAGCTCTCCCATCGTGGTCACGCCTGGTGTGCCAGGCACTGAGTTTGGGCAACTGTGCACAAACAGATTTCAAGGAACTTTTGCTTTGTCCATCACAGATCACTAAGTCAAACCCCACTGCCTGCAAAAGTGAGCCCAGAAAGATTTTGGATTTAAAACAAAACAAAAACAACCAAACAAAAAAAACCAAACCAAAACCATCCAGAAGGTCATCTAGCTTCCCTTGGAGACAGCCATAGGAAAGCCCTGCCATTGGGAAGCCCCTTTGCACTATTAAGCTTTGTTTCAGAAAGGGATTTTTCCAATTTCATCTACTCAACAAATTTCACTTATGCCTTCCATAGTTTTAAACAACACATACCCCATCAGGGTACTTACAAACACACTATAATTGATTCAACTGATAAATCAAATCAAACTCTTTTATTCTTTCACTATAAGGCCTTTCACTCATGTCTCAACTAAAAATGCTTGCCCAGCTTCCTTTCACAAAGCCTCCAGTGCACTGTAGGCTCCTGCCATCAGCTGTGACCACCAGCACTCCCCACATTCACCCCTGTTTATCCAAAACCCCTCCTGAGCAAAAATCAGCAGTTTGCATCTCACCCAACCCCTCCAATCATCCTCTCCACAGCTTTTTCCACCAGCCATTTCTTGTCCCATTAGTGATCTTCTCTCCTGAAGCAATAACCTTGCTTGGAGCACAGTGCCACACTCTTACCTGATGCAGGATCAGCAGCAGCCGGGATGCACCATGGAGCAGGGGGAAGCTGAGCATGTTCCTCAGGTGCTGCTTGGCTGCAGGATGAGGGCTGGGCTGAGGGGCTGCAGCTTCCTGGGTGGAGCTGGAGAGATGGGAGCCTTTGCTCTGTGGGAGCTTGTTTTATGGAGCTGCCTTTTATACATCAGCACATGGTGATCATAAAATGCAACGGACAAGCTCAGTGGCTTGATTGAAAATAATATGCCTTCCTCAATAAGCTGGCTGCTTTTGGTTGATGAAAGATGGTCTGCCCTGGATTTCTTGTGTGGTAGCATGAATTATTTGCAGTTACCTCCAGAGCAGCTGAAAGGCCCCTCTCAGACGTTATTTTTTCACCTGAAACATCACGGCCATCATGTCATTGCCCTGTGGGATGTCTCATGGTTCCTGTGTAGCCTCGTGCCAAGTATCAGTGGCAGGGTCAGCACCAACATCACAGCCACCACCATGCCAGCACATCAAAAGCACCAGTTCCTCATGACACCAGTTGTGCTGCCCAGTGGCTGCTCTGTGGATGGGATCTTGGAAGGACCAGGACCACACAGCTGTGTTTATGTCCTGCTGAACAATGTCAATAACTGTATAATTACACCAGTGTAATTACTGTCACACCAATTGCACAAGTGTAGCAGATATTCAAGGAAAAGAAATGGTCCTCTGTAGAATGTTTGCTCTTTCAAAAAAATCCACTGTGTTGTCTTGTTTCCTTCAGAAATTGCAAACACTCTTGACTGGGGGGAAGAAGATCAATCTGTCTCCAAATTAAACAGCTGTGACAGGGAGGATGTACCCAGCCTCTCCCTGCAGTCCCAGAGCTGGGCTGGCTGTGCAGGAGCACTGTGAGGGCTGTGTCCCTCTGGATACAGGGGACAAGGTGCTGAATAGCTTGAGCTGCCAAGGAGTAACTGAGTAACACAGTTTTATTGTGTAGTTAGATTGTAAAAAAACCAAAAACCCCCAAAACAAAAACACCAACAATAGTAATAATAATACAGTGCAAATACAGCAGACATTAGTATATATTATATATATGTATGTGTGTGTGTAATATATGCTGGTACCTAATGCTGATGTTCTCAACCTATTGCTGTACCCAATCCATAGTGAACAACTGCTCTTCTCTTTTGGGATCCTAGTAGAATAATCAAAAACTCCAACATGTTATACATATTCATTTCTTTGCTTTGGCATTATCATTGTTTATCAATAACCATCCTCTTCAATCATTATTTTGTCGTTGGCTAAAACTAGAGCTGCCTACAAGAAAGAGTATATATGTATATATATATATATATTTTTTTTTTTTTTTTAGGCCATCAAAGAGAGAAACTAGATACTTGTCTCCATCAGAGCACCAGTTTCATAAATCATTCAGGCCTGTAGTTATCTGTGAATGCTGTACCTTTGCTGAGTGCATGCATTTTTCATCAGCTTTGAATAATGACTGTCGGTAGGGCTAGATGGATGATGGAAATGTCTTGTGGCTCCTGTTGGGCTGCTTTGCAGAAATCAAGTTTTGAAGAGTCCCATTGCAAAGCAACTCACATTCACGTTAAGCAGTGAATGGAATATAAAAATCCTCCAAAAGCAAGAAAAGAAGCACCACCAAATTCAGCTTAAGAGGTTCAATAACTCCGTGTTTGTACAGTGTAAAAATGGCACTTAAAGCAAGAGCAGCCACCTCATAACATTTTTATAAATTATTCATTCCCCTCTCTATACTAACCTGATTGCAAATTTCAAGCAATTATTATCTTCTAAATGGAGAATAACAGTTGACAGAGAGCTCAATAATTACTACGTGTTTACTCAATGGTAGTAACAGCCTTAACCAATTCACCCATATGAACATTATTGGGGTCTGTGGGGCAGGGGCTTAATCAGTGTTAAATATGTAGGACCCTTCCAGCACTTGTCCTGAATAATATTTGGGGAATTTGAGACTAAGTACATCCATTCCTTTAAAAAAAAAAGCTAATCATTGTTTTAATATATCAACGTGTCAGGGTCAGGTTTTTATTAAAAATTATCTGGACGTAGTAAGCGCACATTAATTCTCCTCCCAAACATTTACAGTTAAATACTTCTTTTTGCTTTTCTTTTCTTCTTCTGCACAGTTAGTTTTGCAAATATTCTTTAGAAGACTTAAATACAATATTTTTTAAGTGTTCAAATAAGTTATGTTCTCTATGTAAGATGTCTTCAAACTCCTCTTGCCTGGGTATGAACAAGAGCAGGGATGATCAGGACAGTGCTCATGCCTGGATCTGCAGAGCAATAATGCAGGATGAGTGTTTGGAGATAGGAAGTTTGGGGGAGGGAGAGGTGTAGCCTTCTGTGAGCCCTCCTGTGGCATCTTCCTCTGGGATGAGGCTGTGCAGCACTGGTCCAGGACCCCACGTGAATGTCTGGCTGGTTTGAGCTGTGTCTTCTCAAAAAGAAAAACCCATCGCAACTTAATTTTAGTGGAAGTTCTTCTGGTTTTTAAGCCAAGAAATCAGGGAATGAGGGTCACCACGTGTTGTCTCTGTGTTCCTGATGTTGGCTGCAGTCCTGACACCTCCGGGATAGGCGGCACCAAGGCAGAAGTTTTTACTTCTTCCATTTCCCAGCCGCGCTTTCCTCCTTACGCCGCTTCCCGTTTTTCCGAGCAGGCGTTTGCTACGCTGAGTTCGGCGTGCGGGTCCCCAAGACCACGGGCTCTGCCTACACCTACAGCTACGTGACCGTGGGGGAGTTCGTGGCCTTCTTCATCGGCTGGAACCTCATCCTGGAGTACCTGATCGGGACGGCGGCGGGCGCCAGCGCCCTCAGCAGCATGTTCGACTCGCTGGCCAACCACACCATCAGCCGCTGGATGATCAACAGCGTCGGCACGCTGAACGGCCTGGGTGCGTCCTGCTGGGCAGAGACACCTCCATTAATTAGGGCCTGGAAAAGTAATTGGGAGCTCGTCAGAAGTCAGACATGGATATTAGGCTTCATTCATTATTTACCGTCCGTCTGGCTCGGGTGCTTTGCCTCAGCAGTCCGGCGCACAGGCAGGATTGGAGGGGATGGGGTACACGGTAGTTTGAGCCCCTTTGGGATGAGCTGGCATTTGGAATATATGCACAGAAATAGGTGAATGTCAGAGGGTAAGGGCAGCACAGAAACTCTTCACCCACTGCAAGCGTTCTGCTCGGTCCCCCTGGGGCACACACAGAATTTTGTTAGAGAGCACAAGCTGGTGTCTGCTGTACTGCCAGGGACTGGGGGCTGTGGTAGTTCTGTATGACCAACAGTTCCAGCAACAATCCATAAATTCTAAGCAAACCAGCCAGCTGTCCTGTACCTGTGTCATGAACACTTCATGGCTGATTGATTTTTGATGAGTACTTGGCAGATACATGTTATGCAAATTGGGACAGTCATTGGTTTGCTGCTCTCCCAAAAGTCCGAACGGCGTCTTGAGACATCAAGATTTATCACCTTGATTAAACAACTTTAGCTAGTGGAGGCACAGGCCTCTGGAGACCACTTTTGCAATGAGACCAATGAGTTCTGCAAAACTTCAAGGTCTGAAAAGTGTTTAAAACTCACCCACAGAGTTCCTGGATATTCTGTGGATGGACAGTAATACATCTCTTTTCTCTCACCTAGGGAAAGGAGAGGAGTCATACCCTGACCTTCTTGCTCTGGTCATTGCTGTCATTGTCACCATCATTGTGGCCATGGGGGTGAAGAACTCGGTGGGGCTGAACAACGTGCTCAATGTCATTAACTTGGCAGTTTGGGTCTTCATCATGATTGCTGGTCTGTTCTACATCAAAAGTGACAACTGGGCTGAAGGGCAATTCCTGCCGTTCGGATGGCCAGGGGTAAGTCCTGGGAGCACAGAGGGACACACTGCACCTAAGTGCTGCCACACACTCAGCTTTGCTCATGGTACACATCCCAATTCTGCTGCACCCTCCAGAACCCAGCCCTACTAAATCCACCTGTGCTTTGGCCAGGAAATCCCAGGAGTGCAGGCTTGGATCCAGACCTGCTCTTTCCACCAAACCCAAAGAGTATGGCAATGCTCTCCCCTTATCTCCTAACTCGTCTCAGCACAAACCCAGAACTTTCCCAAAATGTCCTTCTGCAGAGCCAAACTCCACATGAAAGTACCCTCAAGGAAATGCCACTAATTGCCAGGCAATGGAGCAAAATGCTGTGGCTATCTGAGACAGGGTGCTCCAGAGACTGGCTCAGCCTCTGTGAGCGGGGACATACTTTTGTTGGCTGGTTTTCAACAACAATGTTCTCAAGCATTTGTTTTGAGCTCTTCATAATGCCACCTGCCAGTACTTATTTTATGGATGTTCCCTCAAAGCTTACTGAGAATTTGGACATATTTGGCTTTTTTAGCTTGCTTGAACTGGTTTTTATCCAAGGATGAACAGAGACTGAAAATATCTCAGCTGGCCTAAACCCAAGATAATTTCTCAGATTTACACTATTTAACTCCACTGGGGTTTGGTGCAGAAAAATAAGCAAGAAAGTAAAGTAAACCAAGAATCTTGATTATTGAAAAAGTCCCAAACTGCCATATAGTCCCTGCACCTTCCTCCAGTAAATCAATGTCTCTTTGCCAGAGAACAAAAGTAAGGAGAAGAGCACTCACTTGAGAACAGAGGTCATATTGAACTTTGGGTTGTGCTTGGATTGTTATACTATACAACTGGAGTGAAAAAGAGAAAACAGAAAATACCTGTT
The DNA here is from genome assembly GCA_016584745.2 of Phylloscopus trochilus trochilus. Classification (NCBI taxonomy): domain Eukaryota; kingdom Metazoa; phylum Chordata; class Aves; order Passeriformes; family Phylloscopidae; genus Phylloscopus; species Phylloscopus trochilus. The sequence continues at coordinate 15,397,492 of WQNJ02000041.1, forward strand.
TTGCCCCAGTTCAATGCACCAAATATCTCTTGAGACCAAAAAAAAAAAAAAAAAAAAAAAAAAAAAAAAAAAAAAAAAAAAGAGTAGTTTTAAAAGATAGATGCATACCCAAAACACAAAAATTTCAGTAGGGTGGTCTCATCCTTTTCAGCTGGTTCATGGTCTCACAAGTTGTTTGTAAGAGTAAACCCACCATCAAGCGCAAATGTGAGATTCCCCAGGAGCATAGAGCATAATTAAAAAGGATAATTACAGATAGTCCCTGAAAGAGGTGAGTTCTACCGTGTGCATTATCACTAGGCAGCTGAGATGACAGAGGTGTGATGGACAGGTGGTGCCCAGCAAGCTGCAAGGGTTTCACAGCTCCAGATCAGCTCACTCACAGCCAGGCAGTCTTTGCCCTGCTCCAGCGTTCCTTTCCTATAGATGTCCTCGCTAATATTGTATATTTTAAAAAATCACATTCAAAAAAATGTACCAAACAGTACAAATAATTCCTCATCCAAGTGCTCCAGTGTGTGCTCCTAACCTGTCTGCAGCTTCCAAGCAAAACAGAGGTTGTTTGGGAAGCGGCTCACATCTGACAGCGGCTGCTCTCTCCGGCTTCCTCGGCGAGCGGATCTTGCTGCCACATGAGACATCTTGCTAAGGCAGAACGTGTAAACATGTTCAAGATCCCTACTCATAAAAATGGATTTGGGGGTGGAGGATTGTGAAAGCAAACCTGAAACTGGTTGATTGTCTCCTCTGTCACTGGCAGGATCTCCCAGCAGGTTCAGGCACTGTGTGGGTGCAGGTTTGTGGGATGAGCTGTAGATGGCTCAGGGCAGAGGTTGAAATCTTTTCACCAGATCAGACCGGTGGGTTAGGGGCCTCCCAGAGTCAGTCCCTAGAGCTACATGCACATCCCCTGACCTGTGTCCACTCACCCTTTAGCTCAGACAAGGCACAACAACAGGGCTGCTCCATTTCATGCTCAGCTCCCTCTCCCTGGCTGGGTGCTGGCCTCCCTCCTGGCACCCAGATGTTTGATCTTCCCCACAGGTGCTCAAGGGGGCTGCGACCTGTTTCTACGCCTTCATTGGCTTTGACATCATTGCTACCACGGGAGAGGAGGCAAAGAATCCCAACACCTCCATCCCCTACGCCATCACAGCCTCGCTCGTCACGTGCCTGACAGCTTATGTGTCTGTAAGTAGTCCCTGCACAGGTGTGAATGTACATAAATATATAAGTATGCATATATATATATATATATATCATGTGAGTCCCTTCTGGACACCTGCACAGTGCCTGCCAAGGCTCCTCTCCAAGCTCCTGTCACCTGACAAGACCCCTCTGCCAGCTGCAGGGACCTGGTGGCAGGCAGGTTTTTCCTCATCCCCATACACAGCTATTTTTGCACCCAGGAGGGAAGCAAAGATGAAGGAGCAGCAGCATTGCAGCATCCTTTCTCCGTGTTTCTGGGAAAAGCAGCACTGCCTCTGCTGGAGATATGGGAGAGGATCCAAGTGAGGGGAAGGATAGGCAGGGGTAACTGTGTGAGATTGCACTGCTCTGCACCCCAATAAAAGCATGTCTGTGCTCAGATATTTTCCTTGCAAAAGAGCAAAAATTAGTTATGGAGGAGAAAAAACACTGTTCTGATAATTTCAAAGAAACTCGCCTACTACCCCTACTGCATGGGAATAGGCTTCTCATGAAAATAAATTCTTTGACTCAAATAGAGCCAGAGTGTTGCTCCAAGCAACACAACCTGGATTTGGGGTCTACCACAGCATTATTTACCTCGTAGGAATGCAGCCAAAGTGAGTGTTACTAACCTTGCCAGTCCCACCAGCCTCACCAGTCTCACCAGTCCCACTTGACCCCTGTGTCATCCCTGAAGCAAGGTTCAAGCATCCCCTTCTTGCCTTTGGGTAGCAGAGACTAAGGTCCCACAAGTTTTCTGAATTAACCACCCTACAGCAAAGTGAAAACAGACCTGACTCCAGCATTTTACATCCCCTCCACCCTGAGAATCCCCAGCAGCCCCCAGTGCTGATACTGACACCCCTGCCCTGCTCCTCTTGCCTTGCCCAGGTGAGCATGATCCTCACTCTGATGGTGCCCTACGATGCCATCGACACTGAGTCCCCACTGATGGAAATGTTTGTGGTCCACGGCTTCTACGCAGCCAAATTCATCGTTGCCATTGGGTCTGTGGCCGGCCTGACTGTCAGCTTGCTGGGCTCCCTCTTCCCAATGCCCAGAGTCATTTATGCCATGGCTGGTGATGGGCTGCTCTTCAGGTCAGTCATGCCCATGCTGGCATTTATTTTTGGGATCTGAGGGGAAATTGTGCTGGTTGGTTTGGGGGTCCCAACACCCTGACAGTGTTGTCACTGCAGGGAGCAATGGGCACGCACACACACGGTGGGTGCAGAATGGGGCACAAGTCAAAGCAATATTCTGGGGGGAAAATACCAGGAGCAGTGTACCCTACAGTTTCTCATTTGGTGCTGGTACCTAGAGATTCTGATTATGTGAGGATAAGTGTTTACTTGCAAAGGGGAGCAGTTTATATGGATAAAATCTGGGTACTTAACTGCAAGTATCTGAGTGCTCATTGTAGATCTGGTCAGACCCAGATCTAACTCCAGATTCAACTTCAGGAGGGTTGCCAGTCCCTGGAATCAAGGGGATTCGAGAACCTGGAATCAAAGTTCCAAAAAGCAATAAGACCTGATAGGACCCCTGAGACTGTCCCCTGCAACCAGGGAAGGGTTCTTGCAACAGGGAACATCTGTAATTTTAACTTTCTGTGACTGTTCCGCGCTCCAGGTTTCTGTCTCACGTCAGTTCTTACACGGAAACCCCTGTGGTGGCTTGTATCGTGTCCGGGTTCCTGGCAGCTCTGCTCTCCTTGCTGGTCAGCCTGAGGGACCTGATTGAAATGATGTCCATTGGCACCCTGCTGGCCTACACGCTGGTGTCCGTCTGCGTCCTGCTCCTCCGGTACCAGCCCGAGAGCGACATCGACGGCTTCGTCAAATTCCTCTCCGAGGAGCACACCAAGAAGAAGGAGGGCATCCTGGCCGACTGTGAGAAGGAAGCTTGCTCCCCTGGCAGTGAAGGAGAGGAGTTCTCTGGCCCACCGACCAACACGTGCGGGGCAAAAAATCTGCCGTCGCTAGGAGATAACGAGATGCTGATTGGGAAATCTGATAAATCCGCCTACAACGTGAATCACCCCAACTATGGCACTGTCGACATGACCTCGGGCATAGAGGCAGATGAGTCTGAGAACATCTATCTCATCAAGCTGAAGAAGCTGATCGGCCCTCGGTATTACACGATGCGGATCCACCTGGGGCTGCCGGGCAAAATGGATCGCCCGACGGCAGCCACCGGCCACACGGTCACCACCTGTGTGCTCCTGCTCTTTGTGCTGATGTTCATCTTCTGCTCCTTCATCATTTTTGGGTCAGACTACATCTCTGAGCAGAGCTGGTGGGCTGTCCTCCTGGTGGTGCTGATGATCCTGCTGATCGCTGTGCTGGTGTTTGTGATCCTGCAGCAGCCAGAAAACCCCAAGAAGCTGCCCTACATGGCCCCGTGTCTGCCCTTTGTCCCTGCCTTTGCCATGCTGGTGAACATCTATCTCATGCTGAAGCTCTCCACAGTCACGTGGATCCGATTTGCCGTCTGGTGTTTTGTGGGTGAGTCCCAGGTTCATTTATTTTAACTTTTTCACTGACACTCTTTTGGAAGGGTGTTGATAATAACAACTTCCCTAATTAGAGTGCATAGGCTGATGCCTGGGACTTACCCAGTCCTTCTCACCTGCCCCTTGCCATCCTGAAGTTCTTAGAAATCTCATTTTATCCAGTCCCTGAACCACAGCTAAATGGAAAATTACACCTCCAGAAAACATCAGTTTCATGGAAGAGAATGACTCCATGCAAAGGTGACTATTTTGATGTCTTTTTTGATGCAAAGTAGGCGGGTCCTGGAAACTGCCTTGCAGGCAGGTTTTGTACAGAAATCAGCCTGATTTTTTGCTATGTCACCCACTTGAGCTTTTCAGCAGCCCACACCAGTATTTCAGCACTGATTTTCCAAAGCCTGGAGCTGTCCAATCCCAGAAGCCCTGGTAAAGTCAGATCTGTAGACTGTATCTCCTTTTAGCCCAAGTTCTTAACTTTGGGGTAAGGGCATCTTAGGACTCGCAGACTCTGTTGTGGACCCTTTTTTTTTTTTCCAGATTTAGGTTTTCTGACAGATAACCAGGAGTCCAGCATGTCTGTAATGCTTTAATTCTAACCCAGTTAATCCCCAACCAAAGACAAGTAAAGCAGCTCTCATAGCTCCTGCAAGCCAAGCCATTGGGCAGGAGCTGCCATCTGAATTTTTGGGCTGGAGAAGACATACTCAGTACTTTTTTGGCCCTTGAAGGTAATACATGAAGCTACAAATCCAGGGAAAGTCCTTCTACCTGGAAGAAAAGATTACTCCAAAGCATCAATTTAATCTGCTCTAATTAAGCACTTTGCCCTGTGGGTACAACTATTACTTCTTGAGCTGCCAGCAATGAGTCAATTAAACCACTACATTAGGTGTGATGAGCTCCACCAGCCCATCCATGGCTGTTGGGGATGGGACATCCCATTGGTTTTTCTGGGAGAGATGCGTGGTCCTGATTTAACCTCACATCAGTCCCCCATGGTTAGTCCACAGCATGTGGAGTCTGGATTTCTCTGTGCACATGTCTAGGGTAGGTTAATCCCATGATCCACTGGAGATCAGATCTCTGGATATATTTGCTGCCAGTGAAAGCATTTGTGCAGCAAGGTGACATCAGGTAGGACTAGTGGGAGTAGTGAGTAGTTCAGGTCCAACCCTCTCTCTCTTGCCCACCCCAGGTCTGCTCATCTACTTTGGCTATGGGATGTGGAACAGCACCCTGGAGATCAGTGCCCGGGAGGAGGCCCTGCACCAGAGCACCTACCAGCGCTACGACGTGGATGTTGACCCCTTCTCCGTGGACGACGGCTTCTCCTTCGCCCCCGAGGGCGAGAGCTACCCTGCCTGGGGTCCTTCTGAGGACAAGAGCTTCTCGTACCAGCAAATGGCGGGCGCCAAGGAAAGCCATCGGACAAGTAGCAGGTCGAAAAGCAAAGGCCGGCACAAACCGCCATCGGATGCTCTGATCGCCAACGACGAGCTGGACTACTCGCCCGAGTAGCAGGACAGGCAGCGGGGCACCGTGCCCCCCAGGAGATGAGGAAGGGTCCCCGTGGCTCCCCCATCCTGCCCCATCCTCCCCGGGTCCTCCACCACCGCCCTGCTCACCTCTGGTACTCGGGACGTGCTCTGCGATTGCCGTTGACCCCGAACCAAAACCGCCCGTGCCCGCCCCAGCTCCAGCAGCCGGGTCTCGCTCTGGTGAATGCTGGCTGATCCCCCCGCACCGGCTGATCTCCCAGCACCAGCTGCACCCGTGGAGGCAGCGGAGTGGGAGATGTGCCAAACCAGGAGGGTGTTGACAGGTGGGAGGAGCCGCAGGAAGGCACAAGTCAAATTGTCCCTGGGGAATGTCCAGCCGATGGCCCCAGCGGTGGGATGCCGCTCTGAAATTTTTGGCACTTTCTTGGCATGTGTGTTTTTTCCCTTTGAGCCACCTAGAAGTGATAGCTGAGCCAGAAGTGGAGAGAGGTGGGTAGGAACAAAATGGAGATGGACACACTCTTCCCTGGGCGTAGCTCAAAGATGCATAGTTGGTTCCATCAGTCAGTGTTTCCATGGCCTATTCTGGCATGCTGCACAGAGCAGTGCTTGCCCCATGTCCAGCCCCACACCCCAAATCCCAATACTGTGATTCAAAATGAGTCCATGTCTCAGTCCAAACTCTAAGTTCCAGCACAGCCCAACACTCCAAATCTGTGGCTGGGACCCTGATCCTGTTCTTAGTCTCACTGAGGGCTGTGGCCCACTCTTGGCTCAACCCTCTTTGTACAAATGGTCAACGAGGACCACACATTCCTCTGAACATCACCAGTCTGAGGTTGAGCACTGCTTCCACCACCTTGTGTCTTCTACAAAAATGACTGTGCTGTCATTCCCTCACCATGCTGGGCACTTTCCAGTGCTCACTCTGCCCTCAGTGGTCCAGACACCCACCCATGCCCTCTCAAAACAGCAGCATCCATGGGTCAGCTGCATCTTGGCGGGGCTGGGCCATGGGTAGCAAGTGGAGAGGACTTGGTGGCTGAAATCTGTCTCCCTACTGCCGTCTGCACCTTGTAAAATATTCTCTGGTTTTGACCTTGGCTTGGTGGGTGCTGTATGAAAAACACTGAAATGCTGCTCATTCCGTAAGTGTCCATATTTCAGTCTGAAACCAAACAGAGCTGGTGGCTTGCAGGGCAGAGGTGGTCAGCAGGCGGATGTTAAACCCCCTGAACATGGCCATGGCCCCTACAAGTGCCATCAGACTCCCTGCTGCCAGTGTCCCCACAGAACTGTCAGTCAGCAGTGATGGGGTTTGGTCAGTGATTATCAGCAGGTCCAGCTGTGGAGCCCATCATGCTTCATGTAAAACACTGCGGTGGAGGAACATCTCTTTGAACAAACAGAAACCAAACCCCATCAGACAGCAACTCCCATCCTCCGCCCAGCTGCCGAAGCCTGCAGATGGATCCAACCCAGGGGCCCCAGTGCAGCCCAGACCAACACCCAGTACCATGGGCTGCTGCTAGCATCCCAGGGGACAATTTAACATCAGCAGGGGCAGGATCTCCTATATGGAAATATCCTCGTGGATATTGAGAACCATTAATGCTTTGGTACTCCGGATGAGGCTCAGGCTCCCAAAACACCTGCCTGGCACTCTCTGTGGGCAAGCAGGTGCAAAGGGTACCTGGACTGTGCCCACCCCCATCACTCCTGGGATGCAAAGGCTTGATGGAGACACTCTGCCTGGGGCTGCAAAAGTTTCCCTCCAGCTCTTGTCCCAAACAGTGACAAAATACAATCCTTTTCCCAGTGGAGAAGAACATCCAGTTCTGCAGATTTTATCCTGGAGTGCTCTGGGCAAGCCAAGGGAAGTTTGGCCTCTGCAGCAGCTTCAGGGTGAGAGTGAGGATTTGACTAAAGGATCTGTAAGCTTTACTCTGGCATCAACTCCTGCTGTCCACCCCTACCACGCTTCCACAAGCAGGAATCCTGAGTGTGTCCCACTGAAAAACTGTTGCAACGTGCACCGCTCACGGGTCAGCTTGGGAAACCTCTGCGGCGGCGCTGAGCTCCTCTTGCGACGGTCACCGCTCACCCACGCTTGGCTGCTCTCCTCCTTGATGCCTTAGAAGTACCCAAGAGAGATGGCACCTCGCAGGTCTGGCTTTGTGTTTTCAGGGAGAAAGATTGATGCTATTTTCCTACCAGCTCTTGTACTATACCGTATCCAAGGCAGTTGTTTTCGTCCTGCTTCCGCACGGTGTTTGGGCATCTGCCGAGCCACAAACTCATGCCCAAGCACCCTGTTGAGTTGAAGCCTGTTCTTCTTGCAGCCTTAATCTCTTGCTACGGAGCAGTTACCAGTACCAGTGTCTGTCGTCACGTCCGCTCTAGTTACGCCGTATAATTTGACCAAGGGCTTGACCCCTTGCTCTTTGGTGTCTGTAGGAACTTCTCCATTGGATCCGAGCAGCCTTTTGGCTGCCTCCATTCCCATTCACCCATCTTCCTTCCCCTTCCTGGGAAAGTGCTGGGGCAGGATGGCTGTGCCCCATCCTGGGATCACCAGGGAACAGCATTTGATGCCATGGCACTGTTGGATGTGGATGGGCTGCTGTCAGCCCTTGCCGTGCTGGGGGTGGGAGCTGTACCCTCCTCCTGAGCCGACCACATCCCACCCTATAGAGGTGTTTAAGGAGAAGATGACCAAGACACAAATCTTGGGGGTTTGCCATTGGCCAAGGGCTGGTTTACAGGATCCCTGCTCCCTGTTCCAGGTGGCAGTTCCTGGGAGATGTGTAGGTTCAGCCTCTGGGAACTCACTTGCTGTCTCTTGTAGCAGCATTGGGCTCTTCAGTGGGCACAAAGAGAAGGCAAAATGTCCAGGTGTATCCACTGCCTCTGGGCACTGCCGGCCAGGGGGCTGGGAAGAGGTGCAAGTGCTTGTTTTGCTGTAACCCCAACTCCAGCCTTTCCCCTGGGTGCCCTGAGGGAGGTTCTCACATCCCTGAGCCCTCAGGAGGATATGGCAGAGTGGGACCATCCTGCTCCCACCTCTGCTGAGAGGCACAAAGCCCCTCTGTGCCTGCCTGCCCTCCATGGGGCACGTGCCCTGAGGGGCCAAATGCGTGGTACAGGTGGAGCATAAATACCTCAAACCTTCCAGGCTGACTCTGTAGGATCTCAGCCCCTCCACAAATTCACTCCACACAGGCACCACCCCTCGGTCCAAGGCCCAGCACTCCAGCATCCTCCACGTGGCAGCGAAATCACACCCCAGCAACATGGGATGTTGTAAATCCAGCTTGTAAATGACCTTCACTTTGTTTTGTTTGGTCTTTCTGATGTGTATCTTGCTTTTTATTTTTTTGCAGGTGGTACTTTCTGGTGTAACAATTCTCTGCAGTTCTGGTATGGAGTTGGTGTATTTGTTAAAAGCAGTTTGTTCTATCCATTTTTTTTTTTTGTGGTTTCCAGAAGCCCATTGGTGCATTGTACAATGGGGTCTTGTAGTGTGTCATGAGAAAGAAAAAAATATGCAGATATGTTATGGAGTGATTTTTATTTTCAAATGACTGTGTTGTTGACAACTATACATATAATACATAAATATAATCAAGATACTGAGAAAAAAAATCTAAATTTACCAAAATCTGTATATTTTAATAAATGCATAAAGCTTTATTGTGTGCCTTTACATTTAAAAATCAAAGAGGAACTAAGGGATTTGTAAAGAAAACCAGAGACAAATGTGTCTTAGAATTAGTTTCCATAGTAATGTAAATCTTTTAAATGGAAGACTAAAGTCTTAGTCTTACTTCCAAAAAGTAATAAAAAAAATCCCATGTAAATTTTGTTAAGCCAATCAGTACCTGAAGTTCTGACATTTTTTCAGTGCTAAACTGAAGCCAGAGATTAACAAAATCTTGCTTTAAATAATTCAAAAATTCCATGTTAGAAGATCCATTTCAGCAGTCTGACTTTGTTATTTTCTTGCAGTGTTGTGAGAGAAAATGGTTACCCGTTTACACAATAAAAAAAAAAAAAAAAAAAAAAAAGAAAAAAAAAGAAGGAAAAAACCTAAAGCCAACAACCACAGGTAGACTTTTGCAATGCAAAGGCCTGGGGTACACCACTGTCTTCCCATCTGCTGGCACTCACCTTTCCTCGGGGGAACTGGGGTGTCACAGCACTGTCCCCTCCCTGCATGGGCAGTGGAGCTGTGGAGAGGCAGCCACAGCTGCCTGTCCCCTTTGGGGTGCTCAGGGCCACCAGTGTGCCCCTCAAGGGCTCCTTCCTGTTGTCCCTGTTATATGGGGAGTGGGGAGCCTGCCAGGTGCTCTCCTCATCGTGGGAATGGGATCAAGAGTTCCAGCTGGTCCTGGTGGAGCTGAGGACAGCTCTGCTGGGCACCAGGGACTCTCACCTCCACATTGGAGTGACCACCACGGCTCACAGCCACCACTCAATACTTGGTGTCAGGAATGGCATGGAGCAGTTTTTTGATTCAGGAGAATTATATTTGATCCTATTTTGAGGCTTTGGGTCAGTAAATGGGCACTAAAAGCCTTCATGAGCCAGCAGTGCTGTGGCCAATCCAGACCAAGAGAGCTCCACAGGGGAGCAGGGTGTTTGGGGGTGGGGGGACACAAAAAAGGTGCATCAGCTTTGATCCTTTAAAAACTAAAAAAGTTTTATGTGCTTTGTGCTTCCTCGGAACACTTCCCCTCTTTGGTGCCAGCACTAATACCCAGTCACATTCTTGGCCCCATCTCCTCACACCTCACAGCTGCAGATGTACATTTTCCCTGCTGCTGCTGCTGCTGCGGGGCTGCTTTGTTTTGTTTGGTTTTTAATTATCTTCCCTGAAATAAAACCTCTTCCTTCCTCTGAGCAGCACTCCCAGGGCCGTTTTAAGAGCTGAATTTGGGGTTGGATGCCGGTAACCTGTGACAGAGCCCCAGCACCATCCCCTGCGAAGGGTCCCCAGCACCACGTGCATGAGGATCACGGAATGGGTGGAATTGGAAATGACAAGGTGCATCCTAAGGGTGTGGGCCGAAAAAAAAAAAAAAATCCCCTAAGTGCTGCCTGGCAGGGCTCGTTCCCAACCAGGGCATGCACCTCCCGCGGCACTGAAACCCTTCCCCCGGCATCTGACACAGGTGTTCCTGTGTTTTATCCTCCCAGTTTGCTCCAGGGCTGTTTGCAGGCGGCATTCCAGCGGATTTCTGTCCCACGCCGCAGTCGGTCCCGGGGTTAAGAGGGTAAATCGGCGGGCACAATCCACAATCCCCGGGCAGCCTGCACAAGCTGGCACGTCTGTGCCCCCCTCCGCCCGGGGCACCCGCACATCAATGGCAGCACTGACAGCCTCCTCCGGCTGTACAACAACCGCCTGTGCCCTGCCCCTGATGTCATGGGCACAAGTGTCCTGCCACCGCCCGCCGCCCGCCCTGGGGACATTGCACAGCGATGCACAGCTCACACAACAGAGCCGCCTTCAAGGCTGCTCGGTGGGAAAGGCAGATGCTCGGGATGCTGCCCAGCCCCGGGCCGGGCAGGCGAAGGGTCCTGGTGGAGCACAGCCAGCCTCCCTCTGGCTCCTTTTAAATGCTCCAGCTTCCCGCCTGGAGGAGGGGAGAGGTGGGAGCTGGCGCGGCATCCTTGCCCGTGGCCGCCTCACTCAGTTTGGTTTCTCCAGCTGAAGCAGACCAAGGACAGTCCAGAATGCATGAGGCTCGACTGACAGCCTTGTTTTCCCATTGTTCATCACCCCAAAAAATTTGGTTGCTCAGACCCTTCTCCTCCTCCTGCCTCTCCACGGGGGCTCTCCTCTTGCCCATGTCTGAACAGCAGCTATTCCTCTTTTCCTTCTCTTGGCTCACACAAATTGTTTGAACTGAGTTAACATCTCTGGGAACAGATGGGATTTTGTATCAGTATAATTAAATTGCTACAGCCTCTGGTATGGACAGAGTTAGATCTTGATCTTACACAGTTTTAATCAGAGCAATGACTCCAGATCAGACTCCTACTTTAGTTGAGAGCACTTTCAGCAACATGAGGTCTCAACTTCACAGTGCTTGGGGTCATCTCCATCGCTTCAGGGGTTTTCTAATTCTTCCCAATATAAAGAAACCCACAAGTGGGTGCCACTGGTACAAGCTGCTACTGGGAGCATTGAAAGAACCAAAGGATAAGATAATGGACTGTTCCATGCAGGAAGATTACTCATATTTTAAATATTCTTCATTTAATGCCACAGCAGAGCAGAATTTTTCATCCTGAACTGCTATAAAAAAAGGAAACCTTCAAAATCATTGGCAGAACCCAGTCATGGAAAAACTGGCTATGGAAACACACAGGAAGGAAGGAAAAGAAGGAAGTCAGGGGTTGCAGGTACTCTGTTATTTATTGTACAGTATTTCACTGAAAGTACAAAGGCATCATCAGTACTCACCAGAATTGTATTGTATTGTAACAGGTACATTATACTGCATGTTAAAATACGCTGCTTTAACGAGGCAAGACAGAACACAAACTTGGAGGAAGAAAGAAAGGAGTTTAAAAAAATGTAAAAATACATTTTTTAGTAACTGATCTGTACAAAAGAAGAAGAAGAAAAAAAAAAATAAACTAAACCAGAGGGCAGGGATTAGAGCCCCCAAAGTCATTTATAACTATTTTAAAAGGCACTGTTATCTACCATGTCATTAGGACCTTTGGGTTCAGTTTCCTTCATACTGATGACTGTGGGGGTGGGGGAAACATTGTTACTAAAATGGTCAGACTCATACAAAAGTATTTACAGAGAAAGGCAGAAAAATCCCCTCCTCTTGTTCCAAAAGAGAAACATTTTGCCCGGTGGGAGAGGACAGCCTTTCTCCCTATCCTCTCTCCCCAGCCGTGCCAGAGCCGTGACCTTGAGTGGGGGAAATCAAACCGTGAGGACGGGCGAGAAGCTGTCAGAGTCCTCCTAAAAACGGGAAAGTGTCTCTCTCATTTCTGTTTTATCGCTTTAAACTCTCCTATAATCAGGGGAGCTAGAAGATAAAACTAAAACCCCAAAAACCCACACCACAACCCCCCCAACCCTCCCGGCTGCAAGAAGATGGGGCAGGTGGTGGGGACAAAACGGTGAGGGACCAAGAGGTAGGGCTGGCTGGAGCTGTCTCTCTCTAGAGAAAGAGGGGAGGAGGGAAGAGACGGGGAGAATAACGCTTCAAACTACCAGACATTTGTGCTGCTTTTTCTAAATCTCCCCACCCCGGGGAGCCTGACAGCCACGTGTGTCAGCAGGAGCAAACCCAGGGCGCCTGAACCCACCAGCCAAGGCACCCGCCGGGGCCTCTACACGTGGGCGCTCTTGGCGTGGGTGGGCGAGCTGGATCCCGAGCCGTAGTAGAAGCGGTTCTCACCGAAGGTCTGCGCGTCCCCCGAGCAGCAGACGATGACGCAGCCGCCGAAGAGGCAGAGGGCAGAGCCGATCCAGCCCGTGTAGAGCGAGTAGCCGAAGCTCATGATGGTGGTCTCGCGGTGGGCGCACACCGGGAACCAGATGGTGGCCACCACGCCGCACATGGCTGGGGACAGAGAGGGAAGGGCAGCGTTAGGGTTCTGGATTCGTGGAACCCTGGGCACTGGAAGTTTTAGGCTTTCTGTGCTGACAGGCACTGACACCCCTGTCGAGGGAAACACTGCATTTGACCTGAGGCCTTGGAGGGGGCTTCCAGGTTTAAATGGTGGAACTGGGATTGTGGGTGCGTGTTGTGTTCCTCTGGGGAAATGGTTTTTCACCAAAGACTCCCTGAAGCTGTAACCTTTTTAGTTTAACCCTACCTTTCCCCTATCCCTGACCAATGGGCTGAATGCCAGCTATCCATCCTGAGACAGAGACTAGATAAAAACCCCTGCTCTTCCTTGTTCACCCTCTTTGCCCCTGGGATCCCCTTCAGGAATAAAGCCTTGGAACATTCCCCTGAGGTAAGAGCCTCTTTTGAATCTTTTACCCTATCCCCAAAGCTCCCCAGAAACTGAGCTAGCACAGCAGCCAGGGGGGCAGGCAGGGGGGTAGCGCTTCAGGTGCGTAGTTTGAATGGAAAAGTGTAATATCACGTGGTGGAAAATGTAGAATTTAGGGGTTTAGAATACAGTAATATATTACAGTAATAATTATACAGTATAAAGCAAGATGGAGGTTGAAGGGAGTAGGCTAAGTCCTTCTTTTTTACCTTCTTCTTCATAGGTCTGAGTGGTATCTTGTAATTGGATAGAAAAATCCACATTGCAGGCCATGGGTGGTTGGTTATTGGGTTAAAAGTAAAAATAATTTAGGTGTCATTTCATAATTGGACAGTTCATCCTTAAAAGACCTTGTAGAGAGATAGAGACAGAGCCTTTTCTACTTTGTTAGCTAGAACTCACAGCTTGTGAGACTGTACTATAGATAAGAATTAATAAACATCTGAGCCTGAACATGAAACATAGTCTCTTGAGCATTTAACCCTGACTCTGACAGGAAAAGAAGATAAAAAAGCAACACAAACTGGAGGCAGTGACACCAGAGTGTCACCCCAGCATGGGACACACACACCTGGGGACAGAGAGGAAACCCATCCCTCCTCCCTTCCAGCCCCATGGTGGGACCCAGGAGCAGTGGCATCAGGGCTGTGTGTGAGAGATCTCCAAGCAGGAGGCAACATGGGAGCCTCAGGAGTGAGAGATGGAGAGAGAACAGCCATTTCTCTCAGGCACCAACAAGAAGGAAAAATAACTGCTGCCTGACACAACATGATATATTTATTAGAAGGGAAACAGATTTGTTCCCTAGAAAGATCTTTAAGAGGGAAAAATGAGAGTCATCCCTGAAATTGATGTTCTGGAGAGCTGCAGAATTAGGAACAGATTAGATGTGAAGCAAGGCCATGAAAACCATATGGATCAGTGAGAGAACAAAATCTGTGGACCAGTGTGAAGTGGTTTAAATCCCTGTTTCCTCATGGACTCACATGCTGTGTCCTCAGCCCTTGTCACTCCTCGTCATTGCAGTGGCTCTACTGAGTGGTCACATACACATCACCAAAATATCCCAGCACTCTAATGTAGAGTAGGGTTTATGAAATATGAGCAGAAAATGAGCAGGGACAAAAAAAAAAGCAGCAGTTAGGCATTGCTGGTTTTTTCATGGAAAAGGAAATGTCTCGCAGCTCTGGAAAACAGATTCTACTTCCCTGTGGAAAATTTCTGTCAAGTGATGGGGACAAACCCAGCAAGGCTCCGCAGACATTTACTGAATTGAATAAAAATGGGACCTGAAGAGTCTGCAGAAGTGAAAATGGGCTCCTACCTAGGGACTACAGCAGGTCAAAAAATGACAGCAGGCTTCACATTTCACTTGATATTCCACAGGGGCTTTTTCCACAAAAAACCAGGAGGCAGCTGCAGTGGTGCTGTGAGGTGACATGTGAGGGAGACTGTCCCCACAGAGTCCCCACATGCACCAAGGGCAACGGGAGTTGAGGGTGTTAATCACCTCCCAGGAGCAGGTCCTAAAACAATACTCCTTGATGGCCTGTACATCTGAGAAGAATTAATCTGTCAATATTTACTTGCCTCTGGGACAAGCTGTGCAGGACTCCATCCTCGTGGCTATCAGAGAATCAGAGCAAAACAATAACAGGACCGTGGCAGCGTTACAGATTTCCACCGACCGTGTTAAAAGGTATCTGGAGGCAGTGTCAGAAAGTTAAGGTTGCAAGAGGGAAAAAGAAAGGGGTGAGATTAAAAATAAAATTGTTTAGTTTAAGCAGAGAACAAACCGTAACTCCTGGCCAATACAGCAAAAAACCCATCCCCAAAGCTGCAGTTATTGTGAGAGAAAATATTTTCTTATGGAAAAGAGAAGAACATTTGAAGGATGCTTATAAAGCCAGAAATAATTTTGGGCCTCCTCAAAGGAAGGGCCCCGCAGCTTTGGAAGGAATTTTGGAGAAGGCAGGGAGGTGAGAAGAGCATTTCTCCTGCGTGTGGAGTGGTCCTGCAAACAGCTCATGAACGTCCAACCCTTTCAAACAAAAATGTATCAGTTGGGAATCCACAAAGCATTCTAATGGGCTCCGGGGACAAAGCCGCTTTGTTGTCCGAAAAAACACAATCATCTTTTCTTCCTCTGTCAGCAGTAAATATATATATATTTTTGTCTATAGACTATAAGAGCCTTATCTCTCCAGACCCTCCCCCACAAGACAGGACCGAAGAAAAACACTTGCACTGGGGTGAGAAGAGCTCTCAGGGATGCCCACACAATGGCATCTCTTGTGCATGTAGCTCCACTACATGTAAAACCACCTTATTTTAATGCTGACAATACCAGAAAGCTGTGAAACACAAGCCAAGCACTTTGCATGGGTTCACTTGACCTCTCTGTCCTCGGAGGCCACCAGCTGCTGTCGGTCACCAGTGACCCTGTTGCTGAGCAAGAGGAATGCCCTGGGACAGGACTGGGTTTCATGGCTCTGCATAGAGTAGGTTGGGCTGCAAATCCTTTGAGGAGATAGGAAAAGGGCAGTCAGCAATTGTAATATCTCTCTGTGGGCTCAGATTTTATTCTGGTTGTACCACAGGGAAAAGCTGAAAGTAAAAGGTGATTTGACAAGAAACCCAAAGAGATTGGAAAAGGAGTTTTTGGGCAAGTTTCAGGTTCTGAAATGGCTGCCTACATGGAAAAGAAGTGTAGATAGAAGTTGTTATCCCTTCTCTTGTGCTAATGTTGGGACACCCTTTGCATCTCTCTAAACAAGAAATCTTCAGACAGTAGAGCTGCTGTAGGCAATATAGCCTAGTAGAAAAATAAAAGAAGGTCTGCAAAGAGAAAGAATATTTTCTATTAGAGCAACCAATTTAGTTGGGGAAACAGACCTGTTCTGTGGCACACGTGTGAAAATCCTGCCTGCTCTTTGCAGCTGGAGTAGGCAATCTTGTAAAAAGCTTCTGCCCCTACCTAAAACATCCTCTCAGCACTGTATGGCATGAATGCCCTTGCTCCATCAGATTGCTGTGAATCCACAGGGATACATCCCAGCTCCCAGTGTTTCAAAGTCTTTTTTAACTGTGGAATTGCAGTAGATCAGTCTGCTGAGCTGAAACCCTTAACACTCAACATTAGAGATGTGTTGGAGTCAGAAGGACGTGCACAGAGACAAGAAGCACAGAAGGTGCTTGGGGAGCTGGGGAGAGGGAACAGGATTGTTCTAATTCAAGGGACAGTGAGTCCCTGCCAAATTCCTTAACAGTAAGTTAAAGGCTTTCTGCAGAAGAAAGAATACTTTTCTTTCACATCTAAATTTAACTATTCCGAATTGCTGACTCAAAGTCACACGGATTTCTCTTTCAAAGCATTTCGTTGAAAAAAAATAGATACCTTTTTTTTTTTTCCCCTGTGTTCAAGGCAATCTTTTTATCTATGGTTTTACAAGTAAACCTCATGCAGTCTGCAGAAAAAAACTCATTAACATCTTTTATTTAGCACACACTGGCTTATTTTGTAGAAGCAATTCCCACTAACATATATTTCATCTATTTTCCAGTGTCTGAGTCCTTCTCCTCCATTGGGAAAATGCCCCCTTGGTTACCAGCAAGGGGTTCTCCAAATCAGTATCAACAACACGGGCTGGGCCAGGGTTTTTCCATCAACACCAACGTGTGCAGTGTTTTCGTACCAGCTCAGAGCAAACCTCTGCTGACGGTTGTTTTCAGCCATAAATCAATTCTCTCGGTCAGATAGGATCAAGCAAAGCCATAAACACATCAGCAGCAGAATAGCAGGGCGTGCACACAGGTTGCACTCCGGCAGCCTGTGATTATCAGTGGACTGAAAAATCAATGGAATATCTGAGCCCATTGTTTTCCTGGCAACTTTTCAGCTTTTTATATACATATATATATTTATTTTTTTTCCTCCGTGCTGTGTTTCAATCCCTGTTTTCCCTTGTAACAAATTTCAGTGACAAACTGCCATGCCTTCCCTGAGCAGCAAGTGAAGTTTGCCATGGGGCAGCTCCCCTGTTTGCACCCCCACTCCCTATTTCTGCTGCATTAGGGAGTGTTTTGGGGACCACTTTCTTTTAACCAGAGCTCTGGGTGTTGCTCTCCCCTAAGAGGAAAAGTCTGGAGCTTGTGAGGTTGTGGAAACCATGAGTGAGAGCTCAGTGGCCAGAGGGTTAATAAAAACAGTGCAGGGCATGTTACTTCTAGAATATAATGGATTTTAACTCAGTATTGTATCTTTCAGGGCCTGATCCATGCTTGTTAAATGCTCTGGAAGGGCGACACCTCATCTTGCAACTAACAGATCATTAATCAGCTTGTAGAATGTCAAAGTCCTAAACTCTGTACATTATTCTTCTTCCAAAGGGACTGTCTTGCTGATGAGCATGGAAAAAAAATGGGCTTTGTAAATGTAAATGTGAGTTGGTTTGATCTTTCTTTCTTTCTTTTTTTTTTTTTTTTTTTTTTTTAAAGCAATCTAGGAGCAAATGAAGCTTAATTATTCCTCATTTGTGATCTGACAAAAAGAGCATTATTGTAATTGTGACTAAAACATTGTAACCAGGCTGCTGATCCCAGCCCAGATCATTCAGGGTATCAGTGACACCGTACATCATTCACCTGTAGGGGCTTCAGAGCTCACAGGGGTGAAAATCAATAAGATCTGATCCAAATCTGACCCAAAGAGCATTTGTCTGCCAGTGTCTCTGTGATGCAAATGTCAGAGATGTGACCTCTCACATTTCCTTTCCTCACAGGATCTACCTAGTTGGAAAACTGTTCTGAGGGAGAGGGGAACCCTGTTTATGGAGCACCACAACTCTCCATCATCTCCCCACATCTGTTCTCCTCCTTGATGTCCCACTGCAGCATGACTGGGATGAGACCAGACACCAGACCCTGGTGGGACACTGCAGCATAAAGGATTTCACTTGTTCTAATACAGCAGTACCCAACCCTGTCACTGCAATTGGTCATAAGTGAGCTGGTCCTGTCATCCTCTTGCCCTCTGGGATTTTTAGAGACAGTCCTCCTGCCTCCACGTCTGCAGCCATGCAAGCAGGGCTGACCTGCAGCATAGCTCTCTCCTTGACTAGAACCAAAATCTTGTGGCTTTTGTGGCAAAGTGCAGCTCTGCTGGGCCTTCCCATCCTGAGCAAGGCAAACCCATCAGAGCAAACTTCTCCAACACTTAAATTTCATCCACAGGCAGGAAAACTCCACTTTTTCTTTCACTTCCCCAAGCCCAAATATGTGACTCAAGGTTCCAGGGCAGGGATGAAGATCACATTCCAACATGGTTGCTCATGTTCATGGACATGTTCATGATTCACTGGGGTGTCCTAGACAGGCCCTATAATAAAGCTGATCTTAGGACTCCCAGCTGCACTCTTAAGCTCCACAGGCACCAATAGGGCCTTGGACTCAGTCCCTGAGATTTGGGGTGTATGGACTTGTGCTAACCACAAGGTGACAGAGGAGGGACGACTTGCATGGAACGAGCATCCAGAGGACACCCCTTCCCAGTGTGCAGCTATATTCAGTGCCCACTTGAAAAAAAAGAAGAAGAAGAAAGAAGACGGGCATGATGTCAGTGCTGGCTGCCAGCAAGCAGCAGAGCCACACAAAGGGGCCACTTTGCCTCTCCCCTCCTCCTCTGCCACAGACGGGTGAAAACAAGGCCCTGCAGGCTGTTGCTGAGATGACGAGGCCTCAAGAACATGCAGGTGTTGCATGGGGGACAATGAGCTCCACAGTCTGTGCTGCTCAAAACAATCTCCTCCACAAGCACCAAGGACGGGAAGAAATTCCCAGGGGAGCTTGGAGGCCGAGGGCGAGGCTGGCCAGAGGGGGTTGGGAGGCACAGAGGGCATGCCAGTCCTCGTCCCGTGCCAGTGCCATCCCTCTTCCCATGCCTGTGCCACCTCCATGCTCCTGCCCCTCTGGCTGCCACAGGACCAGCCCCATCCAGTCAGGGCTTCCCTTCCCATACGCCTCAGCTTGCTTTCCCTGAATGTCCAGGGAAAATTTGGAGGCTCTGCCTTCCCTATAAGTAGCTTGGAAGTTTAGACCCTTCCCCAAAAGTCACTCCCACAGTGAACCAGCTCAATCCATGCCTGCAGGCACTGCCTGTGTGAGATGGCCTTCCAAGAGAAGCCGTGCCTGAGGACACCACGAGGCAAAGACAGAGGGATTCACAGCTCTCCCTCTAACCCTGCTTCACTCCCTGCCTCCTGCCCTTGTCCTCCCACTCCTGTCTGTGCCTTTTGTCCACCCACAGGCTGCAGCAATGCTGGAGAGCTGTGCTAGGGTGACTTTATGGTGCTTGTATCCCTAATTGTCTGTTCTGTTTGTGCTCTATATTAAGTTCTGTACCTTTAAAATGGTTCTGGGGGCGAAGGGGGAGAAAGAAGCAGCACAGTTTGTTTTGAGAAAACTGCCTGACTGCCACACGGCCTTGCTGCGGTGTTGGCCTGAGGCACGGACAGCGCTGGGACAGAGATCTCCTGTGCTCTGAGTTAGTTTGAGCTGGCTGAGGCAGAGAAGCTCCCTGGACTGTTGGGCTTTTTTTTCCCCCCTTTTCTCTTGGGCCTGTTTAAATCTGCTCTGGAGTGACAAACCCAGAGGAGCAGCGAGGGCTGGCACCTGCGGCCTGCGGGGCCTGGAGCTCCAGAGGGAGTGGGGCTGGTGAGAGACTGAGCGAGCTGAGCTGCACCCAGGGCAGGGACTGCCTCAGTTTGCCACCTCTCTGTGGAGTGGTGAGAGGTTTTATTGTTTCATATTATTCATTCTTTGTGCTTGTGGGCATCTTGTTTGTTAAATAAATAGTTTTTCCCACTTTTCTCTGAGGAAGTTTCTTCCCTGACTGGCTGGGAGGAGGGGCCGTCTTGCTTTCCAGAAGAACCCCCTTTGGAGGTTTCCTCCCAAATTTGCCCTAAACCAGGACAAGAGCTCCAAGGCCAGCCCAGCCTGCACGAACCCTTCCAGGAGAACACGCTCAACCAGCCTGCACCGTCCGGGAGCAGGGGACGGGCCCCAGCCCTGCAGAGGGGGCAGGTGCCTTACCCAGGAGGATGATGAGGATCCCTCCCAGCTGGGAGCGCCGGTACTTGGCTGCCCCAGGCTCGTGGCCCATCCGGATGCAGGGCAGCACCGTGATCAGCAGGAAGATGGCAGGAAGGCCCAGCACGGAGGCGGCGATCATCAGCGCTCGACAGGCTTGGACATACCCTGTGGGCAAGGCAAGGCAAGGCAGGAGGGTTTTGTTACTTGGCACAAGAAAAGGAGAGTTTGGACAAAAGCTCCTGTTTGATTAGAACCCAAGAGTTGCACGGAGGGAGGGAAATGGGTTCATCTCTGTGTAAGCATTAAATCTTCACCAGGCATAAGGCAGTGAGGCTGCAGGGCGGTGGGGAGGGAGTGAGCATGGGATGTGCAGGCTCACAGCTTTCCAACAAACAAAGAGCACTGCCCGGAAAACACAAGCTCTTCCCAGACAGACACTGAGAAATCATGGAGCTGGAAAATACGGGAAGGGAAAGAAGGAGAAATTTTCTCCAGGAAGGAGTTTCCCTGAGTAATCTTTTCATAGCGAAAGTTTGATTAAAGAACAAGAATTTTAAATCTCCAAAATCAAATAACAGTCATTTAAAGGCTCAAAGACTCTCCCGTCATTCAGAGGGCTGAATAGTTGGAGACCCACTACTGACATTACAGGTCCATGGGATGCTGCCAGCAGCTGCCCTTAGGCAATGAGCGCTGTTGACCCAGGAGGAGGAGGAGGAGGAGGAGGAGGGACACTCCTCACCCACAGCCACATCTCAGCACTGCACCCCAGGAGCTCAGCCTGGCTGTGGGGTCTCAGAGAGATCCATGGCTTGAGCTGAGGATTGGCACAAGCCTTCCTTAGAGAGAGGACTGCACCCTGCAGAGCTGTTTGAGCTGCCATGACCAAGGGCCACGTAATTCCTTTGGATCCCTAAGGACATCACAGGATCCCCTGGCACCTCATCAGCTCCCATTCCTCTCCTACCTGTCCCTGCGCACAAGGCAACAGGAAACAGCAGGGACCAGGGGCTGTGGGGGTGCTGGGCAGGACCATGACATTTCTGCCACTCTGGGAGGGTCTATGCATCATAATATATGATTTTAAAATTGTTAATATACAATATTTACATCTAAATTTTATAATATATATATTGTATGTAATGTATATACACTATATAAAAATTACATATAAGTAAATGATACCAGGTCATTACTAGCACACAAAAGGAAAAGGATAGATGTCAGATTTGCCCCAGTGCCTGGTGACCTCCCCCAGTTTTCAGGACAATTTTTTCAGGACAGTCTTTTCAGGACAGTGAGTGTGCTGGCTCTCTCTCCCCTCTTACAAGCTGTCAGATGCAGACATGGAATTTCAAGATGCTTCAACCAACACCAGCAAAGAGGGGCCTCGAGCACAACCCACTGACACACAGGTACAACACCAGGAATGAGGATTTTACTGTTCCTGGAAATGCAGACACTGTGTGTATTGAAAATCTCCTTGATTTTTTTCAAGAGGAAACTTAAAAAAAAAAAATTATCTGAGGAGTTCAGGGCATAAAAGGAGACCCTAAATAAAGGAGATGGCTGTACCCAGTGTGGGTTCTGTGCAATCAATCCCAAGTAAATGAGAATACAAACAATTCATTTTAAAGACTTCACTCAGACAGTGAAAGGCTCTAAATATATTTCAGCTCTCGGGCACACCAGGATAAATTTCCCTCTCATGCCAAGCTGTGGGTATCAAACAGGCTACAAGCAGAAACATCTTGGTTTGTGATTTGCTTCTGCTTGAGGGAAGCTTTGCACTCTGCTACAGCAAGACCCGTTCACTTCTTTATTAAGTTGCATTCACTACAATGTTTCTTTGGGGCAAAACCTTCCTCTGTCCTCTCTGCAGGATCAGATTTAACAACAGTAGCAGTAGGGAAGGCAGATTTTTTATAACTAAAATAAAAGTCAGCACACACAGAGAAAGGGAAAATGAGAGACTCAACATTGCTACGTGCTGTGTGACACAAACCAAGCCCTGTAACAGAGAGAAATTCAGGAATTATCTTTCTAACCTCTTCTAAAATTATTTTCACAACCATTTAAAACAAGTAATTAAGGAAACATGAAACAAAATGACAAGGAATGGTAATTTCTGCCCTGTCAGCTTTGAGAGAGGTGCCTTTGACAAGGTAGAGGAGTTGCAATCTAAAACACAACAGAACGAAGTGCTACAGAGTGAACAGTGATTGAAACTGGCAAGCTCACAAACTAAACTTACAGGGACCAGACCTCACAAGATTTTGGCAGGTTTAATTAGCTCAAAAGATGTATTAATGCTGATTAAACACCTTGCTTAATTTTTGCTTTGCGGTAAACTAGATGAAAGTTACCATCATTAAAAATATCACGTTAAATATAGTTACATCAGTTTGCTGTGTAAAAGTTCTGTCTTGCCTCAGAATCTGGGGAAAGCACAAGACTATCAAGACTAATGATGATCTTCTGAAAGATTAAAAGCCGTAGCAGCATTAATAATAGATGCTGAGAGATTCATTATGCTCCAAATCACTTTAAGGAATCAAACCTTAACATCTGTAATACTTCACCATCCCCTTGAAATGCTCTATTACACCTCGGTGTGCTCTGTGTGCTTTGCAGTGCAATCCAGAGGAGAGATGTGAAAGGAGCAGTGAGATTTTACTAAGAGCAATGATTAAACATCGACTGGATTTTAGCAGCCACAGAAAACACGAGACCCGGGCACGATTAAAACCATATGTAAATCAATGAGAATCACGTTAAGAACTACCATTCACCTCCTTCAGTGCACTTAATGGACCATCTCCCTTGCTGATGGAGCTGAAGGAGCTTCACCATCACCTCCTGCGGCAGCAGCACCTGCAGTGCTCTGGGCAAGGGGTGGGAAGGGGAGGATGGGACACACTCACCTGGCAGTATGAGGATGTCCACGAGGGGCTTGCAGTGATAGAGCCCTGTTGCCATGACACAGTCTGCCCACAGCCCCTTGGATCCCAGCTCATCCATTTTCCTGCAGGTGGTAATGGTGTAGCCGCAGGTCACCACCCAGTCGTTGGTGGCCGTGGCCACGACCACCCCGATCCACCCTACGAAACTGCAGACAAATCCAGCCAGGTGCAGGCAGGTGGCCACCATCTCTGTCCTTTGGCAGGGAGAGCTGGACAGGACAGTGCCCACGGGGGTCAGCGGAGCCGCCCGGCGAGGTCCCGGCTGC
Source organism: Phylloscopus trochilus trochilus (assembly GCA_016584745.2). Taxonomy (NCBI): domain Eukaryota; kingdom Metazoa; phylum Chordata; class Aves; order Passeriformes; family Phylloscopidae; genus Phylloscopus; species Phylloscopus trochilus. Next base: position 15,421,052 of record WQNJ02000041.1, read on the forward strand.
TGGAGCGGGAGGGATGGGGTTGGGCAGGACGAGGTCCCTGATCAGGCTCTGCTGCAAGCCCTGGGCTGCCTCTGCCCAGCTCCCTCCCTGGGAGGGGTCAGAGCTGCCTCCGGCCCCACAGCGCATGGGAGGAGCAAGTGGGGAGCCCCAACTTCTGCCAGAGCATCCGGAGCGTCCGAGGGGAAGGAGAGGAGGAGATGCACGATCACACCCAGCCGTGCTTGAAAAACAAACCAGAAGGGTTGATTCAAATGCAAGACAGCCCGACTATTCGAAATTTAGCATAGAGGGAGAAAAACAGAGGCAGTGTTTGTGAGCTGAACTTCAATAGTCACACTGGACTCGTGGAGAGATAAGGGGAGAAATGTGGTGGACAGAGATACTCAAGAGGTGGAATTTGATCGCCTTCCCAAAGCCATCAGCACAGCTGCAATACAGGGACAAAATCAGTCTTGGGTCTTTCCTGATGTTTCCAGTAATTGTAAAAAATATAAAAACCCCATCACTGCCTTCTCTGCTGTGCCCGGGCTTTCAGAAGTATTAACTAACACTCACTGAGCCTTAAACACGTGTTTAACAGCACCATAGTCCCACTTTTGAATCCCCAAATTAAAATGAGCTGCTTTTAACTCAGACTTTCAGTCTGAGGAAATTTACTTCATGAATCTTAATACATTTGATAAAACAGGAGCAGCCCACTTCAAAACGCCAGAGGTGGAGAAACTTGACATCTTCCCGTTCTGCATCAGGAGAAACGGGCAGGCAGGGACATTTTCTTAGCTTCGCTCTGTGTTTTCACGGCACATATCTACGTTCTCGCGGGCCAACACATCCCTGAGGATATTTCATGGCTGTGCCCTCCTCCAGCGCTGCTGGGTTTGAGAAGGGAGGGCTCGGGATGAGGAGGATGCTGCGTGCTTGCAGAGACCACTAGTGGAGAGCTGTCTGCGCTGCACGGGCAGGGAAAAGGGACCAGAAAGCGACACAACAATGAATTTCATTCACTCCTAGAGCTGTCAGTGAGAAAGAAACGCTGGAAACGCCACTCCGAGTTTAAAGTGCTAGGAATTGAATATATCCTGCTCCTCATCAGAGTTTTTTTGTTGTTGGGGGTTTTTTTTTTTGTTTTGTTTTGGTTTGGTTTGGTTTGGGTTTTTTGTGTGTGTGTGTGTGTGTGTGGTTTGTTTTGGTTTTTTTGCCATTCTTTAACAAATAAAAGGAAAAACACGAAGAGCATCCTAAGCTTCATTTGTCACCTGCTCCTTAGATTCAAAATTCAAGGACATGAGGGTCACAGTTTTCTGTCAAAGCTTCATCTGAACACTGGAGCACTACCAATATAGTTGAAAATACTTTTTCAAGAGAAGCTTTTACAATAAATATAAATTTAATAGTTGTTTTCACATTTGTTTCATGTTGTTGGTTACTCTTTGGGGTTTTTTGCTATAGCTGGTTAATGGTGTATCTGTGAAGCCAGGCTGCCAGCTGGCCTTCCATGAAATTTCCTGATGTGATTCCACCTTCCTGCATAGCTTATCCTTCTACTGCACCCACCTCAGGTGGAGTGTGCTGTTACTGATAGCCAAACACAAATTCCTGCTGTCTAGGGTTCAATTCTAGATGGATTTCATCTTCCCCTAAAAAAATATTCCTGCTTATTTATTATTCAGGAGATAAACTTGTCATCTCTTGGGTGAAAACGGTGTTGTTCCATTTCTTGGACTGAGCAATTGCACTGGACAGATCATGTGTCACCTCCTGAATTCAAAAGGAGATGGATTTCATCCCAAAGCTAGTTTTGGGATCATTTTACACAGGGATAGTGCAGACACATCCTAATGAGCACTGTAAGTATTTTTAAAATGCTGCAAGGTATTCATTAGTGTATACATCCTTCTGTAATTCAGTCTCCTACATTTTTGATTTCCTTAACCACATAAGTTTCTTAAATCCATGTTTTCCTTTACAGATGTATTTATCAAGGAGTGTGCAGGAGCAAGGAGTGAATTTGGCACTTTGGTAACCAGCGCTATTCAACAGAACTCGAGCTGGTGCCCACAGGGCACAGTGTGAATTATTTCATTAATGTCAATAGAGACAGGAGACATTTACCATTTTGTCAGTGTTATCAATCACATCACCCACAGTTAAGTGAATATAAGTTCATGTGAGGCAAGTGGACAATGATTTACAAGATCAATAAAATAAGGAACAAGAACAACTCGCCAGCTATATGCCAAATAAACTGATACACTTCGGGCAATAGTTTTAAAACCTGCCTTTTAAAAAGCAAGTACTACACAGGCATTTATTCCAGAAACAGTGTGAGCTCCTTAAAAATCAATCTTTTTACCCTTCACTCCCAGAGTTTTTCCTTGATCCGCATTGTTCTCTCTGACAAAAGACAGGCGTTGCAATTAGTCACAGCTACCCAAGCTAGCAACACCCCAGGGCTTTCTCATCCAAATGATTCACCTTGAACCTTTTCTTTACATTTTCAGCCTCATTGCTTCTTCCCTGTTTGGAAATACAGCAGTATAAGAAAGGCGAGATGGGGTGCAGAAATAAACAACTTAAAGTGGTGCAGTCAGTTCTTAATTTTGTTCTATACTGAAGGCTGAGCTCATCATTGTAATTTTCATCTTTTTCCTGGTTCTTTCTCTCTTTATGTGTAAAATACATGCAAGCCCATGGTAGCATTAAGGGTTTGCAATTGTCTGAAACATCATCAGGATTTTCTATATGGGAGAGCAGTTCCTTAATACAAAGTATTTTTACACTGATTTGATGGGAAGAAAAAAAACCAAAATGTGTATGAATGTGCTTTCTTATGCATCAAGAAAAACTTCCCAGTATGAATAAAACCCCCCAGAAAATCTCCAAAATATTATTTGTTGTAAAAGTTTTGTTTTACTACAATATGGGGGGGGGGGGGGGGTGTTAAGTGACCAACAAAACAGTTTATTATTGTAACTGGTGGAAATTCAATGTAAATGAAAGATTTGTGGAAGACCATGGAGCTTGGAGAAGCTGCTCCCTCTTTTCTCCTCCTTTGCTCCTTCCCTCTCCTACTCTGATTTTTTCTGCTATTTAAGCTCCCTGATGCTACACTGAAATGTTAAGGTAATATAATCACGTGGTTTACAGAGACTAAGAACTCCTGAGAGTCATCAATATTTTATCAGCAGAGTAAAAATCTTTTTTCTGATTTTAACTTTGTATAACCTCAGCATTTAATCTGGCAATGTGTGTTTTTAATCTCATTTATTACTGAGCTATGGAACAGAGTTGTGAACAACTCACACATTGCTTGAGCAGTCAAGCAGCAACAAGGCTGGGCACCAGAGAACTTGCCAAGTATGCAAGGAGTTCTATTTTCAGGTACAAACACCAAATTTATGCCAAGATACATAGAAAGCTTGGTGCCAATATCTTCACAGAATCTTAAAAGCTTTAGAAAGTCGATCCTTGGGGAGGGATGGCTTTGATCTTGTAGATTTTGCTTAAAATACCTTTTAGAGAACTGGGGACCTGCTGCAGGCTGTGAGAGCTCTAACAAGTTTCAGTGTAATCAGATTTTAATTTACTGTAATCAAAGCAAGGAAGGCTCTGTCTTTAGAAAAGCACTGAGTTAAACACCTTCAAAAAACCAAGTTTAGAAGTCAGTGTTCAAAAATACGACAGAGACAAGTGTTCTGACATTACAGTTCTTTATTTGTTTTTGAGTCCACGATCTATACAGGTATTTACAAGGCATGGAAATGGATAACAGCACAAAAATACAATTGAGGTATAAGCTAAGAGCACAGTATGTCATGTTTCAATAAATATAATTCAAAATTTGTAAACTAAGTGACCAGATAGATGCATCTTGTCTACTAAAACCATATAAAATATCTGTTAAATCTCACGTGAGGTAGAGGACAGTTTTGTGTGTCATGTAATGCAACCACAGCAATGCTGACAATAAGACTGTACATCATTGGCAAAAGTATTAAAAATTGCTGAATGCACTGATCGTTCTTCACAGGCTTTTCCTATGGTTTCAGAATAGTCACTCAGCCTGTTGCCTTGAGCTAACACGGACTCAGTTGTTCTGCAGCTTTCTGTCGTTTGAGAGAATTATACTGGCATGTCAACAGCAATAAATACTTCAGAGAGTGAGGATGAAAACACAAAGAATGTTCTGTCAGTCACAGAAAGCAACGCGATGGCAACGAAATAGTTCAGACCAACTTTTTATTATTTCCTAGGATTTGTTTAAATACAGTACAGCTGTGCTTTCCTTTAAGTGAGGTATCTCTTAGAAGAAAAAAAAAATTCAATTGATATCGTTACACTTAATTAATTTTCAAATAGCAAAATTTTATACCGTGTTTGCTGTGCTTGATGAAGTGCTTAAAACTCATTTTTCAAGCATTTTCCAACTGAACCACTAACCCTGAAAAAACCGATTTGCTAAGTAATGGAGACACACTATAAAATCACCGTGCAATTTGTAAGCAATAACTGCTTTCACAAAAGCTAAAAAATGACTATTTTTTTAAATAGATATATGCAGCAAATAGAAAATTCTACAAGCTTTCTGCAAAGAAAACCAACGAACACTCACACTACAAATGTAATGAGCAAAAAGAAGATTGAAATTTGCAGCTTTCTGCTGCTTACTATCGATGGCTTAAATAAAATCACCGAAATATTGCAAGCACAGATTAATAGGTAGGAGAAATTAATGTCTTTTGTCCACTTCACCATGTTATAGAAAACTCTGTTGCGTGGATTAATTACATGAATTAAGTGCAGAAAAAATACAAAGTTGTTATCTTTACTGACAATCAAAATATATACTCTACAAACAAGTGAATTCTAGGAAGCTGACCACGACAGCATTTCAAGGCCAGCTTCCCAACTAATGCTAGGAAAGGTTTCCAAAAATTTCATAACACATTCTAGCTATCCCCTCCCCCATTACAAAACAAGAATGTATGAATAAAACATTGTGACTTCTAAAATACAGGCCAAGACTTTTTTTCTTTTCAGGCCACCAGTAGCTTTATGCTCCCACCCAACTTTTCCTACATCACTAATTGCATTATGCCTTTACTATGTACAGATGGTTTTACACCTAAGCTATCAATATATTAAATATAGAATAAAATTAGTTTAAGAATGTGAAACATAACTACATTCACCTAAATACTCAAACTGAACAATATGCTTTACAAAAACTAAAACACAGACTTAACTAAGTTTGGAGATTTAGATAAAAATCTCTTTCGTTAAGGGACACCTGGTTACACTGTGAGTGAGGGTGTTTCCAGACTGCCAAAAATTCCAAGAGTTTTACCCTCTAAGCTCTTATATTTTTTTGATTAAAGTACACAAAGCATGTTAAAATTCTCTTTTTATAAAAGTATAGGAGCAAATTAGGTATTCACCTCGAATCCTACTTATTCCAAAAGGTGCACTAGGCAACTTCCATCTTGGTGTAGGTGTTTAAGAAAGCAACTTTTGAATTATACACAATTTTAGGACTTTGTTCTACAGGCTTCATGTCACAACTACCTGGGAAAATTACTTCTTGTCTGAAAAGATCAGCAAGCAGTGACTAAAGGCAAACCAAATAATAGATAAAATGAGCATGCTATGACTAAAAGCAAAAACCTAATGACTGATTTAGTCTCTACCATTAAGTGTGCACTTAAGTGAGGGCCCTCAAGTGTGCATTCCAAGTTCCTATGTCAGCCTATAAAATGAATCATTCAACAGAATTAGGATAAGGTAGCAAAAAAAAAGGTCAACATATATTTTTTCTAAAACTTAAGAGCATTATTTACAATTTACTAAAAAACTATCTTTCAGAGACTGTGAGCACACAAAGGTCTATGGCACATTTATGTATACATTATTACTTAAAATCAGTATAAAATCAAGTCTACATGTATGAAAATCATTTATGTTACGTCAAGAGCCTGAAAGTAGTATTTAAGAATTTTAAGAGGATTACAATAATTTAAAATGCATTCTAACTTTAGATTAACTAAATGGAATATTTACAAAGCTACTTTTAAGGTCATTTTAACAAATGTTCCATTTGCTTTACCAGCCAGATGTTCAAAAACGATTAGGAGGCCTTATCTGCAATTGGAATTGGTAAAACTTCCTGTAGCTGCTGGAGTTCTTGCAACAGTGAAAATATTGGTACAAAGCATGGCCAGCAGCATCTTCAGAGCCTCCATCCAGCAGTGACCCAAGTGCTGGCTGAGGCACAGGAACCTGGGCTGCACCAGCCCTCCACTGCCACTGCTGGGCCAAGGGGGACACCTGAGCAGGAGTCACAGAACACAGGCAAGAATGGAAAGAGAACATTCACTATCCTACCAATGCAATAACCCCAGGAGGGCTGCAAACATCCCACAGCTAAGCTGTAAACACTGTGGTGCATCAGTCACTGCAGCTGTGAAGGAGCTGTGGCTTCACCCACACCCACAGCCCGGGCCTGCTCCACAACTCTGAGAAGCAACACAAAGGGACTCTCTCCATCCTCCAGCAGCACTCAGGTGGAGTTGGGGAGGGAGATTTCCCATCTCCCAGCTCATCCAGCACAGGATTCTGTCAGTCCCACTGGACAGGCTCAAGCTCTGCTCCCCAGCCATCACACCTCCAGCAATACCCTGCCTGCTCTCCCTGTATCCACGGGGCTGGTGGCTGGACAACAAAATGTTTGTGGTGTTTTTAAAGCAAGTGGTGCACACACAAGCAGAACCATTTAGTCAGCACCTTTCCCTCCAAACCAAGCTGCAAAGACAGACCTTTTCCTTTTTAGTTTGTGGGCAGGGTTTTTTGTTGTTGTATTGTGGTTTGTTGTTTTGTTTTGTTTTTTTTTTTAAGGAAAAATTTGGAGGTGGGAGCTGAAGAAGAGAAAAATATAATCCTGGTCTTCTTTTCTAGAACAGGGTGGAACTACATGATCTTTAAGATCCCTTCCAACCCAAACCATTCTATGATTCTCAGCACTGACAAAGAAAATAGTTTGTTGTTTGTTTTTTTTTCAATCTAACCTGCTTTACTTAACAGTGTAAATATGACACAGAGCTCATAAACAAAATTGTACAGTTATTAAAAAAATCATCCTACGACTCCGTGACATTTAATTTACCACTTCATTTCTCATTCAATTTAAAGATATGTGCAATTTTATCTTTCTCTGTGATATAGAGATAAAATCTTGTTATATCACTAACAGAGCAAAAAAAGAACAAGAGTTTTCAGTTTTACTAGTTGAGGGGGGAAAAAAATCAATGTAGGCTTCTACTAGTGGTTTTATCCAAAATTAACTGAATTATTAAGAGAATATTAAACTTAAGTACCTCAAAACCAGAAACTAAAAGCACAAGTTAAAATTATGTAGTGAAACACTAGAATTACTAAAATATTCCTATCACTGACATGATCAGCTGACATCTGCCAGCTGTAACCAATTTTTTGGAGAGAAGTGCAAAAAAAGGTTTTCTTCATCCAACTTTAGCCATGCATTTAACCCACTAGGAACCAGACTTCAGAAGTACTCAAGACATTATATATATATACATAAAACAGTAATTCTGTACAATTACACATTTCCCAATGTTATAGCTTAACAAACATGCTGTATTTTCTTAATTCATGGTAACTCTACCATGCCATTCAAATACAGAGACTATCAAAATGATTTTTCAAAGTGCCATACCTCAGAATTTTATATTTTCAGTTAAGATCACAATGTCAGTTAAGGCCTGTTCTATGTAATGAAAGAAAAATCCACAAGTTGGCAAGAAGTTCAAAGTGTGGAGGCTTAGGGTACTGAAGAAATTAATACATATTCCTTAATAAATATTATTTTTCTTGAAAGCATTAATATCTGAAAAACAGTTAAGTCAGGCTTTCTTGATTTCTAAAAGGAAAAGCCCCACCTTTAAGCCTTCTATTAATGTTTCTTTCATATATACTCTAGAGAAAAAAAAACAGAAGAAAACTTGTGAATTTTTAACTTCCCAAGATTCCACTGTAATTGCAATTTTTTAATTCACAAAACCAAACCAAAACAAAAAACAAAACAAAAAAAAACCCTAATGTTTTCTTCTTCCAGCAGAGCAAGCAAGTGCTGGCTCTAACACTCTTTAGATTGATAATGAGTTGTTAAATAGACAATAGTGAAAAGATCAGCTGACTTCACACAATGAAATTATGAGGAAAAACTCATGCTGGTAAATCACTTTTCATACTCAATCATCAATCAGTTGTGGAAATTTGGAGCTCTGCCTTACAGACAAAAAGCTGCCTTTCCTTAGTTCAAGAGTATTTAATTCTCACTGAAACCCAAACTATTTAAGACCTTGCAGAATTGAGGATATTTTTAATGTACTTTTATACCTGGATGTGCAATTGATAGCAAAATAAAAATACCCACAGATGCTTTAACAGACAATGTTAAAAGGTGTAGAGTCCTTAAGACTGCATTAGAAATAGAGAGAAATTGGTCACTCTAAATCAAGAGTTTTGTATTTTTCATTGTTTGAGAAAAACACCAGTACAAATCAATGCAGATTTTCATTGGCTAGGAAAACCTAAAAATGTCTATCTATCTATCTCTACTTATTTATATCTATGTATATCTTCATCTGGATCTGTCTGGGAAGTAGAAATCCATAGAGAACACTTTTTCTCAGCACACAAAAATTGTTCACAATCATCAAAACCAAAACACCCTGTTTGAAGGACACGGTCGTGCTTCCTCTTCCAATTTCTATTTTCCTTTCCCATTTTTGGAAGATTTCAGGATCTGTAGCTTCAATTCTTTTATCATCATCTCCAGCTTTTCCCGGGCCTCTCGTTCCTGTCTCAGTTCATCCTGGAGCTCTTGTCTATCTGCCTCTGCATGATCCAACCTCTGCCTCAACTCTGCCAGCTGTGAAACATGAGAGACAGAGAGGCAGAGTAAATTTTAGCAAACTCATTTAAAACATCAAAGGGTCACAGGTGGCCACTCCAATGCATCCAAGTACTTCAGTCCACCAGAAATATTCAGTTATCAAGAATTAAGCACTTACCTGCTACACCATTAGCAAACAATGTCAATGTGCAAAGTTGCATAAACATCATACCATAATTTAAAGAAAAAAAGAGAAAATCTAATTTTTAAGTGCATATAACTTGTAGTTACATGAACTGTCACACCAGACTGTCAATAACACAGAGAATCTATTGGGAAAAACTGTGATGATGTCTGCATCAGATGTGTCACAATCCCAGAACAAACTGCATTTTTTCATTTCCCAGGTCTATTTTTCTTACCTGACAAAATACTACTTCTTTATTTCAAAGTCTGAATGTATTTCTAGAAGAAACAAAACAATCCACCAACACTGTTCTCTGACATTCCTTTGTATAAATGAAATATTCAGAAAATCTTATACATAACCATCTCTGTGTGTGTTCAAATATAAACCTGAGTCCACACAAATGTTTTTTGTGATGTATTTTGTGTTTAAACACAGAAATTAGGTATTCTTTTCCTCTTTGGAACAGAGCAAGGCTCAAACTTGCTAGAATGTCATCAAAATTATTTACAGTGACATTTGGAAACATCTTTTCAAGTATAGGAAAGTTCCTTATTGCTTATAGTATACCACCAGCAGTTAAAACAGGGAGGAGACTAGAAACCAGCTGTCCTCTCTCCCATTGATTTATGGAGTTATTTCTTACTAAAAGACCTCACTCCATCTAAAAAAATCCACCTGCCTTTACAGTGATAGGTTGTACATCATCACTAAGTATCCATCTCACTGAGAATTAGGAAGACAGCTCATGGGAAGGAAGGAGCAGGAACACAGAGGGCATCACTGGTGTTCACCAACCTCTACAGAATGTACTGGGTGAAGGAATGGCTGTGCTGGTTTTACAGAAACACAACATTTCATCCCTGCTCCTTCAATCAGAAATACTTCAGCAGTTCTTAGACAACAACAGGCTGCTAATGCCAAGTCCTGACTGCACCAGTGATGCAGTGAAGTGCTGCAGTGCAACAGTGCCCACTGTATGCTGCATGCTGCAACACGTCTCTGGCTTTGATTTCCAGCTCTCAGGAAAGGCTCCAGGACTGGTTATTCTGCCCTACTGTGATTGACAGGGTGAATCAACTATTTCAATAAACAAGTCAAAAAGGGGGACAAGACAGTGCATATTCAGACAGGCCTAGAAAGGGGAAGAGGCTTTTAAGCAAGTTGCAAGCACCAAATTCTTAATTCTGTTTAATGCACAAGGAGAGTTCCTCCCAGTCCACAGTTCTCAAACAGAAAATGCAGCCTGGGCAACTGCTTCAAGAATACATCAGATGAAGGCTTTTTTAAAATGCTGCATACACAGCTTGGGGAAGCTCTCTGTTCCCAAGACCTCTGTTTAACTCTGGTGCTTCTTGGAACCAGAATCTACTGCAAGATGTGATAAATGGAAAAAAAAAGAGTTCAAATTAAACATTGTGCATAGATCTACCACAGAGGTAGTAACAGAGTAAACTTTTACACAAGGAATGTATGTAGTTTTCAAAGTCTAACTTCAAAAGAAACACACAACCAATCTCCTTGGGGAACAATCCACAGTTTTCACCCTCCAAAGGAAGAAAGCTGCACCAGCCCTACAAAACGTGCTGTACATGATGATCTCCATAAATCAGAACACGTTGTTACTTGCACTAATAGGGCTTGTACCAGATGTTTAGTAAATCAGGCCTTAGTCAGAGAGGATTATTTCTGGCAGCTAAGGCCAGGAATCAGTGGAGTGGGATGTCATGAAATTAAATTCATGAGAAGGATTTACGAAGCGAGTCTCTGCCCTGCTCACCAAAAATACCAGAACCTGTCTCTCAAGTAGTGCCTGTTCCTCAGTTTGAGTCAGTCAGAACAGGAAATACACACAGTTGTGAACAAAGGACCACAGAGCTTTACTGAGCTCAAGTTTTGGATTTTGTTCACTTTGAAAATGAGCCTGTTAAGACTAGTTTTCTGTGATATGGTGCAAAATAAAAAAATTAATCATAACTACAGTTGATTTTTAAAAGATTTTTAAAAGGGGCATTCCAAGGTTCCCTTTGTCATAACTATATTTTTCCCATTGGAAGAACCTCCAACATAAAGAAGCAATAGTAAAAGCTAAAAGTAAAATGAGAGGAAGAAAAAACTCCCTAGGTTTTGACATATGAACCTAAGAGAAAAGAATGAGAGACACTAATATGATTTTCATTTCCAAGAAAACTCTTGGCCAAATGTTTTGCTAGAGCCCACAAGGGGCTCACCAGACACTCAGAAGGTTCTACCACCAAGGAACATAAGGAGCAGCAAGGTATGCTGCTAATCTGACAAAAAGATGGTTCAGAGGTTTGGATTTTTTTTTTTTTTTTACAAAAAATAATGATAATGTTTAAGTTTATATCATGGGCAAGCCCATATATATTGAAAACAGAATTTGTTTTAAATCAGGATGTAACAGACCTCATGTTTAATATTTCATCAACAATATCTTATGTTTCTGTAAGTTACATTCTACCTCAGGTTCAACCAAGGAACACGGAAATAAATATTGCTGTCACTGACCTATTTTGGTATCTGTGGTTTCAGAACATACAGAGAAAATGAAACCTTAGGGTGGCTGAACAAAAACTTTACAATTTCCTGATACACTAAACATGTTTTGTTTGAAATAAACCTTCCTTTCTCACCTGTGCTGCATATTCAGCTTCTTTATCTTTTTCCAAATTGGAGTCACAGCTACACTTCTGCTTCATCACTTGGTCCAGTTTCTTCTCCAAGTCTCTCTGCTCAAAATAAAATTCTTCCATCCTTTGTGCATGCTCTGCTTGCAAACATTCGAGTTCTTTTTGTAAATTCTGCTGCTCTTCAGTCAGTTCCTTCATAGCTTTAGAGTTGCTTAACATTTCCACTTCCTGTAAAGAAAGATCAAGATCACATACTCCTTCCTTCTAACACCAGAAAAGTAAAAAAAAAACCCTGAATTTAGAAGTGTTTCTGGAACCAATGAGGCCAAAAAGACCATTTGTAACTACCAGTGACAACAGCCTGATAATGGTATTTATCTGCTTACCAATAACAGCATGGAATTCTGTAACATGCATTTAATTTTTAGAGAAATTACTTATACTTCCAAGTACATGGAGCTTCCAGAAACAAATTTGCACTTCCAGCAGTGAACCTCAGGAAGCAGCAGCACTGTTTCACTAAAATATACTTCAAAGATGCAAGTGTAGCATCAGAAAACAAAATGAAGCGTTTGATTTCTTTGTCCACTGACACTTTGATGCTTTTTAACTCATATTTTTTTAAACTTATCTACAAGCTTTACCTCCAACAGCAGAACAACTTTAAAGCAGTAGCCCTACCTGAGCTCCTAGATTCTGAGATTAACATTTAAATTAAAATAAAATAAATTAAAATATTAGGTCTGCTCTATCAGCAGGATGCAAGAAGCAAAGACAGTATTTAAATGAATTCAGAAAACAGAAATGTCACAAATGAACACCAAATCATCCATTATTTAAAGAAAAGACTAAAAACAAAATCCCTCAAAGCATGGATTAAAAAATGGGAATAGGAAGGTGGTGGGTTTTTTATACAGGGCAGTGATAAGACCATTCCTAGAATACTGATATCTGCATCTTTAAAAACCTGAAAATTGAGACATTTTAGAGGATACAGCAAAAGCAGGAGCTGCTTGGACCCAGCAGCTGGAAACTGAAGAGACATCACTTATTAGTGGGCTCATAACTCATGAGCATAAGGGATTATTAGTGAGCTCAAAACTCACGAGCATTGAAGATTTGGTGTCAGGATTTAAGCTGAGGGAAAGATGATCTGTGTGCTTTGGTGTTTCTAAATGTTGCAATCTGTGATGGTGATTGTGGAGCCAGCAAGCTCTCACCAGCTCCCTGCTGCCCAGGGGTGTTGTATTCCTCTGGGGAATGTTTTTTTCCCAGAACTCCCTGAAGTCTGTAAGTCAAACCAAGTAGTTTGACCCTTCCTTCCTATCTTGACCCTACTGGCTCAGGTCCAGCTATCTTTCCTGAGCAGGAGACCAGATAAAGTCCTGTTCTTCCTTGTTCTCTCTTTTTCTGCGCTGGAACCCTTGGAGAATAAAGCCTTGGACTGATCCCAGGGGGTGAGAGCCTCTTTTGGAATCTTTTGCCCCGTTCCTTGAGATATTCCTCCAAAGCCTCTCAAGGAATTGAGCCAGGCACAGGAGCCCAGGGGGCAGAGGGGGGATATTTCACAGGGGGACATGCACTCTGACTGCCACTGTACCATCTGGAGCTGCTGCTTCCTCCGCAAGATCACGTTCAGCTTCTCCTGCTGCTTGATGTAGGTTTTCATGACTTCTTCCATGATCCTTCCCTTATCATCCTCACAGCTGATGTCTTTCATGAGGGTGGGGGACAAGGTCCTTGCATCAGCACCCCCCTCACCACGGCCAGAGTCTCTGGTGCTTTTGGAAGAAACACGCTCGGACTTCCCGCCTCTCGCGGGACGAGCTGACACAGGAGGATCTACACAGGGAGAAACAGAGAACAGCAATCACAGAAAGCTCAAATTCCAGAGTGAAAAAAAAAACCCAAAACACAAAGAAAACTGAGATTACAAAAAGGTGGAGGGAATTTTTGGAAACCTGAAGTGACACTCACAATATTTCTAGCTCAGTGTAAAGCTCTTCAAAATTCCACGGTCTAAAAATCAAAGACATCAAGAAAATTTTCACTACTCACCTAAACGTTTATTTGGCTGCTCCACACCAGTTTTCAAGTCAATTTTTTCCTGTTCTTCAAGAGAAAGCTCTGGATAGGAGGCAGCTTTTTTGTGCTTTCCACTACTGGACTTCTTCTCTGACTGCCCAGGTGAGGATTTATTAACTTCTGAAGCTTTTACTGTTGTTTTTGCAACATCCTTATATTGAGATGCAAGAGACACATTCGGGGCAACCACTTTATCACACATATAAAGGTAGTAACTGAAAGAGCAGAACAGTAAAATTCATAGTGAAAGGTAAGACATAATAGATGATGGCTGGTTGAGAGCAGTAAGTTTAATTTAACATGAGTTCCAACTTTGAAAGCATCAATGAAAAATAAGCACATCCTTTATAAATTTTTCCTATGCAAAAGGAAAGCCTAACCACCCACTCAACCTTTACTGAGTAGATTATCTAGATAAGGTTTTGAGGCTATCAAACAAGTAGATTTTCCAAACATGGTTGATTAAAAAACATTACAGAAAATCATATGAAGACTTCATTTAAATGCAAAGAGTGAAATTAGAATGCCACTGAATCCAGACTCTCCAGCATTTTCATAATCCTTATAATTAGCAATGGAGGGTGGGGAGGTGATCAGTGAAGTGGGAATGAGCACCTCACTTAAGCAAAGCTGTGTTCTGACAGCCCTGGGGCACATTTGAGACCAATGCTGGACCTTCCTTCCCAACTAAACTGAGATGCCCATCCTGGATTTTCACAGCTCCTGGATTCCTGGGAGCATCCTTGTGTCCCACCCTCACCTCACCACCCAGCCTAGCACAGAGGGAAGAGAGCCCCAGGTGTGTTCAGGTCAGTGCCAAGATCACCAGTGTCACTGGAGTGCAACTGCTGCCTCCAACACATCCCTTTCTCCTGGTTCTGAAGAGAGGCACTGGCAGAAACAGAATATGAGGGCCCATCACAGAGGTTTCTCCACTCCCTTCTCTGCGTGGGAACCAGTGTGATGTGTGTGCACCAAAAAGGGGCTGCTCTGACCCAAATCTGGGACCTGTGCAACCACAGGGGGTGAGGGCAAGAGGAATATCAAGAAAAAACTTAATTCCCTCACTGCTGCAGGTGACAAACTGGGTAAGGAGTCAAGGAAGTCCATTTGGTTTCTAAAACCAGGAAATCAGTCTACAGGCAATTCAGCTACAGCCCTTGTTCCACTGTAGAAGAAAACCTTCAAACACCTCTTGGAAGTCTTTTCTGGAAGGCAATTAAGTTGTCCTCGTGGTAAATAGGCCCTGTGCAGCTTTCCACATGCATGCACTGTACTACAATATGACAGATCAGAAGTTACCTCTGTCATTTCTACTAAGAAAGGGGAAATTTTAATTACATTTCAATTACATATTGCCTGCTGAAAAACACCCACAGGTCATAGCTTGAGTCCTATACCAAAAAACACTCAAAAGTAGTTCATTAGTATTTACCCTAAGAAATGCATAAAAATTTAGGATTAAATCCTTCCTTTGTCATACTTTAAGACTTTTCCTGACAGTTCAGGTTACATTTTTTTTTAGTTTGAATTATCCCTAAATAGCCAAAAGTATTTGAATATTTGACAGTGCTTATAGTTCCATATAGGAAACTCATTTACCTGGGGTGGAAAAAGGAAGGTGGTTGAGGATCAGTTTCTGCTTCTTGCTTTATAACTGGATACCACTGCGATAATTCCAGGTTCTGCTGTGCCTCTGCCTAAAGGAAGGAAAATAAATTGGTAATTGAAACATGATGCAGGTTATTTACATGTTCATAAACACTCCTCAGAGAAATGGCATCTATACCATTAATACAGGTACACCAGAGAAACTGAGGTACTGGGAAATGGGGTGTCTTTGGCAGAGATGCAGCATGATGCAAGCCACAGAATTTTCTTTGATCTAAAATTTACCACTGTGGGTAAAATAGCAATAAAATTAAAGCAAAATCTCTTTAGAGACTTAACTAAAAGCTCTGCTTTAGAGTTTCCAGAACTCAGCTAAACAAGCTTGGGAGAAACAGAAAGCAGAAACTTGGATTCCCAAAAGGTGTAGGAGCCTTTTGTAATAATGTGTCCATATAAAGAAAGCATCTGCCAGATACTTTATTTCAAAATTAAATGGAACAGTGTGCTGGTGTGCCAGGGACAGAACTTCCTTAAGTCATCACAAATTTTTATCACACAAGCAGGCAAAGGTGTTCCCAGTAGCATGAAAATGCCATTCCCTCTGCAGTAGCAAACAAAATTAACTCAGGTGCACCAGAATATATAATCTTAAAATCTTCTGTATTTTGCATTTGGAAAGCAATTTTTGTTCTGTGTGTCTCAAGAAATGTTTTTGGAATTACTCTTTACTCAGAATTCCTGGTCATACTTGGTGCTCTCCTACGAAGTTGCTCTTAATTTCAAGTGAAAGGTGGCTCACCATATATTTACAATATCCTCATAGCTAAGAAATTGATGTGTAATTTCACTGTATTAGAACAGCCTTTGGAGGTAGGGTTTAGGGTAGGGTGTGGTTGGCTGACCCCAGGCAGCTGCCAAGCATCCACAGAGCTTCTCCCTCAGCACCATCCCCGGGGCATGGATGGGAAAAGAGCAAGAAAGCTCCTGGATCAGGATAAAATTTGCTTAAGAGGTTAAAGAAAGAGAAAAACACGAGTGAAGCAAAGGGCATGGTTCAGTCCCTCCCTCAGACAACTGCCCAGCCACCCATGAACAACCTCTACCTTGGATGCCAAATCCTCTTTCTCCTCCTTCTGTCCCTGTTTTTATTGCAGCAGCCAGAGCACTGGTATATTAGCTACAGTTTTAGCCACAAGTCCAAAGCACAGCACCATACAGGACACTACAAAATAATACAGCACCATTCCACAGTCCCTTCGACAAGCTGCTCAATTAAAAAACTGCCTATAAAGCGAAAAAAACTTAAATAAACTTGTATTGAAACCCTTGTGTAGTGTTCTAATATCTGCACAACTTCTTATGTGCTATATAATCAGAAAAGTTTGTATTTACACAGCCTGGAATAAACTTTTAGAGAACTTCATCCCTGGCAGTGGGAGACCCCCGGTGACAGGGGTGTGACCTGAGCCATGGTCTGCACAATCCAACACCACCCAGCCCTGGCAGGGACCAAAGCACACCCACCCCATCCTGACCAAAACTGCCACCCCACCAAACTCAGCTCTCACAGTGAAACTGAAATTCAGCTCCACCCCTGCAGCTCCTCACTTCCAACACAGACAGAAAAGGGAGGCAGGGCACAAGGAAGAGAAGCTCTGGAGTTGTAAATTCATAAAAAGGCTTTAAATAAAAAGAGATTTGAATAATCTCTAGAAAAATGGCCTCATCCTGACACTTGTCAAGTTTTTTCTACTTACTCAGATCATTCTAATAATTTAAATAATCACATATAATCTACTTATACTGCAGCTAGTATGCAGTGATCTGATTTTAGCTTCAGATCGCATTTGTCCATATTTTAGGACTCACATTTTAACATGCTTATATATTTACATATGAAATTATCAGGTCATCTCTATTTTCAAATTACTAGGTCAGATTTTTCCTCTTTTTTTTTTTTTTCTTTTTTACCTACTTCAAAAGGAAACTGAATTTACTCTCTACCCATTAGTGTGAATCTTACAAATGAATTTCGTAGCATGCAATCAAATTTTTACTTAGGAAAGAAAATGAAATGATACCATAAATAAACAAAGTCTGTTCCTAACACCATTCAGGTATATGAAATAAGGCATCTATATATATATACATATATATATATGTCTATTTCATTACCCAACAATTTGTTTATTTTAGATGCTCTTAAATGATTCTGTAAACACAGCAAGTTGAATTGAATTACTTCTATTCAAGCTGTTTAAAGGGATTACATGAAAAATTACTTTTTTTTTTTCAAGGCTAGTTGGACAAAGCTGTTCTTTAAGGAAAAAAAATATATAGGTAAGTAATGGCTTCAGTGTAATCATTAAGCCGGTAGTTTTAGCAGAGATTGGATTTATAAAACAATCAGGAGAAATGTTAACCCCTCACACAGGGAAATTTCCCTGTGACCAGCTCAAGGAATCAGAAGCAAGACAAAGTTTTAGTGCAGAGATGATGAGAAAGTGTCGCAAAGTCAAAGGGAACAAGGATCTGTCAGTGCAGGGATCAGCAGAGAGTCGCTGACAGCTGTTCCATGAAGAGCAGGTGGATGTTGCACTGCAGTCTAGAACTCCACAGAAAATTATGACAATCGAGCACACAGCTTACAGCTTTCTTATTAGCACAAAGAACAGAAAGGAACTAATCTCAAGAGTACTTTGCTCTTAAAATAGTGAAACAAAAGTGTATTTGCATTATGAGGTGAATAAACTCAAGAGTGAAATGCTAAGGAGAAAGGCAAAGCATGGGATCTAGGATGCTCCAAAGACTATGGGATTTAATTAATTTATTATTACTAGCTGGGGAAAGACCTAGCCAAGGGCAACTGTTCCTCCTGGGCCCTCCAAGATAACCACAAAGATGTGTCAGCACTTCTGAGGACTGACTCAGCAAAGGTGGTGAGGAGGTGACAGAACAGCAATCAGAACATCCTGCAAATAAATTCCCCTAGGAGTGTAAGGAAAGGGAATGTCTACATGGTGTACCTGATACCTCTCCCACAACACAGCAATGAGGAAAAGTAGCTGTGGCTGCTCCATGCCTGGAGGTGTTCAAGGTCAGGCTGGATGGAGCTGTGAGCAATCTGGTCTAGTACAAGGTGTCCCTGTCCAGGGACAGGGCAGGGGGTGGAATGAGATGATCTTTAAGGTCCTTCTAACCTAAACCATTCATTGATTCTATGAAAAGACAATTGAAGCAGCCTAAGCTCCCCCAGGACAAGGGAAGGGAAACCATACTCTCAACACTGCTCTCTTAAACTCTTACTCTTTTGTACATCCCAGATGAATATCCACAGGATGGAAAAAAACACCAAAACCTCCCCCACCATCGTATTTTGTTCAGATTTTCACAGCTTCTGACTCTGGTTTCACATGTTGCTTTGTAAGAAAGGACTACACAGCTCTGCAACGGAAGACTGCAGAAAGTTTTACAATTTCATTTGCACCAGTCCAGTCCAAATTACTGGCACTGCTAATTTCAGCTGGGCTTGTTTTCACCTTTGCACATGAAACCGAAAGATCTCATCGTCTGAAATCTGCTGCTGTGAGAAGAGAAGCAGCATTTATAGGTGTGAACATGGAAGACTATTTCCACTGATGCATCCACCATGGTGCAAGAATAAAGACTGACATGTCTTTATCAGTTGAAAAGCAAAGTCTCTTTGCTAGGAGACCGCATCTTCAAATAATTCAGCATGTGGAAGCATGCCATACTGCAGACTTCCATGGGAATCTGCTGGTAAAATCTCTTCCTGCAGACTGGCACCACTGTAACAATACCTGTTACTACAGTCAGCCTCCCTGCAACACCAACTTTTCAGAAATTTGTGCTGAAAGGTGTCAGCTCATAGCACCCCTTTTTGGGCTCGACCATCTGCGCTGCTCTCGCTGCTATTTTGAAAACCACCACAAAACATCCAACAGGCAACATGGATTTATCATCAAACCTGCAGCCATCAAACAGACACAGAAACACTGAATACCCTGAAAAGAAACAGTCATGGGGCAGAAACCATTAAAAACCCATTAAAGTTTGAATTATACCCCAAAGCTGTGCTTTCTAAGAATGGGTACATCTACGATATTAATGTTTCTCTGCTGCTTGTCCCATTATTTAAAGTAGAAGCTCTCCAAGGGACAAATAAGCTCTGTATTTTGGAACCACAGCACAGACTTGCAGCAGTATTTTAGGAAAAAATAAGATGTCTATTATTAACTATTGTCAAGATACCGGCCTACAGCTCATTACTTGGGCTGCTTAAAACCCCCTCTTTTTGGCATATTTCACTGCACAAGTGGTTTAAACAGAAAGCTCTTGCTGAACAAGCAGACTTTGGGCTTCTAAAGAGCCATTTAGCAAAGTGCCATTACCCTGCACACAAGTCATGAGATGGGTGGCCAGCAAGCCAGGTTGCCATCCAGCCCATGTGTGCGTGCTGGAGTACAAATAACAAATGAAGAATTCATTTGTAATACTTGATTCTCAAGCTCCTTTCTGCTTTGCTCAGCTGCTGCAGCACACACCACATAAAACCTACTCAAAGGTCAAATGGGAGAACAAAAATTTTCACAATAGCTTGAATTTTCCAGAGTCTGTATACCTTAGGACAGAATAAGAACCAACAAAGCCAAGCCAGCTCGAATGGTTGTTACTTGTAGCCCAGAGAGGAAAGAAGTTGCCACCCCTCTTAATGAGGAATGTTATTTCCATGGTGAAGCTCTCACAAATTTAACTTAGGCTTGATGTGACAAGTATTCCCACTTAGAAAAGCAAAGTAACGCGCTTCTAAAACAAGTATTTATGTGTGAGCAGAAAGAGATCTGGGAGTTTCACAACACCAGGTCAACTTACTTTGGACCGAGTTCTTTTCTGATTTTTCTCGCTGAATTTCTCCTTCATTTCCTCCAAGAGATGCTTCAGCTCTCTCTCCTCTGACGTGCCCAGGTATTTTTGGTTAATGTGCAGGTAGCAGTGCCACTTGGCCGACTCAAACCCCCAGTGGCAGGTCCTCTTGTCCGGGGATCTGTGTGAATGCATCACGAAGGTCTGGGGCGAGAACATCCCGTAGCATTCCAAGCACTGGATACACGGATCATCCGGGGCAAGGTAGAACTGAGGTGCAAACAACCCCTGGCACTTGCCCAGGCATTCATGCTCTACCTCGAAGGCACTGCCAGTCTCTTTGAGCTGGGCCAAGGTGTTCTTACCAGGGAGGAAGCTGCCGCTTTGGGGGAAAGTGCGAGGGCGCAGTAAAGCATTGCATAGTCTCTGAGCGTCCGTCAGCGTGATCAGCCCGCAGGACGGAGCGTTGAATGGAAGAATTCCCAAAACCTTCAGAATGTGAAGCTGGTCAGAAGTGCACCTTGAGCAGTAGATATAGAGCTCATCACACACCGTGTTGATCTGCTGCAAGGAAAAGTCTCGGAGAACCGAATTCAACACTTGAGGCAGGCAAAGTCTTTTCTCTCCTCCGACTTTAAAACAAGAGATGGATTCCCCCTCCAGCAGGGTCTGGGTGAGCTCTGTGGAGCTGTCTGGAGGGATGAGCAGTGGACCAGAGAGGATTTGTGGTGATGGGAGAGGCAGGAAGACGGTGGGTGACATACTTTCCTGGGAATACCGAGCTGAAAAAGCTGCAGGTCCACCCAACGAACTCTGGCTGCTTAGGTGGAACTGTGCCAACGTGTGTTTCAAACCTGGATTTAAACTCAAAGGCTCAGATAGTGAAGCACTGTTTGGCTTGGCAGTTTCCCCATCAGCCTCCACCAGAGTTTCATCATAGTCATCCAGGTTTTCCTTCTTTATTGTTGGCAATTTATTTATTACGACCTGTACTTTGTTATTTACATGCAT
The DNA here is from genome assembly GCA_016584745.2 of Phylloscopus trochilus trochilus. NCBI lineage: Eukaryota > Metazoa > Chordata > Aves > Passeriformes > Phylloscopidae > Phylloscopus > Phylloscopus trochilus. Next base: position 15,442,392 of record WQNJ02000041.1, read on the forward strand.
TTCTGTCATTGCTTTTTTCAGTGGAGGACTCCCATCCTCTTGGATCCTGGTCCGTTTTTGGTCTGAAACCAGACCTAGAGGGAAGTTTATCTGTGGGCTTTCCATTGTTAAACACTAGAGCTTTAATTAAGTCAGTCCTGAATGTGCATTTTCTTGCTTTCTCATATAAAAAATAGTTTCATGTGATCTTGGATTACCTCAGGTACACCAAGCTGCACACTCCTTTCACTAAAACATTACTTCTTCAGGATCCAGCAGTAAAAACTGCAACTCATTTTGCATGTAATACTGCAAAATTACTAATGGAGTAAAATTACTAATAACTATTTCCTTCGTTATTTGTTCAATTTTATAATATAAAAACCCCAATGCAATACGTATAGAAAATGTTTTCTTCATACACTATCCGCTATTTTACACAGTAATCTTGTCCAGCAATTTAGTAAAAAACAATGCGCTGATGCATGTTCATCCTCAATCATTTTTTTCCTTTAAAAATATACTGTCTTTTCAACTAAGTCTCTATTTAAATATTAAAATAGAAAATGGGCTCAGTTAGAAGAATGTCAATCTTAACGCAACTGATCCAAAACGTAGTTTTAAGTTGTGTGAAAATTTTGTTTCAGCGCTTTCAGCTCCCAGAGATCAAACACAATCTTAAGGGCTTGCTTTACTGTGCTGCTAGCTCTATGACTTCACCGCCACCGTGACAGCTACTATGGCAGTTCACAAATAAATCCTGAAATTAAAGGCTGATCCAGATCGACGGCAAAAATGAAACGTCCCTAGAGAGTCACCTTTCGCCCAGATGTCACTGGTGTGTGTCAGAATTTTCCCAGCCCAAGTTATTAGTAATAGAGGTGAGATCCAGGCCATGGGCTGAATTCATGCCGTGTGCCAGCACAGACTTCTGCCAGTCCCTTCTGATAACCTGTGAAAGAGAGAGAGGCCGATCAGAAGCAATCCCAGAGTTTGCTCTGTGCCTAAAGGGGCTTCAAGAGAGCTGGAGAGGGACTTTTGACAAGGTCACGGAGTGATAGGACAAGAGGGAATGACTTTAAACTGAGAGAGGGAAGGTTTTGATTTGATAAAAGGAAGAAATTATTCTCTGTGATAGCAGTGAGTTATTGGCACAGGTTGCCCACAGAAGCTCTGGCTGCCCCATGCCTGGAAGTGTCCAAGGCCAGGTTGGACAGGGCTCGGAGGAACTTGGGCTAGAGGAAGGTGTCCTTGCCCATGGCAGGGGGGTTGGAAGGAGATGAGCTTTAAGGCCCCTTCCAACCCAAACCATTCTGGCATTCCCTGCCAGAGGCAGGGTGCGTTTCCCAGTAACTCGCGGAACACCGGGACAAGCCCCCAGCCGATGGGCGATACCGGCAGGGGAGGGGGCGGTCCGGAGCGGCTCTCCCGGCGTGCACACCCGAAAGGATGGGCTCTCCGGTGAGCTGCGGGCAGGGCACCGGCCCCTCCACCCCGGGCACCGACCCCTCGCCCCGCGGCCCCTCCCGGGACGCCGCATCCCGCCGCTCCCTACCGCGCCGTGACTCACCCCGGCCCCGCCGGCACCGCTCCGGGCACGGCTCAGCCCTTCCCCCTCCCGCCGCCGGGCTCGCCCCTCCGCCCTGCCCGGCTCTCCGCTGTCCCCAGCCGTACCGCGCCGCTCCGCCGCCCCCGTGTCCCTCCCCCTCTCCCATCCCCGGTACCCCGCTCCCCTTCTCCCCGCCGCCTCCGCGCCGCCTCTCCGCAGCCGCCGCTCCCTCCCATCCCCCGGCGGGCGCTCCCGCCCTTCCCCCACGGCTCGGCCGCCCCGCTCCCCGCCGTTCCCAGTAAGTTCCCCGGCTGCTCACCCGGCGCCGCGGGGGCTCCGGCGGCCGCGGGGAGCGGAACAGGCGCCGCGCTCGCGCCGCCCACCCGTGACCTCACTGCGGAGACCGAGACGGCGGCGGCGGCGCGCGGGCACGAACCCGCCGGCGGCGCGCGCCGGCCCCGCCCACTGTCTGGGGCAGCGGCGGGAGCGCCCGTCCGCCCCTCCCCCGCCCGCCGCCGCCGCCGCCTCAGAGCCGGGAAACCCGGCCCGGTCTCCCCCCACTGCCGCCCCGCGGGGCAAGCGCAGGAAGAGAAATGGAAAATAAAATAAAATAAATAAATAAATGCAATATGAATTAAAAAGTGAATATACGTGGAAAAGTGTTGTTTCTGCCCGGCTTCCCCTCAGCCCCGCCCGGTCAGACCTGGCCCCGCGCCGCCCTGCCGCCGTTCCCCCGTCAGCGGCCGAGAGGGGCCGGCTGAGGGACGGGCACGGAGGCGGCAGCTGGGGCTGGGGGGAGGGAGAGCGGCCATGGCAGAAGGGGAAAAGCCAGGCGGGAGGAGGGCCAGGCGCTGTCGGGGAGCTGTCGGGCGTGTCGCTCCCCTGAGGCGCGACGGCGGCGGCGGGCAGAGGCCGCCAGGGAGGGGCTCTCCGGGACTGTCCCTCAGTGACAGTCCCGCAGCGAGGCTTCCTCAAAGAAGGTCCCTCAGTGGCTGTCCCTCAAAGAAGGTCGCTCAAAGATGGTCACTCAGTGAGAGTCATTGAGTGAGTGTCCATCAAAGAGCGTCCCTCGGCACGGGGCTCGCAGTGACTGTCCCCCAGCGAGGGTCCCCACAAGGGCGGGCTGTGCTCTGGAACCCACTGCTGGGGACGGGGAGACGCGGGGAAGGCGGGTCAGCGTGATGGTGCCTGTGCCCGAAGCAGTGCCACAGACCGCTCCCTGCGGCCACGCTGGAGATGCTGAAGCGCAGGAGATGTTTTGGGAAGCGAAATTCACCAAACCGCGGAGAGGCGGGGGAGATGCTCTTCAGGGACAGCTTAGTCGCTGTACAACTCGTTCGTGTATTACAAGTTTCTTCTGCCTGCAAGAAGCCCAAAGCTTTTCAGTTCACATCTTTGTGAAGACAGCGCTTCAGCTGGGATTACAGCGCAATCCAATTTGCCGTCTCCTTTCATCCCACACAGTTACATATTTTGATGCGAGTACAAAAGCACAGCACATGAAAATGGGACAGTTGTACAACCACCAGGCACCGCTTAGCACCGGCCAGCGCTGCCCGCGGCCGGCAGATCCCTTCATTCCGCGCTGTTCCCTAATGCCGTTCCAGGAGGATTATGGCACAGCCACAGCACGGCCTCGCTGCTGAGCAGCTGACAGAGGCGTTCGGTGCTCTTTAATCCTTGACTTCGCACCTCTGATATGCTCGGGTTTCCTCTGGGCTGGCCGGGCTCGCTGATGGAGAGATCCGTGAGCATCATTGCAAAGCTGCTTCAGCAGTCACCTCTTAACTCGCACTTAAACCACCACATCTGTTGCGGTATCTGCAGCAGTATCTACAATATCTTTGCATCTGTGTGATCTTTAAGGCTTCGTCCAACCCCCACCATCAGGGTTTTACAGAAGAGCGAACATTATATCAGAGAATACTAACTCCCAGTACTTATTTATTAAGCAGATATAAGGTCTGCTTAAAAGCCAAAACAATATGGCATAATTAGACAAGATTTCTGAATCCACCAGCTTTTGGAGCTGATCCTGAAAGATATGGACCTTTGAGGGAATTGTCTAGACATTCTAGACATTCCTGTCTGCTTTGCCCTCTTTGACTTTAGAACCTGATTAAAAAAAAACAAAAAAACAAAAAAAAACCAAAAAAACCAAAAAAAACAAAAAAAAAAAAAAAAAAAAACAAAAACAAAAAAAAAAACCACCAAAAAAACAACCAAACAAAAAAAAAATTCCAACTTTTCAAATATCAATCAGTGAAATGCACTATGTGATAATCCCTTTTGAATGTACTGAAGAAAATGTAACATCTAACATCAGAGCTGGACTGATCAATGTCTGTGAGGAAGGCAACATATGTAGGCAGATATTCCATCTTTTATTAGACCTGATGTCATGGAAGCTTAGGATTCAGTGGCATTGTTTAATTTGTTGGGGTTTTTTTTCAGGTTCTGCTGCAGAAATGTTCCATTTCAGGTTACAAATTCTGGTAACTATTGTGCTGTAATGATAGTGTTGCTATAGAGCTACAATAATCAGGCAATGGAAGACAAAGTTTGTAGGTAGAGGATTGTCTAAAAAAAGGTGTTAGCTCTGCCTACAATTTCGAATGTGGACTGTGAAAAGCAGTTCTGAAGACACTATGCAACTAAAACCCGAGTTACAGACCTTTGCGAGTGGTAATAAAGTGCACTAATAGCACAGGAGGAATCTGGCTTTGATTAATATAATGTCTGAATTTTTAAGAAGTGCTGAGGCTCTGGGGAAGCTCCCAAACTTCCCCGACACAGAGTCCCTGAAGATACACAATTTAACTCTGAACTGTGCCCCAGAGAGCACAATTTAACTGTGAACAAAGACAGTGCATTTTCTTCTCTGATGAGATTATACTGTGCTTTTAAAAGAAAAAAAGTCACTTTGGTAGTCATGTTTCATAGCAAGTTGTAACAGTTCAGACTGTTAATCTGTCATAGGAGGTTTCACCCTTATAAAATAGATATCCTATTACAGGTAGCGTTTTAAGCACAAAAAGTTGATAGATTTTGGCAGACACCACATCCTGCAGGACAAGTCACAGTGGAGAAGGTGCACAAAACACTTCAGCTCCTGAAAGACTTGAACTGTTCCTCTGGTGTAAGAGGGGTATAAGCCCAGAGACTTTACTCATCCTTAGAAGTCCAATGTGGACACCAGAAATTTCTGGTTCTATATAAGCCTGAAAAAGCCACCTCCCACAAAAGCTGCACATACCTGGGACATAGATGCTGCTCTACCTTCAGTTACTGGTGATTAAATGGTAAGAGTCCACCTTTCAAGTATGCAGTCCAGATCCCTTTATTATAAGCAGGAAAAAGAAAAAATTAAACCCGTGGGGAACTCCTTGCAAAAAAATCCAAGATACAGTAAACTCCACTCTTTCTCAAAGGGGCTCCAATCCCTACCTTCTCTCTTCTCACGAAAACATCATTATTCTGTGGCCAGTTCCAGATCCCTCTGTTGCTTCAACGCCTTACACACCCATGCTGAAGTGAGGACGCTTGCTGAGCACTTACCAAGTGTATATATAGATTATCCAATCTATTAGCTTCCTTCATAGAGTGCCTCAGCATAAACAATTGCTCAGACTGAGGCGAGAGCAGCTGGGCACCCAACTGAACAGAAGCAGGGAGCGTGCGTGGGGGGAGGTTAAGCATGTAAGCTATGCAGCCATCTGCAGCACTCGCCAGCATTGCCGACGCACAGCCCCGCTCACCAGGCAAGACAGAATCTCATTGAAAAGATACCGAAATACAGAAATTAAACCACTGCATCTGTGGCAGGGTATGAGCTAAAGTGCCATCACCCTCTGTTTCAGAAATCTGAGAACGCAGGGGAGGAGTTGAAGAAACAAAGAAATAAATCATGCAGAAGTAAGTGCGGCAGACGTTGCTCTGAACTCCAAATCCCAGCTCGGGCAGCTGAGATGACGTTGTATGAGTTCCAGCTGAGAGAGGCCCTTGGATGAGCAGGCTAAAGTAGCATTTTGTATTTTCCTTTCAGATTTCTGTCTCTGTGCAGAGGATTGATGCCTCACTGCGCTTGTCTCATCACTGGTGTTGGAAGGAAAGCCAGAAGCTAGAAGGATGATATTTTTCCAAAGGACAAGATGAGCATGAGGCTGGGGAATGATGCTGGAACTGAACCTGCATTCTCAGACACGTTTGGTAAATGCAGAGTGAGAAAGGCATTTCTTGGGTCGCTGTGGCCTATCCCAGTGCAATTTTCTACAAGAAATGAAAAGATTAGAACAAGGCTCCCATGGGATACGGATAATCTAAAAGGGTCAGATGATGATCCCAAGAAAAGACCAGCATTTCACAGTATTTCTCTGAGATTTTAACACACAGAGGTCTAGTATAAATGTTTTATTTTAAGTAAAAAGTGTGCACAAATAAAGGGAATGATTACACAACAACGCACAAGACCATATTCCATATGAAACAGGAAAATAGTAGTGACAATATTAACTAGCAGAGCACCCATAGGAATCCAACTCGTGTACAAAAAGGAGGTTACTCCACATAAATACATCATGCTTCTGATGCAGACACATTATCCAAAAAACAAAACCTACTGCACTGGACTGTTTACACCCAATGTCCCTTCTGAATATTTATGACAGTTGCTGTATGCTTAACAATGAAAAATAACAGTTAATATCATGGCACTTTGGAGAAAATAAAGTTTAAAAATGGATTTACAGTAATTTAAGGTATTTGTCACTTTGCAACATTCTTAATGGTTAGATATGTAAATACAAAAAGGTATTTTTTCTGTGACATTATAAAAAAAAAATTAACTTTTGTTTTACTCCTCTGTGATGAATAGCAGAAATGTCCTTCCTTACATAAAGCCATTTCCCTTAATACTTCGTAGGAAATTATGCCACTGCAGAGACAAGGCTTTTCTTGTTTGCTTTAAATGATTCCCAGGTTTAATATCAATTATGCCCTGATGTCTAAACTGATCATGTGGGTGCAGGAGTCAGAGGCTAAACAATCAGCATTTTAAAACTGCATGTAGAGCAGTTCACTTGACCCCATTAGCTGCTTTTTAAAGGAAGGTTCACTCTGATATTTTACATTTGAAAAGATGCAACTTGAATTTAAGGAAACCTGATTTTTAACAGTGAGGAGGTTCAACACTTCCCTGAAACTGAAGCCCCTCAAATCTCTTTCCAGTTTTGAAAACTCAGTCCAATACTAAAGAGTTTCCTATTCACATTGCAAAGAAAAACATGAACTAAATCTCATACCATGACACCAGTGTGGATTTGTGCAATCTCTCTGCTTGCAGCTGACATGGAAGTGAGCAGACATACACCAGAAAACTTGTGCTATGAAATTATTGTTGCCATACAAAGATTTTCATGGAAAGACACTGGCCAAGCAAAAGTCTACTAAAAGCTTCAGGTAATGTTTGCCAACTTGTGCTTACAGATCCTCAGATCTGCTTTCAGTGACGCTTAGCTTCTCTTACAGCTCTTACATAACACACATTCCTTTCCTCAGTGTCTCTTAATCCCTTTTCCCCAAAATAATAATTAAAAAAAAAAAGTGGTACATTTGGCATTTCTTCAGCCCAACACATTCATAACTATTGCTTTAGCATTAAAAATAAGAATCATCTGTGCTGTATATTACACTGCTTACTAACATGAAATGTAAGAAACACACCTCTTAGTCCTAGTTTGACCCATTCTTTCAATTGCTTTCCTTGAGCCTGCTACCAACATTTCAGGTTTGATTGTGAGTACAGATCACCATCTCTAAGGGCAAAAGTTAAGGGACTCATTGTGGACAGCACCTATTTTATTCTAGATATGCTTTTTTCCACTGGCAAAGTGGAACTCACTCCCAGCAGCGTGGCAGTAAGATAAAAAAGGAACCGATGCCCTTCTCCAGGCTGTACCGTGTGCAGTTCTGATGCAGTTAAGACAGCAAGTATAAAAGCAATAAATAGTATGAGGTTCAGTAGTAGCTGCCCATTACTGCTGAATTATGCTGTACAGATTTTAACTTCTCAAAGAGTTAACTGAATTCTTTAATTAAACTGACACTTGATGCCGTGTCCAACCCCTGCTGAAAGGGCCAGACTAGAAAGGCACTCTTTGTATCAGTGCACAATTCCTAGTGTGAGTGTTGGAGCAAATCTATGAATTCTGATATGGTGTTTATAGTCTCCTTCAGGGTAGGATCAATATTCTTCATGAAAGAAGCCAGTCTTGACCTATTCAGTGTAAATATCTCCTCTCCTTGCTGTCATTTCAGTCTGAAGGGCATGAACAAAGCTCTAATTTCTATGTCTAGAATAGGGAAATCAGATGTTCAGAGAGAAGAGATTTGGAGCTACAAAAGTGATAAATTCTTACTCATCTTGCTGACAAATCTGAAATCCTTGAAGGATAATTTATTACATCACCTGATGTAATTTGTGTTCATTAAGCACTGAAAGCCTTTCCTTGCTCAGAACACTGTACTGGCAACTATAAAGCCAGACCCTTTGTTCAGTCAGGAGCCCCAGAGACCAACTCCTGAACTAAAATTCATATTTGGCAAAATTGTTAGAAAGTTCTAGCATTTTAAATCTGGCAGCTGAAGGTTCAGTATAACAACTGTCCTGGACAATGATCAATACAAAAGGAAAATTCACACTAGGTGGCAAGGGCAGGATGTTGAGTTACTCATTTTATGCAAGTGCATCCAAATGGAGAGATGTTTATCCATGCAGAAACAAACGGAGTAACAATTGGCACAGTTCAGAAATGGAGAATTCAGACACATTCCTCAGCTGACATCAAAAGAGGATTTATGTATTCAAAGCCTTCAAATTCAGACTGGTCAATCTTCTTCACAATATCACTATTGGGATTGAAAAACAGTCATTAGTTGAGCAAAATTAAAAAGATAACATTAACTGATACTTTGAGTTAAAAATTAAACCTGTTCAGTAGGCTGCCATTAGAAGATTTCCCTTCCCCCTTTTGTCCCTCTCTATCTTTACAGTTACCACTGGATTTTTTTTAACCCCAATAATAGTACCAAAACACAAAACCCCTCAAAAGCAGTGACTGGGCTTCACTCACTCTCCCACAAAACAGTCTGCAAGGTTTGCAGTTTCAAGGTTTGCCCCAGACAGTCAGTTTTGTAAGGACTTGAAAACATTAGAATGTGATAGATACTGCACCTGCATCAGCAACTTTTCTAAACTTTATTTGTACAGTCTGCATTCAGAAAGGGATGAAGAAGGAAGCTGGATTTTAGACCTGATTAAGGTGCACAGGTAACATTTCATATACACTGTTTATGTTGACATACTATGTGAATGCTATATAAAATCCTATAAAAAACTCCTAAAACATGAACAGCAGCAGCTCAGTCAAACTAGAAAGGTCCTTCTTTCCTCATCCTAAATTAGGGCCTCTCATGAATAAGGAACCACAAATCCACTCCCAAAAACAAGCACATTATCATGCATTTTATAACACTTTTCAGTCAGGATAATCTTACCTGACTACTTACTTACTAAAACACCCAAAAAAGTTAAAAAAAAAAAAAAAAAAAAGCATCTTCTCTTCTCTGAACTTCTTAAATTCTACATTACTTACTCATCATCTGGAGTGAGCTGCACAGGTTCATTGGTGAATTGGGAATCAAAGTTATCCAGACCAAATTCTCCAGATATATTTGGTTTAAACGGAGGCACCACTTGCTTCTGTTCCATCTAAGAATAAATGCACTTAGTCACACTGAGAATGAGTTACAACCTATTGAATTATTTTTAAACAAGGCTGGAAATTACTATTAAGTTTATTTTTTATACTTTCTACAATCATTCTAATAATCTACTGAACTTACTGTGTGTAAAAGGGAAAAAAAATTGTGTATTGCAATTCTGCTACAACATAAATTAAGAGCTTAATGTTTTTGAGCTTAAGGTCCTCTCTTAGGCTCAAAACAACTTTGTCAAGTTCAAAACAACTTTGTTACTGTATGCAAAGAAACTCAGCCAAGGCAGGGGGCATTCACATACCAGATCCCAATCAACATTACGGAAGAAGGGATGTCCCTGGATATCTGCAAACCCTGTCTGAGGATGGCAGCCCAAGCGTTCCTTTGGATCCTGTGCAAGGCAGAAAACATTTCTAAATGGATGCCACAGCCTACACATGAATAAAATGAATGCCACAAATCCTGTGAGAAATGAAACACCAGAGTTACAAGGAACACTGAAGAACTAAATTAGCATTATTTATTTTAGAAACTGCTCCAATTTACCCTCTGAAACAGGCAGGAATATATGGAAGCCCTTAACTGAATTTCATGTAAATGACTATGCTGCTTTTCTTCATTTTCATTCAGACCTCTTAAACATTTCATAGGTTTCAGAGCAGGCTTGCTTAGATTACTAATGAATTTGATTCTTTTCCCCCCACCTGCCCTTGCTCCTCCCTGAACAGATTATGCCAGGAAATCACACTGGGGCAGTAACTAACTGCAGCTCCTGGTAAATACTGTGGAAAGAAGCTTATTCTCACAAGACAATTCCATCTCCAGGTACAAACATGCACACACTACCAGGGAGCTGTAACAGTGTGCAGTAAATGGTGTGACTTTCTTAGAATAATTTAACTAAATCTGGTTTCTCCTGTCTCTCTTTCTTCCCACTCACCTAACACTCACTAAAAGCCAGCAGGTGCTTGGACTCATCATCCACTACCACACCACGTGCACCTTCTGACTCTCGGGCTAGAGAGGCCCCAGCAAGGGTGAGCACATCCTGCCTCTGCATCTCATCCAGGAAGTCATCAGAAGCTGTCCAAGTGATTTGCTAAGCTGCTTCTCTCAGAACCAAACTAAATCTGTTAAGTTTGTTCAATTCTCCAGGTTAAAGAAATCGCTTGGAGCATTTCTATGCCTTTCACTTTAGGATTTACTCATAATCCCAGCCTGAGAAACAGGAGCTTCAGATTCAAAAGAAGTATCTAAAATAGGGCCCCCAGCCCCATTGAAATTCCTCTTTAGGCTCTCACCTTTTCTACTCTGTTTCTGTATATAAATATGCAGATAAAGCACATCAGCTCTTACCTTGTTAAGGAAACTCTTTAGAACACCTGCTGCTTTCACAGAGAGGGATCGGGGAATTCGGATCTGTTTTTCCAAAATTACTGCAAGAAAAGAAGGCTCCTATCAGCCTTTGCATTTCTGAAGTTAGTTTAAAGGTTAGGTAGAAGCAAAGCACTGAAGTGTAGAACACTCGGGGTATTTACCTTGGAAGAGATAATCCTCTGTGTTCTGATCAGGGTTGTCAGAACTCCCGACGATGTCGAAGGGCGACCGGCCTGCCATCATCTCAAACATCAGCACACCAAGAGCCCACCAGTCCACACTGAAGCCTAGAATTCAAGAGAGAAAACACCACTGGAGATATTTCACAACCAAAATACCAACACCTCTGGGGCTAAAAACAAAGGATGAGTTCAAAAATGTAAGTATTGCCAGTCTTTCCCATTCGCTGAATAATGGAGAGATAAGCAGAGATAAGGACTGTAGCAGACATTACGTGGATCATGACGTACACAACAGGAGGAGATGCTGTACAGAGGAAATGCAAAGAGGTTAAAGGTTGGTGTTAAGCCCTTAACAAAGGTTTAGATAATATTTAAGCCTAGTCATTACTAACCGACAGTGCATTATCCAGGGTGAGAGATAAGGCCAAGGAAGCGAGTCTTAATAACAGTGTGAGTCTTAATAACAGCAAGTCAGTCATTCTTGGAGCAAAGCATATCTCCCCTACTATTCACTGCTGAAGGAAATCCCAGTAGCCAGGCTGGGGCTGATACAGTCTGGCTGCTCTAGAAAGCTTGTGATAAGCAGAAGTATCTGAAGCCAGTATGAAAGAGATATTTGATTGAAATAAGATGGTAGATTATAAAAAAAAAAAAAAGTAAAGGGACATCTACTATCTAGGCCGTTTGCAATGAATTTGTATCTAATCTATCACTGCTGCCTAATGTAAAGCTCCAAAACCAAACAACTCCAGACTGCAAGTATATCATTAGTAGTATCTAAAAAAGTTATAAACAATAATAAATTTGGAAGACTCAAGCTACTCTTCAAGACTGTTCAAAAAAATTAAAATATGCAATGCAGAGTATCTCATTTGCTTTGTGTGATGTTTTCTGCTCTTCCTTTGAAGGTTTTATTTACTTTTTCAGACAGGATGTTGAATTAAGACTGATCATATGTCTAATGGAGATTTTTACTTTCTACTGCTTAAACAACTCCAATAAGAAGAGAGAGACAAGGTGAAAGCTATGAAGTAGCAGCAAGAAATTCCATTTACCATAATCCTCTCCCCGGAGAATTTCAGGTGCAATGTAGTTTGGAGTCCCACAGAACGTGCTGGTCGTGTCACCGGGCCTCAGACCCTCCTTTAGGAAAAGATGGGAAGGAAACACTTGGCAGTTACCTGAAGATCCCACACTCCTCTGCTAAGAGCTTCACTTTGAATTAATTAAGTCTTGAATAACTAGCATTATGGCAATTCCATGGCAAAGTCAGAGCCATGCTCCAGTGCCTTTGTAGTGACAAAAGTTTTCCCAGAGGAAATGGGCAGTGCCACAAAATCCAAACAGGAGCAAGTGACTGATAATTTCAACCTCTTTTGAAATCACCTTATCCTGAGTATTTCAGCAAACCCCTCCCAGACGAGTTGATCCAGCAGCTTTATGAAAACATAAACAGTACATGTAAGTGTAGTCTGTGCACTCTGGCATTTGCCTTTTCTCCACATGTGGAAGTGAAATGGAGATACAGCCTGTGTGCACTGTGTACAGAGACCTTGAAATTTCACTTTTTAAAAGTCTCTCCATCTTTTAATTTATAACAATTTCTTAATTGTTGATTTTCCTGGTTAGCAAGAAACTAGATCTTACCTTGCACATGCCATAATCTGTGAGTTTAATATGCCCTTCAGAATCTAGGAGCACATTATCCAGTTTTAAATCCCTGTAGATTATCCCTCGCTCATGTAAATAGTTCAATGCTAGACTGATTTCAGCAGAATAAAACCTAGTGTAGAAAGAAATACTGATTACTCAAGTAATCAAAACCCAAAGCAAAATGACACAGTCTTGGTAATACGATATTTTCTATACATAATCCCAAATATTCTATTCTCTTGCACAGAGAAGTGGCAAATTGTTTATAATCATACAAATGTTTCTATGCACTTCAAAAAATGTTTTTAGTTAATAGTAATGTCTCCTGCAATCATCCTTTTTATCTCACCATCTGAGATTAAGCATATGCACCAAGAACTCAGCATTTGCCTGGACAGCTGGTAGTGGTTGTTGTACAAGAAACACATTGATATCATTAGACATTAAAAAAAATACCACAAAACTGTTTTTCTAGAAAAAAATAGCAGACTGAAGTCATACAGAGTAATGCCAATGCAAACAACATCTATGTGCTTCCTATTACAGTTCCTTCTTGAAACAAAAACACGGTGGCTTGCAGCAGCAAAAGGAGGATGCAGTTTCACATTTCTTAAATCCCTAACATCTGGAGAGGATTTGCTGGCTCATCCTTCATAATCTCTGCAGTGCTGCACTGTGTCAGAAAACCACTGTTTTGATGCAAGAAATCTGGAATGAGACACACCTGGCATGTTCCTCTGGCAGCTTCCTCTGCCTCTGCATATGGAACATCAGATCTCCTCCATTGACATACTCTATAACAAAGAATAACCTGGAACACACAGGATTGTTACAAATGATTGTGTGCACAGCTGAAAGAGGTGTGAGATGTTACAGGTCTGTTATGGAACAATGCCCATTCCACTCCTCCCATCTCTGGCACAATGGCTAGTTTTACCATTTTCCTCTCCTTTGAATACATTCCCAAAGTTAAAAATCAAGTATACAAAGTTTCTCTAGATAATTCCTTCATTGCAAAGGAATGTAAGTGATCCTTCCCATATTCCTCATCCATTACAGGTACTGCTTGTCATTACTACACATGGATGTATAGAGCCACATCAGTTTCTATGGACAAACCATAAAAAAATTTAAAAATCTAGTTTTCCTTCCTGATCCCTTTAGTCTCCTCTGTTTGTGGTTTACACTGTAAGTGCATTACAAATACTCTTTCTTCTCACTTCCCTCCATTAGCTTGTCACCTTTTTGAAACAGCAGGGATGCTATTTAAATATACTATAACTGGATTTTATATGTACTTAAAGGTATTACTGTATAGAATAGAAAAATAGTAAGTTTCTATTCATCTCTATTACTCAGTTTTCCTTTTGAAAACTCAGATTCTGTTTTCTGAGTCTTACTCACAGATTTGTCTTCAAAGAATCCAGGCAAGTTTGAGACAATTATTCCTCAGCTGTCGAACTCCTGATTTTCATCTCCCCAAGCCTTTTTTCCTTTCCTTATACATTCACTCCCATCACATATTCTCAATGCTTTTTTTCCTATTAGCTGCACTTCTCTTCCAGTCCAGCATCCTTCCCACCACATCTAGAAGTACTTTACATTCTTCTGCATTTCCCCATCTGAAAACCTTAGATGCACATGGCATTTGGATCACAAAATACTATGAAGATTTACAAAACGAAAAAGCAAAAGCGCTTTGCTACTTAGCACTTTATGCTTTAAATTTAGGCCTTTGAGGTGCCTGACAGGATGTTTTCAGTAAGACTATTTTATTATTAATTTATGACCTTTACCTGCTTTCTGTCTGGAAGCAAGAGTGCAGTCCGACCAGAAAGGGATGATTGGAGGCTTGTTCAAAGACGTGTTTCTCTGTCTGTACCCAATCAATATCCTATTTTTTGAAGATAAGTGACATTCAGAAAAGGATTGTTGCACTTCTTAGGTCAAGTATTAATGACAATTAGCAGAAAGACATTCAAGGGCTTTGCTGTCCTTGATTTACTTGCAAGAAATTAAATATGCTATTGTTCTGAAATGTGAAGCAATAGCTGATAGCACACTTTTTATTTCCTGTATGTCCTCTACTCTTAGCCACTGTGTAACCATCTTGGGAATGAAAACACGCTGATCTATAAAAGATAAACTCGTGCAGGGAAATGTAAAGTAGCACAAGAAATGCAGAAGGAATCAATGGTAGATAGAAATAAATGCAAAAGCTCTTGGACAGCAAGCCACAGTCACTCCAATGTTTTCAAAGTAGCCTAAAGAAACCCAAGGGAAATCCTCAGCAACAAGAGGTTTTTAGCAGTTTAATAGTGCAATATCTGACAGGTTTTCACAAATCCTTGTGCAAAAATTGTTAAGATGGAGGTCTGATTTAACAACCAATTAAAATAACACAGTGAAATTTCTTCGTAACAAAAGTCCAGACTTGAACACATGAAAATCAGACTCCACCTGGCCACCTGCCTTGTGAGCCTCCTAGAGAGCAGTACAAGAAACCACATGTAGAATTCTCCCTGAGTGCTGCAGCCCAGACCTGGCTCCCACCTCATTCATGGGGGAACACTGGAGCTGTCTGGAGGAGCTGCCCAGCTCACTGAGAACACCTTGCCCACCTCATCATCATTGACGAGCTCTTTCTTCACCACCTTCATGGCATAAATGCGCTCGGTTTTCTTCAGTCGGACCAGCAGCACTTTGGCATAGCTGCCCCTGCCAATGACTCGGAGCAAATCAAAATCCTGCAGGCCCAGACTGGAGGAAGCTTTGCCACTTTCCCTAATGCTCATTGCCTGTGGATAAAGATGCACTGAAATGAGGAAGCAGCTTTGCCAGTGTCAGCAACTGCGAAAGTCAGCATTTGAAACAACATTACAAAATTAATATAAACCAGTAATTCAATTAACACTTGTTATCTTAAGACTGTACTGTCCTGGAAAGGAATGTGTTGGGAAACAAAGGGGACAAAGGAGACTTGGCAGATAAGGAACAAACCAAACTGGGAAAATTTGGAACACTTTCTAAAACAAAGCACATCTTAAAGCAGCATGCAAGCCACACATGCACAGACCTCAGGAGCAACCCAAATGTGCCCTCTGTGCTAATGTTCAGTTTGTGGCAAATTAAACTACTAAAATCTTGAAACTGAGACACACAGGCTTTAAGATCTCCGAAGATCCTCATGGGTTCCTTACAATTTCAGATACTCTGTGATTCTATGTACATAGAAATAAAAAATAGAGGTATTTTACCTCTTTTTCTTCACCAACATGGTCCAGGCTCTCATGACTTGAGGGATTGTATGGTATCACTGAAGATGCAAAAAAAATTTATTAGACTGATGCAACACAACAGGATTTTCTTCTGCCTTAAAATTTCCACAATCAGAGAAACATACTTTTAATGCTTCTATTGCAAGTATTCAAAACTGATAGGTTTGCATGAGGACTATCACTCTGATTGCCACAAGAATAAACATGTTTGGCCACCACTCCAGCAGCAGCTCTGCTAATGCTGTTAAGGGTTTGGTTTTGGGTTTTTTTTTTGCTTGATCAGGGCATTTGAAGTACTCAGCTTACTAAATGCAACTGACAGCATGAATTTTTCTTTGTTTAGTCAAGTTTCTGAAACTGGTAAGATGTGGAAAATTGGAATTTTTATATTTATATCCCCCTTAGCATTAAGAAGCTGTCTTACTTTTCTTATTCTATGAAAAAGTAAAGAAGGGTTTTAAAAATAATTTTACTTCAAAGTTCACTTTTCAGCAACTTGGGGTAATTTACAGAAAATAATTATTGATCTTACCTGTTTCTACATTATCTGAATGCACTGATGATGGATCCATAGGCATTATTGGTTCCTGCAAACGTAGACAGGATTTTTGTAATAGACTGTCCAAGTGTCAGACACATTACTTTAGAGTCAATAAATGAAGTTAATGACCCCTGAGGAGTATAATCTAGCTAATTTTAGCTTGATTAGTCAACATAGTTACTAAAATATACACAATGAAATAAACAACTGCATTCTTTATTTTTCCTGTTTTCTGGAAGTCATGACATGTTTCCAGAAGCTGCAGAAGTAACAATTTGGCATAACAGAGAAAGAAATACAGCAGATGAGAAGTGAGATAGAAAAACCAAGTCCTTTAGCATTTTAGTCAAAAAAATCCCCCCCTCAAAAAAAAAAAAAAAAAAAAGACTTGAAGCTGTCTGCTTTATTAAACCAGGAGCAGTAATAATCTCAATTTTTCTCAGAACTTAAGAACTGAAGATGATTGAATTTCTTGGGAGGAAAGTCAAAATTTCTGCTTTCATATTCCTTTGCTGTAAATGGGAAATAATCCAATAATCTATCAGATATTTAGAGAATTTACTCCTCCCATCCATTTTGAAGATGTAAAATGAGTACCTATATGTGTACCTATACATGCTATGCAACATCCCTGTGAAGGATGGGATAAATGCCACATGTGTGACAAGGGAAATAATGTCAGATGTGCAGATTACACTCCTGTCTTGCTATAAATTGCAATTTTTTGGTGAATCCCAAACTTTCTTGCAAAAGTCACGGTAACCATAAAAATTATGTTTCAACTACTGCGATTACTTGCAGGCTGCAGTTTGAAAACCATCAATGTAAAATGGTTGGGTTTATTTGTTTGATTGGTTGGCTGCTGCTTTTGGAGACAATGAATCAGGTCAGCTTTACTTACTGGCTGCAGGGTGTGGCGGCCACATTCGATACTGACAAGCTTGTGACATTTCTTGTGAACGAGCAGTTTGCAGTTGATGCACTTGTAGCCCTGGCGCCCCAGGCCCCATATCCGGTCAGTGCAGATGGCACAGTGAGCTCTCTGCAACCAGAAACCAACAAAATTCATGAAAGGGCAAAACTGAAGAATAGAACTATCCAGCCACACTTGCATTAACCAAGCTCATCTCCTCGTTTCTCTGTAGGTGAGTCCTTACAGAGGAAGGCAGGAGAGCAGAAGCTTCAACACCTTAAACAACCAGACAATGTGAAGGGGAAGATCACTGCTTGCTGAAGGACATTCACAAAACAACTCCAAAGATCCATGAAAACAGGGTGCCTATGGAGGCAAGAGTGGAAACTGGTTTAACTGTGGTGCCTTGACAGCCTCTAGCCCAGATGTGGTCAAAAAACAACAAAAGAGCTGAAGTTAGACATGAGGATGCCCAAGATGAAGTTTAGTGGAGACAATCTCAAGCATTAGGCACACAATACACTAAGCTTAGAGAAGAAGGAAGGACTACTGAAGCTGGGAAGGGACCTGACTTACTCAAATATTTTGTTTGGTTTTTCTTGTTACTGTTTTTAAACACAGCAGAGCCTTCTTGGTCCTTAGCTAATTACATCTGACCCTTGCTTCCTGAAAACATTCTGAATGGTTTGTTATTTTCAGTCATGAAAATGGCACCAGAAACAGGCTGCCTGGAGAAACATTTCAGCTTTCTCCTTTATAAGTCATGAAAGAAAAGCCTGTGCATCATAAGCAAGTTCAGACCATTTTACTCCCAAAAGCTGAAAAACTGAAAATCTACTTTTAGCCATCTAATACATTCCAGTTTGCCCTCTGGGAAGATTTTAAGGGAACAGAGGAGCTTTGACATTAAGCTTTCAGAGTATTTGTAAAGTGAATTGCAACCAATTTATTTTGTTGGTTTTTTTTTTTTTTTTATTTCAAGTTCCTGATGATTTAATATTGCTTAAGTTTCCTGAAGATACAGGGTTACCAGAAGTGTAGAGACAAACAACAAAAACTTTTCAAGGCAGTGGCACCATCATGATGAAAATAAGACATCCCTGTATCATGGCTTTAAGTACCCAACAAGAGTCTCACCCTGTTAAATCGTTTGGCTTGGAAAGTGTGACCATTTGCACAATAGAGCTTTCGCCACCGGCGGGCGCCTCGGCGATAAATGGACTCTAAGAGGAAAAACACAGGATTATATCCAGACAAACACAAACACAGAACTGCAACATCTTCTCCTGGAGGTTTCTGTGTAGAGTAACTTGCAGAGTAAAGTTTCACTCCTGCACCTTACAGTAACAGAGGAATATTCCAAGTATTTTTTTTTTCTTTTTTTTTTTTTTTAAGTTTTGGAGAAAATTTGAAGTAGAATATCCTGATCAACTCAAAGTTAATTCTGATTTTTCTGAAGTTAAAAGGAACAGTGAGTCAAGAAGAGAAGATAAATTGTCCAAACAATACAAGCACTTGTGTGCAAAGTATACACATAGCTCAACCTGGGGAGAAGCTGGGGAAGGGAAAGGAAGAGGAAGGTGAATTGGGAACATGCCCTGATTTATAAGATTGCTTGACAAATCCTCCAGTGTTTTAAATCCACAGCTGCCACTATTAATTTTTTTTCCATTTTTTGACATTACTTTATTTTTCATTACTTGAGGCATGTCAGAAACCAAAACTGAAAACTAAGATATGAAAACCTACACTGAGCTATAAATCTATTTCTGATTCAGTCTGCAATCTCATTTTTCAGATAACCAGCATTACTCATTGTGCCCAAGTTAACTTTTAAACATGCACACTTAGATTGGATTGGTCAGAGACGTGTGTGTTATGCTGACAGATGCTTGTCTGCATAACATACACACACACTCTTTTTTATAAAACTTTAAGACTGAGGAGAAATTACCTCTTTAATGTCTAGAACATTAGTTAAAACAATAGAAGTTTTTGGAGAATCCTCCTGATAGCATCTAAACATCAATTTCAAAAGAATTACCCACAAATCTGTAAATAGTGCCACAACAAGTAATTATCATTGGTTACAAGCCACTGCTGACAATTGTCAGCCAGCAATCTGGCAACTCCCCAAAAGACAAGAATAGGATAAAAAACTGTCATGATAGAAGAGGCAAAAGCAAGGAAAGCAGAGTGACATGGGTAGTTAACAGGAATGTGAAATGATTATTAACAATGATTCAGAAGTGACAAAACATTAGCAAGACTTCCTATTCCTTTTAAATATTTGATTTTTACAGATTTGCATTATTAATATTCATAAGTGCAGGATGCCAAACCAAAGAACATTAAAATCTGCTAAAACAGGAAATCTAGACTGATTTTCTGTATTTCTTAGCTGAAATGCCTACTTACTATCTTCTCCTGGACAAGGCATGCCAGGCCGTTCTGGGACACAGGGAAATACTGCAAGAAAGACATTAACTTCTGATTAGCTTTCATTTCAGACAGAAAATAAATCTTTGGGTTAAATACAACAGTCCTGAAAGGCATTCAGCCACCTAGAGAGCAGCACTGACTGCACTTCCACAAAACCTTCTTTAAGAACAGGTGAGCTGCAAACCACCACAAACTCCTTTTGCTGGGCATAGCAGTGACATACATGAGAAATAAATGCAAAAAGCAGAAAAAATGAAGCTATTTCCTAAATACAGTAACTAGAAAAAGTAATGGTTTTGGTTTCTCATGTGGCCAATCTTCAGTCACTCAAGACTTCCAAATACTGCAAACCTTTTATATGACAATGTCCTAACAGTTACACAGGATGTTGACTATGTAAATATTTTTTTTTCACAATTTATTTGGCTTCAGTAATCATCAGAGAGAAGTATAAATGTGGACAGGCAGCCCCGGTGCCAGTTTAATCAGAGGCTTATCAAACACAAAAATTACTGGAGAAAGGGCATATGAAAAATTCAATATGCACAGAAGCAGTGAAATGTACCTACAAATGGATTATATTCCTCCCCTTTTTATAACTCTCTGTGGGAAGCTGGAAAGCTATCTTTTCCTTTCAAATGAGCTGATGATAAAACTAGATTTTTTGCATCTTTTTAAGAGAAGGAGACTGTTCAGATACTGTAGTGTAACACATCAACACTTCATAATGATGACTTTTCTGCTCTAATCTCTGATAAACCAATCGACTTTCTACTGATAAAAAGTTACAAATAGCTAGAAAAATATTCTGGAGAAGCTGCCAAAAGAGGCATATAACCCTGAAGAATAAAAATTGAGCAACTACATATTAAACAGGGGCATGATATTATTAAGTTTAAAATTGAAGTACTCTATCTTAGAAAAGACAAACTTTTCATTAATCCAGCATCACAAACGAAGCTCATTCATTTTTTTTTCCTAATAGAGATGGTGCTTTAAAGTACTTATCCATAATTAACTTCAGGCTAATGTATAAATCTCATAAATAAATAAATAAATTGTACTTCATCCCATCTACCATTCACTTCCAGCAAGTGTCTGAAGGCACTTGGGCTGAACGAATGAAGAAACAGAGGCTGGATTTCATGAATAAACTGACACCAAAATATTTTTTTCTCCCTTAATTGAACAGGGAAGAGCAAAAAAGCACAGTGAATGGTCATCAGCATCCCCTGACAGGATGGCCACAGGCCTGAGGGGAGAAGGGTGTGAAAGGCACAGGACTGGAAGGTGAGAATTCCACTCATTCACAGGTACAAACATGAGCAGCAGAACATTTCAGTAAATTTCCCCCACCATGGATCAGAAGTTCTGAATCCTTGTTTAGTTCATACAAACGAAAGGCCTCTTCTAACTCCAGCTGAGAGGAAACTGTGCATGGATCTCCTGTGGAAAGAAAACACAACAACACAAAACTCAACCCAATTAGTTCCATACCATTCTGTAGGTCCCTCACAGCTGGTTCCAGGATAATTATTGTAGGAAAAACCCAATATTCTCAAATGTGGTAGTATTTATTTTTAACACTGCTCAAAGAGTAATCTGGAAAGAGTCATATTGAGTTCTTTCAGGGAAAATAAAAATATGAGATATTCCCAAGAGGCAAGCAGATCATAAGAACAAAACATCATTGCTACAAGCATGGTTACACATTATTTCAGTACAGGAGGTGCAGGCTATATTCCAGCACCTAAAAACCTTCTAAGATTACCTTTTATTTCAAGCATTTTTAATTAGAACTGAGTCAATTCTACTTTCACAGCTGTTTCAGCACTGCCAAGACTTGCACCAGGAGCTGCAAAAGCAGTTAGAGCTTGAATCTCTGCTCAAACCTCAATGGAAACTTTTGACAAATAACATATTCTAAGTGCAACACCCCATTTTTCTGATTTGTAACTACTACTTTCACACTCACACAACTATTTGAAATAAAATCCCTTAAAGAAAGGACACCAAAGCAGAAGAAAGGTGGGAGTTGGCTGGCTTTGTTTCTTTTTTTTTTTAATAAAATAACTGCAGTTTTGTTGGCCATTTGTGATGGTGCAGACTAAATTACATGCCAAATCCTTGATGATAAAGTTTGTCAAAGACTATATATTCTTTGGTGGCTAGTGCAGATTAGTAACATTATAAAAAAATTAGTCCCCTAAAAGAATAAGCCTTTTTCAAAATAATACTGCAACTGAAACATTTTAAAAACAATGTTGAACCTCAATCATCACTACCCCAAAGAAAGAAAATACTTCTAGTTGTTAGCTCAACTGGTTCCCCCCTCTTCATCTATACAAGATGTTCTGTGCAAGAACAAGGGATTTATCTCTGCCTGCTCCAGCATGAACAGAAGTTTATTTTTTAGCCCCAATCCCATACAGCAAGTCTGCCTTCCTATATTTCCAATTTTTATCAGAAATACCACTTTCCACTTCTTTAAGTGGCAAACTGGTTATGGGTAACCAAACTGGAGGATGCCAGAATAATTTCCATTCTGGCTGAACTGGATCCAGTCTGGAAGTTTTACTGCTTTGAGTCCTCAAAGTTAAAAAGTTCACAAGCGACAGACCATTAACTATTATCTTTATGTTTTATACTGCAAGGTATCTAAATTAATAGAGCCACTGCTAAAGCTTTTCAGTGGAACCACATACCCAACAGCAGGAGGTATTTCAACTCACCCCACAAAAGCTTCTCCAGAGAATTTGTTTTGTTTCAAATGTATCACAATGCATTTGTTTTCAATGTATCTTCCTCCAGACCAGGAAGGACATGGACCTGTTGGAGCCAGCCCAGAGGAGGTCACGGAGTTGATTAGAGGTTTGGAGAACTCAGCTATGAGGAAAGGCTGGAAGAGTTGGGATTGCTCAGCCTGGAGAAGCTTTGGGGTGACCTAATTGTGGCCTTCCAGAACCTGAAGGAGCCAACAAGGAAGCTGAAGAGAGGCTGTCTACAAGGGATGGAGTGACAGGACAGGGGGAACAGCTTCACACTGACAGAGAGTAGGTTTAGATCAGATATTGGGAAAAAATTCTTCCCTGTGAAGGTGGTGAGGCCCTGGCATAGGGTGCCCACCATCAGTGGAAGTGCCCAAGGCCAGAGAGGATGGGGCTTTGGGCAACCTAGGATTGTGGAAGGTGTCCCTGCCCATGGTAGGGAGTGGAATGAGATGATCTTTAAGGTCCTTCCAACCCAAACCATTCTGTGGTTCTACGCCTTCTATGCTATTGCTAAAATATAAATAATAAATGTAAATGGTCCATTTTCAGTGTTCTGTCTTTATTGTTTCCTGCACATCAGAATCCTCCAGATGAGTCTTTGAAGCCACCTACAGTCATTTTCCACCAAGCCACTTCCCCCTACAGCTGGACACCGGGACACCACAGTGCCCACCCACGGCACAAACCTACACCGTGCAGAGCAGGGTGGGAGGAGAAGGAACAATTGTATTTACTCAGACTCACTATGAGAATCAACAAACCAGTTTTTCTTCATTTGTTTCTGACACCTGTGCAAACAATTCTGTGTTTCCTTTTGGCAGAAGCAAAAGAGGGTCTCAAGAACAAGCAAACTCAGAACAGAAGGTTTACAGGCTTGAGTAGTACAAATTTTGCAGTCAAGGACAGCTGGGATACATAGGAAAATATTTACTTTTGAGTTATATAGTGAGAAACAACAGACTGAGAACATACACAAGTCCAGTGTCCATCCCACAGAATGTTTCAAAAGGCAGAGTGAAGTTGAATTGATTATATATGGAAAAAAGAGAAATTTGTCTAAAATCAAATCAAGTTTATTCTATTTTCCAGTTGTATCTGAAGGTTTTGGAAATGACTCCACTCAATTAAATTGTATCTGCCTTTGTGTGCCATTATCTCTATGAAATCAGAGCAGTTACATGTGAAGCCCTCATCTTGCAAAGGCATTTAGTGTATGACAAATCAAAACCTTAGTGTCCAAGTAAATCCAGTGCAGTCAGGAAATCGTGAAGCCCCAGACCCCTTATCTTCTCTCAGACTATAAAAAGCATGAGCAATAGTGCAACAAGTACCAGTCTACAGCACACACATTTCCTCATGCTACTGTTAAACAGTGAACTTCACATTTGATGAAGATGTGATACAGGAATTTTCCAGTAAAGCAAAACAGGTTTCTAGAAAGAATATCAACTGAAAACACTACAGAGTGGTGCTGAGAGAAGAGGCAGGGAGCTTGGCAAAAAGCCATGCATTGTACATGCAAGAATTATTCACAATAAAGACAGGAGGATTTGCTTTAAACACACTCCTCATTGGCAGATTAACTTTTTCTCCACTGACATTAAATTGTAAGCCAATGATTAACGCAAACACGGACTACTTGTGAAAATCAAATCCTACACATGAAAATAGCTCAGGCAAACTGCAACTTCCCTTTTTTTAATAAACCTATCTCTAATTAAAGAGCAGAAATTGAGACAGAATAAACTGTGTCTTAAAGTAAATCACTGAATCAGTACAAAAGGTTTATTATAAAATATATATATATTTCCTGCTATGACTGACACTGCAGACTCCTCCACTGAGGTGAGGAGTCCATTATCTTCCTGATGATAAAACAACATAGCCAGCTTATTATAAAGTAGATGTTCAACTCCCAGTAGCTCTGCTGCACAGTTCAGTCATAAACACTGTTCATTTTACTGTACTGCATCTGCCTGGTATAAATAACTTTAGAATGATGAGAAGAGAAAACCCCACCTGCTCAGACTCCCAAGACTGCATAATCTTCAACACACCTGCCTATATGGCACTTTCAAAAATCAACTTTGCTCCACATTTAGCTTTAGACTCTGAATAAACTGGCAGAAGGCCAATTTGAAACGGGAGGAAACAGTTCCATAAGCACCATTTATGCTGATGGCTGCATGCAAACACCAACCACAGCCAACAAATCACTGCACACTGCAGCCTTTTATGTACTGCATCAGCTAAAATAACTCCACAGCAATCTCATAATTCAGAGGGCTCTTTGTTGTAGCTGCAGCTCAAAACCTACGTGTGGAACGAACTAATTCCACTGAGAAAACAGAACCTACAAATAACCTTTAAGAAATTACTACTGTACATACACAGCTCAATGGATGACATCTGTTAACAGAACAGAGAACAGACTCTGGACTTCTTTCAACCAAGGTAAACTTTAAGATGGATAATGTAAGCACTAGAGATGAGTTCTCAGTCAAGGTTGTCACTGCATTTTGATGAAAAGTTACTACACATCATTAAGAAGAAGTTTTATTATTAGCTATGTGTTACTAGACTTTAGGTTGCTAAAGTAACAGCTGATAATAACACTTGAGATATAATGTTTTTGGTTACACACACAACTTAACTATACATTAAATTATATCAATGTCTTAGATAAATACTGCCATTTAACTCTTTCAAAAATATAAGATATACAGGGAATCTTCAGCAGTATAAAGGAATATTTTCTGTTGCCTTCATAAGAACTCCTAAAAATGAACTAACATTTTCATAGTCACTGAGGTCTTGTTTAGTTTATAAAGACAGAGAGCAAGCTACACACTAAGTAGTATGAACCAAATACCTCTTCATTAAGCTGTACTTAAGAAGGCATTGGGTAACTTATTTTGGGAGTCAGATTCTATGTTTTATAAGCTTGTCTTATGAAGGCAGAGGGAAAGGAAAAGTTGACAGAGAAAGAAAAGCTGGGAAGTTGAACAATGTATTGATGAGCATTGATTTACCTTCTTCATCAATCCATTTCATGGTGAAAAGCTGCTCGTTGTCAAAGGAGCACATGTCTCGAACTTCACTGCACAGTCCCTCAAAGGAGATGGAAGGCTCAAAATAGGTTATCATGATGTCCCTGAGAAAGAGAAAAATGTATTTCAGAAACGATTCCACAAAACATAACATTGACCACCATCTCTAACACCTTCCATATGCCACTAATATTAACCCCATCCCTGATACAGCTCCCTCAAAAATGTTAAATGAAGTACCTAAGTTCCCTTCTTATAGCAAAGTCAGGCTCCAAGTGATTTTTATTACTTGATAGTTATTCCTCCAGGTATGTGCTTCATAAAACACTCAGATTTTATGCCCAAGTAACTATGAAGTGAGTTGCAGCAGACATTAGCCACAAAGAGAAATTAGATCTCTTACACCAGTGGAAACTCAAGAATGAAATGCTGCAGATGTTTGAATAATGTTCAAAACATATTTCTGGTTTTACTTTCTCTTTAACAGTTCCTTTGCTATTAGTATCAAAATATAAAAACACATACATCTACACCAACTAAATTTTGATTGTGTAGATATGATGCAAAATGAATGACAAATACTACACAGATTTCCTAGCAGACTTGGGGGCACGTGCAAATATTCAAAGTGCCCTTAAAAAAGAGTGGTGCTTCACACAATGAAAAGGAAGGCTGACAGAGAGTCATATACTTAGAATTGAAATGCACTGCTTTACTGATATGCAGAATGGGTATTTCTGTGATAATTAAAAGTGAGTTAACCTGGTTTTAATATGTTAGCAGAAAGTGCTGGCCCACTGTGTTGGTTAGGCCTTAAAGGGGAACAGGTGACAGGGCTCAGACCCATAACCAAAGGGGTTGGGAGACACAGTCAGAGGAAGGAGGAAAGCTGTTTACAATACACTCCTCAAACATAGCATAAAAGCTCCATGTTTGAGCTAAAAGATTAATCTTCCCATAAAAACCTCACCCAGCTGGATTTCCTCTGGTGGGTGCCAGCGCCCAGGACTATTTGGGGGAGCTAAAAAAAAAAATAATTGAAGCAACAAAGCTTTTACCTGGTCAGAAATCCCATCAAGGTTCCTACCAGACTGAAGTGTAGGTATGCAGCAAGTAAAGTATCTTTAAATCATCACGTGCATGGGCAGATTGAGATCAAGAAGGTGACTTAACATAAAATGCTGTGGTTATGGAACCGGAACAATGCTCAGGAGGGGCAGAGAGCACACAAAAACCAAACTGCTTGCCTGAGGCTCCTCTGAGAGCAGCAGCAGGAATGAAATCAACTGGCAATTTCTAAGCACTGTGGAAGAACAGCGAGCCTGCTTCTGGATTTATGAGCATCATCGCTTGGGTTAGGTTTAGCTAGAGGACAGACTCCAGTAAATATGTGTCTTGGGTTATGGAATCCTGTTCCTTCCACGTGTGACAAAATGCAAAACAAACAACAACTGGACCCTGGTATTTAGACATCTAAATCACATCCATCCAACACAGCAAACTTTTCTCTCAGACACAAAGGTCTCCCTTTGCATCTTCTATTGAAACACCAGCTGGGAACCCAATGGCACCAAGGCAGATCTGACAGTGTGTTACTGTCACAGACACATGGGCAGCTACCACACAGCAAGCCTGCATTAGGAGGCAAAGCCTTAACCTGTATTTCCTGTTTTTCTGGAAGGAAGGAGGGAAGGTACTGCTTACTTAGCAGCTCCACTATGTTTACCCTCCATTCATCGATTCACGTTTTAGCACAGATATATTCACTGTGGAATATGTTCTTAAACAAAAAAAAAAATTAGTTCTGAGGAGTGCTGAGAAGCCAAAGTATTTATATTTACATATATTTACATTGCAGGGGTTTCTAAAATTGACTATTACTGCCAGAAAGGCAGAAAGTTATGAACCACACTTTTTGAGACTGTAATCACTGATGCTTCAGCAAAACTGAAGATTAAATTATATATAATAGCAAAATCTGTTCAGCACATTTTCAAATGTGATGATTCAAGTTCACTAAAAACAGATTTATCTGTACTGCACCAAACAGGAAAAATTGCAATGTTAAGATGTACTGAACAGCCTTGGAATCTCCTCATATCTCTAAAGTAGAAGCTGGTACCAACTCAAAAAAAAAAAAAAATCTCTTACTCCTTGTTGGTACCTTTAAGTAGCAAACCAGTTTTCCTTCAGGAAAAAAAAAAAAAGGAGAGGTTAGTTATTTCAGAATTAAAATGTGTTCTCTAAATTACTACTCTGATACCTCTAGCAGGACATGTATCAAAGAGTTACCAAATGATTTGGAATATCTCTTCTACTGTAGCAGACACTAACCAGCCTTTCAGAGAACTCTAGCCAATAGCAATACTAGAAGAGAAAGATGATGTCAAGTATAAACAAGGTCCCACAAGCAATATCTACATTACACAGGAACTGAAAGGTTACAGGTCTCCCTACTGCTTTATTTTGCCATTTGATCTCCACTGATGACCCTGACATTTCCTACTGACACAGGTCTCACTTTCACAATGGTTCTGTCACACCTTTGTGTCTGCACACTTCTTGGCCCTAACACAGCACTGATGATGCCTTCATTAGGAAAAAGCTGGATTTGCTCAAGCCAAGAAGTTGTTAAACTTTCTTAAGAAAAAAAATTGCATTTTAAATAAAAGTTAGTTGGCCAAATTAAGGGACAAATGAAAGTGAATATGGACCATAGCCTGCTGACTTGCATTAAAGGTACAAAATGTTTTCTTTTCCTGAGATGTGGGAAACATTTTCTTGACAATAGGCCTTTCCTTGTGATGAAGATAAGGTTACACACTGCTTGGAATAAGCATGTTTGTCATAAAGCTACTTCAAAGTGAAATAAATATCTTTGTTTGTCCCCCCTTGGGACACATAGGAAATTAGAAGAAAATCTGATTCAAGCACAACTTTTGCACCACCACATCTGGAGGTGCCAATTAATTCTTACTATGGAAGCATGAGACTTTTTACAATTTGTTTTAGCACGATTGTAGCTGGTCTTTATCAGGGACCTGTGAGTAGGAAACATGCAAATACACAAGACAGCACTTGTCCTGAATTACTTTGACTGAAAATGCTATCACTGCTATCCTTCATAAATATTAATAAAGATAACTTATTCATACTACTAGAAGGCCTGTCTGAATCAATAAATAAATCTTAGGAAGACTGAGAAAAGGCAAATGGTAAACCCAAACACACTAGAGAACATATTTTAAATATATATAGAATACATACTGTCCACCTTTCCTGAGATCAAACAGCTTTCCTCACTTTCTTTTACAAAACATCCAAGAGTTGTAATGCCCTTTAATCAAAAAAGAAGAACCATCCAACACATAAACCCCAAAACCAATGCCAACAATTAAACACAATTCAATACCTCATTTCTCACTCTGATCTTAAACTCCCTGGAGAGAACAACCCTGTAAGAACAGACACTACTGCTTTAGATTTTGCCAGCTGCAGCCTCATATATCTCACATTATGTATGGGGAAATGTACAGATACATTATAATGTCACCTACATATCCACACATGTATTGCACACCTGGGCCAGTCATTAAGGCTTTTGAAAAGGTCTAATTAGAGCTCACTGCAATGAACCCCCACAGGACTCCTGGGGAATTCTGCTGTGTCAGTGTCATTTCTGTACTGTGAGGTGCAGCTACTGCCATTCACAACCACTTAAAGCATTGCTTTCCCCTGTGTGAGTCTGTTTTTCTGGAAAAAAATGTATCATCAGAAAGCTAAATCAATATTGAAACAGCAAGAAGTGGGGGAAATGTATTCAGAGGTTTAGTCCAAAGTATTCTTAAGCTGAACACTCTCCTACAAAGAATTTGATTGTCAACAGACAACAGAAGACACTGTGCTGAAGAACTGATCAAAAAGTGCCCGAGATAAAGAAAAATAAAAAGAAATTATGCAAGAATTCAAGAATTCTTAGGAAATTAATTCCCTGGAAATCTTTATGGAGGTACATTTTGATTTTACAACTAAAATTTATTTTATCCTCACACTTTTTCCACTCATGTAGCTAAAGTAATTAAAATTAAGAAAAGAAGCAGGTTTAACATGCACCATGAGAGGACTGTCAGGTGTGTCTTTCATCTGAACCAAATCAAACTGAAGGCAAGCAAAGCATTGGTAT
The DNA here is from genome assembly GCA_016584745.2 of Phylloscopus trochilus trochilus. NCBI lineage: Eukaryota > Metazoa > Chordata > Aves > Passeriformes > Phylloscopidae > Phylloscopus > Phylloscopus trochilus. Next base: position 15,472,086 of record WQNJ02000041.1, read on the forward strand.
CTGCCCCTTTTTATTAAAAAATCTAACCTACATTACAACCTACACAGCTAAAACCAGCATAAAATCTATGTCAGGCACTGAAAGAATATATGCTAGCACTTCTAATTGTGACAGAAAAATGGTTATTATAGCTGTTTGGTTTTGCTTCCTTTTTAAATCAGCACAAATTCTACAGGATTCCTTGAGCACAAAAGTGAATTATTCCTACCTGTTCTCTACCTCTACAACATATGTATGAATGATGTAACAACTTCTTGTGCTGATCTGACAAAAAGCATCTCCAGCAAATGAGGTAAGACAAAAGGCAAACTTTGAATATCATCAGAGCACTGAAATGGTTGTAATTACAGATGCTGATCAGTGCCACACACTGGAAGGTGCTGCACTTTGTTATTGTATCAACAAAAATCCACCTTTGGAGTAACAGAGTGAATTCCTAAAAACCCCCTCAGGAACCTCTGTTAGAAAAAGGGCACAGAATGGAGTAACTCTTTAAAATATGTAACACTATTTTAAGAATTTTAAACAACCAATTCTATGTGGAAGATAAGCACAGTTTAAATGAGAGAAGGAAATACCTGGAAAAACTCAACTTAATGCCCTAATTCCCAAGTCTCTGGGACTTCCCCATTCCCTTATTCTCATGATGTGTGTTCATTTTTAGGAAAATCTTCCGTCCTGTTTTAACATATTTCATGAATTTAAGATAAAGAATTACCACTGCACGGTTCAATGAAACAACGACTCTTCAAAGGGTCCTGTGTGAAGTCTTTGTCTTGGCTGAGAAAAGCAATTGGGCTCCCAGCCAGACCCAGCCGAGTTTTGGGGATTCAGGCTGGGCTCTCTGCCCCAGGCAAGTATCCCGACTATCAGATTCCCAAACGTTTCAAGAACAAATCTGTGCTTCTAAGTGGCTGGGTTGGGTTGGCTTGGTGGTTTTTTGTTTCTTTTTATTTTTAACCAGAAACTTTTTCTGGAAGATGAAAAGACCTTCCCAGCCAGACTTTCCCAATAACTTCTACAACCCACTTAAATGCTTCCATTAAAAGGAAATTAGGAGAGATTAACGTTTCCTGATTAACATTGTTTCCCATTAATTCCTCAATCCAGCTCTGAGACAATTTATTTGAAGAATGGGGAAAAAGCTGCCTTTGATATCAGCATTCAGTTCTCATTCTCCAGGTCATTTCAGGGTAAGTGCAGGTAAAATGTTTGGCTTTGATACCCACTTGATAGTGCAAGTCTGAGAAGGGGCTTGAGAGTTTCTGTTGTAAGAAAGTGGAGAGAATCATTTGCTTGTATCTCAAAATAAATCATGACTAAGCAGTCAGCTTGTTAATTTGTTGGTATTCACAATGGTTAACCAACACCCTCTCTGACTCAATGTCATTATTAAACTGATAACTGCATTAACAGATAAAAAGTCAATGGACTGGGCTCAAAAGAAACATTCCAGTGCCTGTGAAATTATTACCAGTGTCATGAGCCAGCATTCCTGTACAGTGTAGCATATTTCTTCCTTACTCCCACAACCCTGGGCTGCTTCCTCCCTGTTCTTGCCCCACAGCCTCCCTGTGCTAAAGCAAGATGTTTGCATGTGGAAGTGATCAAGATTAAAATTGACCCAGCAGAAGAAAAATAAATGGTTTTCACTCAGAGAGTTCCCATTTCAGTTCACTGTCTGACCAAATGAACACCTCTACCAGCTGACAGCCAGGGGAATCTTTGCTTAAGGGAAAGTAGATTAAAGGAACTGTGAAACAGCTCAGAATTTCACATACTTTGACAGTGTCTCACATGTCCTTTAAAGCCACAGACTGTGCCAGTCTCTACAGTAACTTCTACAGACTTCTATCAAGAAAAGCCCAAGAGCAGACACAAGCCAGACACAAACACAGCAGCAAATACCAAGTGCTCAGTGTAGTTTCTATACCTCTCCTTAAAATTACACAGCTAGAGATAGCAGAGAGTAAATACTGAAAATGTAATACACATCTTCTTGTGCTTAACACATATAACTGGAAGGAAGCTACCAAGAGTATCGTGTCCACTCTTAATCCAGAAATGCAACCTACATTGTTTTCTGCTTAGATCACCTCCCCTCAAACTTAATGGCCCAATGAACCACTGGCAACCCTTGCACTGAAACTTATTAAGTCCTGTAACTGTTACTATTTAATAGCAGGCTGTGAACCCAAGGCAGGACGTTTCTTTTGCTTTATGTGTTATTGCTGGAGAGCTACTGAATGAGGCCCACAAAATTCAGGTTTCCATTTGCAGACACCTACTATTTTGGGTTTGTTTTTTTTTTTTTTTAACAGCAGAAGCATAATTGATGCATCTGGGTTACCATTCACAAACTCCCCTGGAAGTCGCTCAATCCCTGGCAAATAGCCTAAAAACCCATGAAACAAATTTTCATACAAACATCCTGTTCCTTTAGTTCTGAACATCACTTAACATAGGAAGACCAGGACCAAAGCTAGATCCCGAACATACTAAGTGTGACTTTTGGCGTGTGTTATGAAGGAATATGTACTTATTACTGGCAGCCAAAGCCTGGGGGTGAAGGGAAGCAGGGTGAGCAGGGCAAAGGCTGCTCAGGCACATCCTTCTTCACCGGGACGGCCATCCCAGGAGAAGGGAGGATTCCACTTCCACCCTGAACCCTGACACCAGTCCTGCACTTGACATCCATTTCAGCACGCCTGGTTGGTTGTGGAGTGTTTTTCCTCCGCTCTTTCCCTCCTCCCCTACCCAGGGCTTGAGCCACGAGTATCCCCAGGAGCCCGTCCAGGGGAGCCCGTGCCGGGTACCCCGAACACCCGCGGCGCCGCTTCGGACGCTCCTCCCCGCCCGGCCGTCCCCGGGGTCTCGGTGCCTGCACTCACCCCTTGTAGTAGGCTTTCACCCGGACCTGGTGGGTTCCGTCCCCGCCGAGGCTGCCCCCGAGGCCGCCCGGAGCCGACATGGTGCTGCCGGCGCCGCCGTCCCGCTGTGTCGGCATCGCCCCCCAGCCGGGCCGGGGGAGCCGCAGGCTCGGAGCGGGGGAGCCGCAGGGTCGGGCCGGGCCGGGGCGGCGGCTGCGCGACCCCCGCGCCTCCAGCGCGCCCCGCCCGCGCCGGGCGGCACCACGCGCGGGGACGGGAGGGGACCCCGCAGAAGCGGTGACGAGACGGAGCACGAAGCTGAGCAGGGAGGCGCGGCAGGGCAGCGCAGAATTTCCCCCGGCGGGGCGGAGCAGCCGCCTCGAGAGCGGCCGGGCGGCAGCTCCGCCGCCCCGGGATGCGGGTGTCAGCCCCGTGCGCGTCCCCCCGCGCTCTACATCGGCTCTCTCCGACGGGACTCCACACCTGTGGAGCGGGATGCTCCACGCCGCAACAGAGGGGGGGCAGCGGCGGCGGCGGCACCCAGATAACCGGCAGCCCCGTAGCGGAGCCGCCGCAGCAACCGTTCCCGGTCAGGCGGGTGCGAGCGCGCACACAGGTCCCTCCGCTCCCGCCGCCGCAGCCGGAACGGGAGCGACACCGCGGTGTTTGTCACTGCCCCACCCACACTTGGTACGGCCCAGCGCGAAGCATGGCGGGGCTGCGAGCGGCGGGGCGGCCGTGGCGCCGGCGCGGCGGGAGCGGAGCGGGATGCGGGCTGTGGGCTGTGGGATGCCTCAGCCGCGGGTGGCTGCCGCGATAGGGAGCCAAGGAGGAAAATTGGTTCTACCCAAGTATCGATGGGGCTGATCCCTAGCAGCGTGGACAGCAGAGGATTCTCCAGCTCATACTGAACACCTGCAGTGCTGTGGGCCTGCTCTGAGGTCTGGTTTATCCATACAAGAATGTGTTGCTGCTGGAGCGAGTCCAGAGGAGGCAAAGGAGAGGGTCCAAGAATCGGAGCTCCTCTGCTCTGGAGACAGGCTGAGAGGTTGTTCAGCCTAGAGACAGCAAGGAACCTTAGAGCCCCCTCCAGTGCCTAAAGGTGTCTCTAAGAGAGCCGTCGAGGGACTTGGACAAGGGCATGGAGTGACAGAACAAGAAAGAATGACTTTAAATGTAAAGAGAGAACGTTTAGATTAGATATTAGGAAGAAATTCTTCCCTGTGATGGTGATGAGGCCCTGACACACATTAACCAGAGAAGCTGTGGCTGCCCCATCCTTGGAAGTGTCCCAGACTCACCAGGCTGGACAGGGCTTGGAACAACCTGATTTAGTGGAAGAAGTCCGTGCCTGTGGCACGGGGTTGGAAGTACGGGACATCTGAGGCCCTTCCAACCCCAACCATTCTGCAATTGTCCTTGTTCTAAGGCTGAAAGAACCAGAGATGCCGACAGCGGTAGCTCTTTGGATGCTGTCCACCCATGGAGCAGCTCTGCATCCGAGCTGGTACATGAAACCAAACCCATCCCAGCATTAGGAAAAGCAGCACCAGACACTTCTAACTGTGCACCTTGACAATCTGTTCACACCGTGACTCTTCCTCTGTTGTGGTTGCTGCCAACACAGTTTGGGAGGTGACAGAAAATTCAGGATTTTAACACAAATCCCTGGCAAAAGCAGCACACTGCCCTTTAGCAGCAGGCACAGAGCTGAGGGGCAACAGGAACTGTTCAGAGGCGATGGCAAAGTGTTCCTTACAAAGACTGGTGACCGAAGTGTTTTCCGTGGGAATTCTAGGCTCCCCACAATGTGCACTGCCCACAAGACAATGCGTTCATTTCAGGCGAAGCTTTAATTCTCTTTTATCAAATGGCTGAGATATTTTTAAAGAAAGTAACATGAAGGATGTGTTTCAACTAGGGGGGTGAAGCAGGGTGATTAATAAAAGGTATTTTATTAAAGCAGAGAATCTTAAGTCACTTTATCACTGCAAACAGTATTTGCTCCCAGCTTTGCCTTTTTAACATCAATAGCTTTTTTGACAAAAAAATTGCATTGCCCAGGACTTCCTGAACAGATTGATGCTTCTGGCAGTCCTAAGAAAACAAGAACCTTTGGTTTCTACAACTCTGGTAAAACAATTCCTTTTTCCCACTGCCTTCTCTAGTCAGCATCACATCTGGGTGTTTGTAGTGGAGAACATCATGAAGCTCAGCTTTTTGTTACATGAGATCTGCACTTTCCAATCAACACACTTGGTTCTTCTTCCTGATTGTGATAAAAACCCCTTATTTACTGTTTACCTTGATTATGGTTACAAAGTACAAATTTTTTGTCATGCAACTTGCCTTTCCTGCCGTGGTTGGTTGTTTTTTTTTAAGTTAGAAACAAGTCATTTGCTCCACCCAGCATTCCACAGAGTCTTAGATCCATTTGTATCACAGAATGTACCTTGGTGTATCTGAACTCACCCTTACATTCACCAACACTTCCAAGATATTTTGTTTCCTAGAGGATTTCCAAGAGTATTTCAAAATGGCTCATCATTTTCCCTGCACCTTCATTTTTAACCTATGAAAATTCCCATTTTCTCCTGCTGAATTATGTCATCTCTTAGAAAAATGAGGCATCCTCAGTAGACCTGTGGAATTGTCACTATTTTTCACAGGCATCCCACCCATGCTCAGTGTGACTGCTTCACCTGTCAACAGTTTAAGCTCATCTCTAATACCTTGGCAGGTATTTGAGTTTTGTTAGACACTTGGCTGAGTCTCTTTTCTTTGCAAAGAACTTAGCTATCCCAACTAGCCTGTAGGTATCTGGCAATTTTCCCCACTTCTTAGAACCAAAGAATCATTAGGAAAAGACCTCCAAGATCATCAAGTCCCAACTTTTGATCAATCCCCACCTTCTCAACCAGAACAGAGCATGGAGTTGTCCAGTTCTTCCTTGAACACCATCAGGGATGGGGACTCCACCACCTCTCTGTGCAGTCTGCAGCAAATGGACTTCCATTCCAAATGGAATTCCAAAAGTCCATTCTGGGATCCCTCAGTGTGACCCCCACATCCCTGACCCTTCCAGGAGGATCCCCCAGCCTGGCTCCTGTGGTGATTGCCTAAGAAATATCAGGATCATCAAGTCCAACTTTTAGCCCTCCACAGAACAACTCCGAGAGCCACTCTATGTGCCTGAGTGCATTGTCCAGACACTTCTTGAACTCTCAGGCTTGGTAGTCACCGAGGGTTTAGCCTGAAGACACCTCCCATAGTAAACCAAGTGCAGGCTTCCTGTAGTTATAGTACAAAGATTTGTAGGTGCGTATGTATCAGGTGCTAAGACAACGAGGCGCGATGCAAGAGAATCCAGAGGTAATTACTTTAACTCATATTCACGCAGTGCTTTGAACTGGTGAGTGGCAGGAAGAGTGGAAGGAAGCAGGCAGAGCCTCAGAAAGAAAAGCTGAGATGCTCTCGCCATGATTAGGATGGATGCAGTGCTGACAGTGTCTAAACTGCACTTAAAAGAGGCTCCCTGTTTTGTTACACATAGAAGTCGATAGGTTTTTTGGGCTGAAAACATCGCATATTTCAATTCTCCAGCCCGGCCGCGGACCTCCCTCAGCCCCGGCCCCTCACGGGCGCCGCCAACATGGCGGCGGCTCCCGTCACGTGCGCGGCGGCGGCCGCGCCCCGCGCGCGCGCGGCACCTCCCCCGTGAGGGAGGCGAGAAAATGGCGGCGGCGGCGGCGGCGCCTTGAGCGGCGCGTCCCAGGCGAGTGTCCCGGCGGGGAGCGCGGAGCGCGGGCAGAGGCAGCCGCGGGGCCCCGGCCGGGCCGCGGGGGCGGGGAACACGCACCCTGACCGCGCCCCGGCGCCGGCCCGGCCCCTCCCGCCCGCCTGCCTTTGCTCTCCTGAGGGGGCGGTGGCGGGGCCGGGCTGGGCGAGGCGGGGGCTGAGGTTGGGTCAGCCCGGCCTGGGCGGGGGGCGGCCGGCGAGGGGGCACCGGGGTCCCTCAGCGAGGGGCTGGAACTCCATATGGTGTGGGGTGTATTCCCACAGAGCATACCTTCCTTATGATTATTATTTTATTATAATTTCGGAGCCCTCTGTCAGATACCGAAATGCCTGTAGGGGTTAGGCTTGGAGGAAAATTTTATTTAGTTTGGGTTTTCTGTGATTTGTCCCCTCGGAGTTGCAGTGAGAGGTTATGAAAAAAAAAATAAATAAACCATGTGGTTGTTGATGGTTGTGGTTGTGGTTGTGGGTTGTCAGCAGGGTTTGTTATTGCCATGGCATTTACCGAAACTTTCCAAAATGTAACTAATGGCGTTTGTGTGTCCACTGTGAGCGTGGTTTGTTAATTGGTGTGGAATAGCAGATACTTTTTTAGTTCAGATGGTTGCTCTGGCCAAGAAAGATACAAAGAAACAAAACTTTGGAATATTTACCTTATGCACAATGTAACTTGAAGTTATGTGATATCTTGTACTGTTACTGCTTGAATAAATAAATATTTTTAATATAATTTTTTATTCTGCTTTGTATTTCGGGCTCACTTAAATGGGTAGTGGTTGTCAGTGTGTTTTCTAAAACTTACTTTGCGTTACAGAGATTGTTTTGAGTTAAAGTTGATCAGGGAGCATCATTGCAAGGTCTTCATCATTAAACAAAATTAATTTTCTTACAAGTTAGCATCTGATGCCTGAGGTGAGGTGTCAGAGGAGAGATGGAGATGTTGAGTAAAAATTTACTGATACCGAGCTTCTTCTTTTAGGAGCATCCTAAAATTTTAGGATGCTGAGCTCCTTACTGTACATCCCTTTTTTTTTGTTTTGTTTTGTTGTTGTTGTTGTACATCCTTTGTGAGAACAACCTAAGCAATGACAATATTATTTTTCAAATAATTTTGAGCAAAAGGATTAACAGCTCTCATGGAGTAAACTTGTGATGGAATAGTTACTAAGTGGGATATGTTGCACATCTTGCACACCAAAAATATGGCTGAGAATGAAGGAAATGAGACATCTAATAATGTTTTAAGCTAATTTAACTGGTTGCATAACTCTGCAAAAACTAGCTAAACAAGTTGTAGGTGTAAATATTTTGAGGTATTTTTAATGTCCACTGAAGGAGACAGGTGGGTTATTTTTTTTTTTTTAAGATTCTTTTCATTGTATGAAATTAATGTAAAGTGACTTTAGATATGATGCTGGGTTTATTGCAGTTGGCTTGGAAAACCATGTGTGCCCTGATGTAGGTGCACAAGTGGCATCAGTAATGCACGACAGACCCATTTTTAACCACAAATCATATTTTTTCTTCACTTCTAAAAGCAGGCATCTCTGCTTTTGAAGCATCCTTGATTGCCACGAATTTTTCTTTGATGGCAAAGCCCATGGAAGTGTCCGGTGCAAGGGTGGGACTTTAGGTGACCATGTACGTGTTACAGTTTAGTTGTTGCAGTTTGCCAGGAACTGCAGCATCGTGTGCAGCCCTCTGCCTGCAGAGTAGTTGTGTTTTGGGAGGTGAGGGTGGCAGCCTGGCACTGCCCTGTTCTGCTTCCAGCTGTGTCAGTTGAAACTCCTGATTATGTTCCCATTTGATGCAGCAGCCAAAGGGCGGTTTGTTGAGAACTTGGCAAAGCTTCTTTTTTTTCTAGTACATTGCAGCTCTCTCTGATTATTTCTTTGAGCCCCTCTTTATGGTAAGAAGGAAACACATCTCCTCAACCCTCCCTTTTTCTGGCATCCTTTGAAAAGCAATAAACGGCTACTATGCGATTTCCTGTTAATCATAATACAAAGACTGAAAAAGAAACTGCAGTAAACACCCCCATAAACATATATTGAGGTTTGTGATTCATTTCAGTTATGAAGATGACATTTTGTGCTCTGCAACACGGGGAAGTCACTAAGACTGGGGAGGATCATTTGAGGTGCTTAAATAGGTAGTTTCTTCCTTGGTTCTTGCTGTATTCTGTGAGGTATTCCTGTTAAAAGGATTTTTTCCTGCATCCTTTCCCTCTCTCCCCAAACAGAGCATTTCCCTGATGATTTTTGCCAGGAGCGGGTTTTGCTCAGTGTCCAGGGTCAGCCTGTATTTTCAATCCTGGGCTGTGGGGGTGAGGGAGGTGGTACTGTTCCTGTGTAGCTGGCTGGAAATCTTGGATGTGTTCTTAAATGGGTTCTTTATTGCTACTTTCGATGGATCTTAGAAGAATATAACTACATCTCTCAAGAGATTGCAGATGCAATCTGCAAGTAATAGCAGATGCTACAAACTAAGATTAGATATTAAGAAGAAATTACTTTCTGTAGGGTTGGTGAGGCCCTGGCACAGGTTGTCCATAGAGCTTGTGACTGCCCCATCTCTGCAAGTGTTCAAGGCCAGGTGGGATGGGGCTTGAAGCAAGCTGGTGTATTGAGAGGTGACCCTGCCATGGCAGGGGGTGGCACGAGATGGTCTTTAAGGTCCCTCCAACCCAAACCATTCCACGCTTCTGTGAAACGTACCTTTTGAAAAAGTGTCCATTTTTCTGTCCCAGCAAAACATTTTTTTTTTTTTTTGCATTAAACTCAGCATGTTCTGGCCTTGCTTGTGAACCACTTCTGTGTCACTCCTGCCAGGCTGGAGGAAGGCTGCACAGCTATGGAGAATGAACCCAACACAACGACGTGTGCTGCGTCCACAACGACCGTCACCACCACCTCCACCTCCCGCACGCCGCTGCCCCAGATCTCCGTCTACAGCGGCTCTGACAGACATGCTGTCCAGGTACTGGGCTCTGGGGCTTCCTCCCTGTCCTCTGCAGAGCTCCAAACACAGGCATTGTGCAGTACTTTGCACGGGATTAACTTTTCATCCTTAATTGCTGCTGTCTTTCTCAATAGCTGGATTGCTGGTTTTCAGGAGATGTTTACTGGAGGGTCTCAGACCACTTAAAGGGTAGTTCAGGGTAGGCCTGTCTCCCAAATGGGGAAATGTTGTGATAGAAAGTTTGGTTTGTTCAGCGTTTGCTGAGGGTGCAGGTTATTAATATAAACCTTTGCAAAGTAAAGCTGTTTGTTTGACCGACATTGACTAGAGGGATCCAGGGTGTTTGTGTGGGTGTAAGTGCTGCTTGGGATCCAGCCCCCTCTTGCTGTTCTTGAAATTAGGTCTCCTTGAACTCCGTGCAGTCCATTCTGTTGTGTTTGATAATTGTGTTTCTCACACACTAGTCTGATCTCTCAAAAAGCAGAACATGCTGTAGGATGTGTTGACAAGCAGCTGAGAGGCTGGGATGATGTGTTGGGGATGACGCTGTATTGTCAGGCTGTCCTTGAGAATGTGAATATATTGATGTTGACAATACTCTGTGACTTGGTCAAGGACAGTGAGGGAGCAAGTTCAGTGTTACATAATTGGTGTGAAAAAAAAATTATTTGGTTTTATTTCCTTGTAAGGGTAAACTTCAACATCATGTCAGCATGGTGTGTGCTTTGTAATTGTAATTAATTACCTACTGATTCATCACAGGTTATTCAGCAGGCCTTGCATCGTCCTCCTAGCTCAGCTGCTCAGTACCTCCAGCAGATGTATGCAGCCCAACAGCAGCATCTAATGCTGCAGACTGCTGCTCTGCAGCAGCAGCACTTAAGCAGTACCCAATTTCAGAGTCTGGCAACTGTTCCACAGGTGAGAGTGAAGATTGCTGAAAAAGAATTGTGTATTATCTAGAGCAGGGCTACAGTCACTGTCAAACGTAATAACAGCTTAAGTGCCTGAGCTTGATGCCTCCTGATAATTCACTTTTATATTTTAATATTGTTGTTATTTTAAATTGTATTGTCCTCCAAACTGTTTGGAGGATTTTATCCAGTGGTATAGATGCTCCAGTAGGCAACCATTCCATGCTTTATTGCATACATTATAATGCATCATGTAAATCATCAAGCAGTAATAAAATAAGTATTAAAAATAGACTTCAGTCTTCATCCCATGATTTTCTCTAAAAGTTGGTGGGGGAAGCAATAAATGGCATTGTATCTTAGTGGAATAAAAAACAATGAACATCTGGCATCTTAGTGTGTTTTGCCTCACATCTGGCTGCATTAGAAGTAATGGTAAAATTAGATTTTAACCCTGAGTGTGAAAATGTAGGAGGTAAATGACATTTCATATCTGAAACAGTTTTTAACATCAGTGATCACTGGAGGAGACCCATTTTGAATTAAAGCAGTGGCAAGATTTCCTTTGACCTCAGTTGGCTTTGGATTGAGAATGTGATCTTGCAGAGAGAGGTGGTTGCTAATGATTTTACACAGGGAAATGCTAAATGGAGTTAAAGACCTCAGGGATATGGCTGTTTGATGTCAGAACTGGACTGACTCACTTTTGCTCCTGGCTTTTTCTTCTATACCTTTTTCATTGGATTGTGGTAATATGTTGATTTGTCTTTTTTTGTTGTGATGGATTTCTATGTGGATCTACAGTTACTGAGACAGAGCAAAGAAAATCAGGTTGGGAAAGGCTGAGAAGTTTTGGTTCTGTTCCTACAGAAACCTAAATCGCTGTCCGTGTTACTCATGTGAAGGGCTGGAGTAGCATCCTGTGATAGGCACTAGATGGGCATACAGAAGTTACCATTCCAGAATATGAGGCTGTTCTTTACAGCATTTATAAAATTCGTTTTGTTTTTAGAAGGTTCTAATCACAATAAAATTATGACGTGAGTTTTAATAGTGACAGATTTTTATGATAACTCATTTTAAGTTCTGAGCACCATAGGTAGTGAGGTGATCACTTAGCTCCATCATTAGCAGTTTGGCAGACTTTACCTCTGATCATTTTTCTTCAAGTCTTGATCTGAAAGAATTACATGCTTGAAGTTTGGCAGGACTTCAAGGAATTTAGCACCTTGCAGGTAGCATTCCTTAGTGCAGAGTGCACTTTGCTGAAAACTATTTCCACTGACTAAAGCATCTTACTGTTAACTCAGAGAAAGGTAAAGAGAGGGCTGTTTCTGATGGTTTATGCAATAAAATGAACATCACTTAAGCACTTTCTGATTTCACTATTTGACACATATTCTTGCTATTTAGGCAAGCCTGTCAGGTGGGAGGCAATGTACTTCCCCCACTGGGAGTGTCACTCAGCAGTCGAGCATGTCGCAGACCTCGGTACGTAACTGCACCAAGCTCTCCCTCCATTCCCAACCCCGCCTGGTTGTTATATGGCTGCAGGGAAAACCAGAAAATATTAATAGCATTTCAGTTTGCACTGTTAAAGTTAATACTACAGACACAGATAACAGAAGTATGATGGCTCTGTAGTAAGTGCTGGGTGCTCTGTGTGATTGTTGGTGGCCAGTGTTGGCTTCCCCAGTCCCAGACCCCTGTTGGTGCTCTTAGGGGCAAGCTGCTCACTCCACAAGCACCAGTAGCTGTTCAGACTCCTGCAGAAATCACTCCCTGAGCTCTCATCTCTTACATGATTTCTTACTGGATTTTCTATGTTAGTTTCTTTATTCAGGGCACTACTGTAGGTGAAAATCATAACTGTGTATCAGGGATTAAATAGCACTAAATCTAAAGAATCCAAGTCAATGCTCACATATATTTATGAAACTGATTAAATGTTTATAGCATTCATTCTTTTATTGATTATCATCTTTTATCATTCATCTTTTTTGCAGTTTCACTTCCCACATTCTAGGCATGTGCTCAGGTTTCAGTTGTGAGCGGCTCTGTGTTCAGTTCATGCTGTGTTTCTTTAAGTGCCATTGTCAGACATGCACGGTCTCTTCTGTACAGTTTTGCAGTTGTCTGAAGTAGGATTTGTTAGTCCTACAGACATCCTGCTTATTAATCACACCCTCAAGCTGTTCATGACTCCAATGCATAGCTTCAGTGATTTAACTGTGTATTTTTTTAAGCTCTCATAGCTTGGCTTGGCTTACAGTTGTTAGAAGTAAAACCATTTATTCATTAAATTTCCGAGGGAAAGTCTATTAAGATGTCTGATGTTAAACTAACAAAATAATTGGGCTGGGGTTTTCAAGGAAATCTTTTAAGTAAGTGATGAAAAAGAGCTGGGCACTTAACTCTGTTAGACTGGTTAGAGGAAAAATGAAAAAGCAAAGACATGGCTTCTTTTTTTAAGAAGATGCTAAAGAGTGGTTCTTGAGGAGCAAGAACCAATTCATTTAATATGAAACTGGAGAAGGTTTTAGTCTTCAGTCATTTTTTCAGTGTGCATATGTGAAATGAGGATTGAAAGTCATAAGTGGTGGCACAAAGAAGTGTCCTGATCAGGCTGCATAATAGAAGATACCAGTCCAGGCAGTTAATATAAACTTTTAAAAATCTTAAATATTGAAGTTCAGGTGTTTTTCTTAAAATATCAAAATCTCATTCTATGTATTCAGTAAATGTGTATTTCTATGAAGCATATTTTTCAGACTTCATATCATTGTTTATACTCTTAACTGCTATTTTTTTATTTACTGTAAAGTGGCTGCTTGCAATTTAAGAATAAAAACATACAATCTTCCCAGAATCCAAATTTGCGATGATGGGCTCGATATATTTTTTGATATCTTCACAGTTCAGAGATTCCAACTGCCCCTGCCATTTTTTGTCAAGGGCTTTCTGGCTTTAGACCCTAGGGTGATGGAATTTCCATGACAGAAGCAATATTTTTGTTTCCTTAGATTAACCTCTCCACCTCTCCTACACCTGCACAGATAATAAGCCGCTCTCAGACCTCCAACACCACCAGCAGCAGCATCACCCAACAGACGATGTTGCTGGGCAGCACCTCGCCCACCCTGAGTGCAAGCCAGGCTCAAATGTATCTACGAGCTCAGATGGTAAGTTCTGATTACAGTCCTTGCAAACTTTGGCTTTGGTCTGTCCCTGTTGGAAGATCTAAGCTCTCTTCTTTAAATATAATAGATATTGGGCTGCTCTTTTGTAGTTTGTTTTTTTCTCTAATTTGTAGTATTGAAGGGCAAGTCCTCTGCAGTGCTTGTATGAAACTTCATAGATGTGTTTATTTATCTCAAAGATTTTTCTCAATATGCTGAACAAATGTATTATTAAATTTGGTTTACGTTATTCTCTTTTATTTTCTTTGTTTCTATTCTCTATTATTTTCTTTCTCTACTAAAATTAACCATGATAAATGGTTCTTTAAATAAATAATTCTGTAAGTAAAAAAGTGAATCTTGCCAGCTGTGTATCAGTATGTGTAAGTTATGTATCTCTTTAAGATACTGCACTTCTTTCACAGATTTAAAGCATTTCAGTCTGTTACTGTGTATATTTTTCTTGTTGAACAGCTTATTTTTACTCCTGCGACCACTGTGGCTGCTGTCCAGTCTGACATTCCTGTTGTCTCCTCATCCTCCTCATCTTCCTGTCAGTCTGCAGCTACTCAGGTGAGCTTGTGTGAACCTACTAAAGGTCTGCTCCATTGAGTGGGACAAAACTGAAAAGGAAATGTTGTGCTTTGGTTTTTCTTGCTTTACTTTCACCACAGACCAGAGAGCAGATGAGCTGCTGAGGTGGCTCTGCCAAACTGCAGTCACCTTACCTGTGAAGGTGTGCTGAAGGATTTGTCCTCACTGGGGCAGGATGGCAATAAATGCCTCCTGCATGCCAGTGACGAAGCAAGCAGTGTTGTCTTGGGTTTGAATGTGCCCCGTGGTGACACACACAGCAGTGAGAAGTGAAATGTAAACTGGCTGTTCATCACACAGGTGCTAACTGTTGAGTGAGGAAGGGATTATGTAATCAAAATAGGGAATGATGATAATAATTAGTCCTCTTTTTCATGTAAAAGATGATGTAAATTAGTGCTACAAGTGTAGGCATTATCCTTGAAAATGAAATTTTAGCTCAGCACGTAGGATTGGAAATCTGGGATCGTTATGCACAGAATCTGGGTGTGGTGTAACAGACTTCAGTGGAAATGATCCCTGACTGATTTACATTTCAGAAAGCAAACCTTTTGTTTCATGTGACATTGGAGGTGTCATGATGAGAAGGGAGGTTAATATTGGTTAATTTGGAGGTTAATATAGAAACAAAGGTCTCAGTTTTGTTAGCACACAGATAGCAGAGAAGACTCTGCTAGGAGTCTGGTTTATGTTGGTGTCTGGAAGCTCACTCACAGATCACTGCACTTCTGCAGTGTCTGTAAAAATAAAACTGCCTTTGCTTAAGATGCCTTGTGTCAGTTACTTTGAAGGCGCAATAAAAGAGAAAAATGAAAGTTTTAATTTAAATTAATTAACAATTTCCATTTCTTTTAAAAATCCAGTAAGGGAAAAAAGACTTCTGTATTTATCACTGAAGTAATAAAGATCCCTATCCTTCTCTAAATTTTATGGCTTTAAAGATACTTTGATATGCAGATTTTTAGTTTCTTGTGATCACAGGGGATGAGAAGCATTACAAAATGTAATTTCTTTTGCTGTTTTTGCCTGATATTTATCACAGCTATTTATAGAATTTGAGTCTTTTCACATTTTGCTCATTTCCCAGGTTCAGAACTTGACGTTGCGCAGTCAGAAGCTGGGTGTGTTGTCAAGTTCACAGAATGGCCCACCAAAGAGCAGCAGTCAAGCTCAGTCCCTGTGCCCCAGCAAAGCTGTCAGCAGCTCCAAGGGCAGCCAGGCAGAGCCCTCAGAAAGCAATAGGAAAGGCGAGAGCCCCGCTCCCGAGTGCCGGAGCACGCCGGTCACACGGACATCCAGCATACACCACTTAATCACACCAGGTGGGATCAGTGTGGAACTAACTTGTGTATCACAGCTCTGTCCCAGTTCAGTGCTCTCTGACTATGTTATTACAGATATTGCACGTGAACAGAGTTCACATTGTATTAGTAAATTCATTTATTTGTTGGTGTTGGATGTTACACAGGATTTTGATTAAGCAGAGGCGGGAATGTTCTTAAATCACAAAACAAGCACAATATAGCAGCTGCAATACCCTCTTGAGTCACAGCACAAACATGATTCTTGTTCCTGGTCTCTCTCTCTGTGTTCATTGTCAAGACATGCCATCCCATCTCTGGGCAGCAAAATGTGGGCTGAAACCACCTCAAGCCTCTTGCTCTCATCTAAATGCGTTTTATTGGTGGTTTGTTTCTCTTTTCTGTGTTGTCTGTGTCATGAGAATGTTCTTATATCAAGTACCTTTATAAACCCATAGGTAAAAATGCTCAGAATTTTAGTATTTTGTATTGAGATAAATCAAAACAACCTGCACTTGGTTAAAGAGGCACTTACACTGCATGCAGCATATTTACATCTTAGCTTTCTTATTTTGAAGAAGTGATGGTAGTCTTGACAATTGGTCTGAATTCTGTGGAATTTAGCTTGGCTTAATGACAGCTTTTAGAGAAAGAGTGGGACTTGGAGGCAGACATTCTGGAGGTGTTGAACCCTAATGCTCTCAGAACTCACATTGGTAAGAAAAAAAACTATCCCTGGTAGCAGAATAAATCAAAAAACCTACATAAATGAGTTGTTTTGCAAGTGGACAAGACAAAGCAAGAAGAAGTTTGCCTGTGCAGGAAAATATGTGTGTGTGCTGTAAGAAATGACTGGTGAGTCACTGGTTCACTGCAGGGTGATGTGATTTCTCTGGAAGCTGCACTACTTTTAGGTTTGTGCCTCTCAGTTGCTGTGTTCGAGTTCAGGGAAATGCTTTCCATGATCTAAATTTATACTAAACTCTTGGAATTTTATTTAGTCTCTTAACATAGTAGTATCTAAAGTTTAACTTAACAGTTATCAGCAAATCCTGTTGTGCTTATCATTTCTCTTCCAGTCTGTTTCAAAGCAGAGGTTAGATCCATTTAAAGTTGTGTGAAATTCTTAAATAAGGCTGGGTCAGCAATAATCTTAGACCTAGCAGCAAAAAGATAAGATTTAGATACTCCTTTATTGAAAATATGTATTTGTAAAAAGCATGGCCATGTTCATTTATTCATTGCTGCATTTTGCTTTAGAAATTGATATACTCCCCTAATAATTTTTCTTGTGTTCTATGTGCTGTCAAAGAAGATATTTTTAAACAAATATTGGAAGTGTTAAAAAAATAGTGCTGATCTTTGAAGTGAGAATTTTGAGGTATTTTATATTTTCAGAACTTGAAGAAATAAATACTAATCGTCTCTTTTCTTCCCTCACAGCTTCATATTCTCCATTGCAACCTCATTCTCTAGTAAAACATCAGCAAATCCCACTTCATTCACCACCTCCAAAGATTTCCCATCATCAGCTGATCCTGCAGCAGCAGCAGCAAGTCCAGCCGATTGCACTTCAGACTCCTCCGGGCCAGGAGCCGCCTCCATCCCAGCACTGTCTGCCCCTCCCCAGCCATGCGCTGCCTCCGGCTCCCGGCAGCGTCCAGTCCCACTGCTCCCCTATCCACATCCATCCCCCGCCTCTCACGCTCTCTCCTACGCCATCCCAGTCAGCTCAGCAGTCCGTGGTGGTGTCCCCTCCGCCGTCCCACTCCCCGAGTCAATCACCCACCATAATTATTCACCCTCAAGCCCTTATCCAGTCCCAGGCCAGCTCGCTGGTGCCGGCGGCTCTGCAGCCCGAGCCGGCCGCTCCCCAGGCGGCTGCCGCCAACTCCGTGCGGCCATCGCAGCCGCTCAGCCTCCCGCCGCACCTGCCGCTCCCGCCCTCCTCCGCCGTGCACATCGGGGCCGTGGAGCCGCCCAGCTTGGTTTCCCCGGGCCAGCAGCTCGTGTCCTCCACGCCACACCAGCAGTATCCAGCTCTGCAATCCGCTCCCATCCCTCTGGCAGCTCCGCCTCAGCTCTCGGCGTCCTCAACTCAGATTCAACCGCTACCCCTCCAGTCTGTGCAGTCTTTACAAGTGCAGCCTGAAATTCTGTCCCAGGGCCAGGTTTTGGTTCAAAATACTTTGGTTTCTGAGGAGGAACTTCCTGCTGCAGAGGCTTTGGTCCAGCTGCCATTTCAAACTCTTCCACCACCACAGACCGTCGCAGTAAATCTGCAGGTGCAGCCGTCAGTTCCGATTGAAACTCCAGTGGTGAGTGCATACCATTGCATCCTTTATTCTTTCTCTGGGCTTCTCCGGGGCTGTGAGCCTGGCCCATTGACTTCAAAGGGACTTAAATCAGGTGCTAGACAGAGGGCAAGAAACCTATTGATTACAGAACTGAGCTTTAAGAAAACAATAGACATCTTTCTTCTGTTTCATGTTTCAGTTTGGGGTTTTTTGTTGGCTTTTTGTAATCGATCATCAGTCAAGAACATCAACTAGGAGTCGTAACAGTGTAAATTTAAGATCTAAAATCCTGTTTCTTAATGAAATTACAATGTATTTAAATTTTAAAAAGTAAGTATATGACAATGCTTACATAAAGAATTTTGGTAAATGTGACATGAGGACTGTAAACTTTTACCTCAGTACAAATAGATTTTGATTAGGAGAACAATCTATACTAGGTGGAAGGTGCATATCAGGTTATTAAGGTGATAGGTTTCTGGATAATTACGTTTGCACCAATATTAAAAATATCCTCTTCATAAAAGAATAGGGGAATTTTGGTGCTGTTTTGGCAATTCCCAACACCACCGTTTAATTTGGTTCAGTGTTTGTCTCAGATGTCTGCAGTTTGTAATTGAAGGTTTTGCCTTCAATCACTGGACTAAAATCAGGAAAATAAAATGATATGCAAATAAGGCTGACATTTAAGATGGTGTTGCTGGGCTTTAGTGGTAAAATGCTAATGAGATTAAGTTGAGCAAAAGAATCAGCTCTTTTAGGCTTTTTTGAGACTATCAACAGGTTAAAGAAGGAGGTGTGCAGTTCATTTTCAATTTATTTTAAGAGGGTAATAATCTCAACTCTGGTATTTCATGGAGAAATTGGGCAAAAGAGTGGCAGCCAGGTTTGCTTTTGACAGGGTGGTGTTTTACATTTTAATCAGCTAAAATGACTGTCAGGAATTTATGTAAATTTAATTTCAATACTTTTGAGGGAAAGACCTTAAAAGCTCTCATAACCACTAATGCTTGATAGTCTTGGTGTACTCTTCTGAAATACTTGGCTTGATTACACTGCTGTATAAGATAGAACGATTTGCAGACTTGTCATTAAACTTGCATTTTGCAGATGTATTTAAATAAGTTCAAATGCATGTGTAAATAAAAATAAAGTAAACTATACACGTAAGATATTGAAAAAGTCAAGTTCTCCGTTCTGATTGGAGAACTGTGCTTCTTTATGTGTTGCTGTTTGTAACAAAATACTTTAATTTTACTGTCATAATGACATCACTAGATATTGTGATGTTCTCAGTTCATAGTTTGGTATGCATTTTGGGAAGTAGTATTTTATTAAAAGATTAACATATTTGAACTTGTAATTTATTTTTAAAACTGTATTTATGCAACTCTTTTAAGGTGTTAAGATAGAATGGAAATCTCTCTAAAGCAATAGTTTGTTGGATGCAGATTTACCAAGTGGAGAATGTGTGTGAAGAGGAGATGCCTGAGGACTCAGATTGTGTCCACATGGCAAGGACACCTACACCACCCACCTTGTCCCCACCAGCTATAACCTTGGGCAATGGAGAGCCTCTTAATTCAGAAGATCCTTTGTCAGGTGAGGACAAATGCCAAACTAAGGTAGCTTTTGGTTTCATGATTTGTGTAAGTAATTAATGGCCAACTATGTTTGTAGTTAGCAGGTACTGAGTAATGGAAGATGTTTGCATGAGGAGGGTGTGTTTGTGGAATAGTCTGTTGAGATAAACCATCTTGTTTTAAAAGTGGAATCTATAGAGCCTAGGGAAGAGCCTGTATTAGGGGTTGATGGGTGCAGAGATGAGTCTTGGGGCTTTATCACCTCTTACTTCCAGATTCTGAGCCAGTGGTTGGACATAAGTGATAAAACATAACATGTTTTGTTATTTTTTTGCAGAACATGGGGGATTGCCTTCAGTGACATCATCAGTCAGTGCCTCAGTAATTAAATCTCCATCTGATCCTTCCCATGCCTCTATTCCACCACCACCTCTTTTGCTTCCAGCAGCAACGACAAGGAGCAACAGCACATCCATGCCCAATAGCATTCCCAGCCTAGAAAATAAACCTCCACAGGCTATTGTTAAACCCCAAATCCTGACCCACGTCATCGAAGGCTTTGTGATTCAGGAGGGGTTGGAGCCCTTCCCTGTAAGTCTAAAAGTTGCTAGGAATTTTTTTTTTTACTACTAATCTTTGAAACTAACTCTTTGTAAGAATGATGTTATTTGTGGCTAGTAGATGTTCAGATCTTGAATTATGTTTCAGGTGGTGGTTTTGATCTTTTCTCCACTGATTGGTGACTCGAGTAGTAGGCTATATCTGGAGATAACTGCAGAGAGTGGATTTAGGCTACCATTTGGAATAACTTTTTTACATTTGTCTGCCTCCATTTAAGTGCTACCTTAATTTAAACCTCAGTCTGTGTTAAAATTCTAAAATGCTACAATGTGTTGTTGTTTCAAGCACTGGCAAGCTCTTAACTGGGCTACGTGTAATTAGTGCCGTGTCTGGTAAGAATTACTGTTGAAAATTTTAAATGGAAAACTGATAATTTAAAACCTCTCTTACTAATTTAATGTGTGTCTCATTTTCCCATTCCTTCATTTCAGTAGATATAATGTGTTTCTTCCTTTGTTAAATATAATTGCAAACTCTGCAGAGCAGGAGTGAGTCTTAATTTGTTTGAGAAATGAGCTTTGGCACGATATAATTGCGCTTCATTGATATGAAGTAGAAACTGATAATCTTCTCAGTTACAACTGCTAAGTTGTTTTTAACTGTTTTTTTAACTGTTTTTAATTATTCACTGTTGTGAATAGTGTTAATTACTCACTGTTGCTTTGCTTTTATTGCACTAGGTCAGTCGCTCATCTTTGCTGGTGGAACAGCCTGCAGAGAAGAGATTGCTGGTGGAGGGTCAGATCATGAGTGTGGTGTGTGTTGAATCAGACTTGCAGAACACAAAACATGCAGACAACTCATCAGACACAGAGATAGAGGATATGATTGCAGAAGGTTTGTAGTTTTTGTTTAAATGCCCATTTCCCCCCTCCAGTTCTGTGTGCTACGAAATGGGAATCAAACTGTGGCCTGGCCCAGAAAACCCCGAGTTATGCTGTGAGCACACATTTTTGTATAAATTCATCTAAGATTTGAAAGTTCAGGACTCCTTAGCGACCCCTGGATTTTCTTTCCCACAGCTTGTATCCTTATTGCACCAGAGCTGTTTTTGGTGATCTGCTTAAATTTAGTCTTAATGCAACTCTTTCTTTTGTTCTCTTAAAATAGTTCTATTCCTTCTTCCATATCAAAACTCTTTGCAGCAGTTATTTTGTCCTTGATTTGTTTCTTTAGATGTTAATTCAATTTTCTTTTCAGTATTAACACTATGCTGTGTCTCAGATTTCAGACAGCTTGTCTGTTTTGTGGAATTATCCAAACACTCGTAGTTTTGGGTTTAGTTACTGTTCCTGACAGCTGGTGTTAGGTTTATGTAGAGAATTTGTAGCTACTCATTAGATGAGAAACATCCAACATTGAGACACATCCACGTACACAGAAGTTGAGTAGAGGAGATTTCCTGATAGTAAACCAGGGTATGATTGTGCATGTGGTAGAAACACCCTTCAAATACCCTCCTCAGTATTTCCAGCTCTTTGCTGCACTGGTGCTTTTTGTAGAGCAGGAAAAGGGCCACCTCACCTCACCAATAACAGAAAAATACTCTGTAACAACAAGCTGTAAGTCAGCAGATGCCATAATCCTTTTCTTCATTGCATGCAGTTTATCTTTCTCATAGAGTGTTATGTATATTCAAGATCCAATGTTTTCTTTGCTTTCACATGTCCCTTTGGTTGTAGCAGCTGCTTATTCAAAGGAAGTACTTTAAAAGGTTAATTCATTATGTCATTACATGTAGAGTTTGCATTTAGACTTTGGAAGGCCTGGTTCTCTTAATAAATGCTTTATGAAGCAGTTCATGAGGAATGTAACCCTTCTTTTTTAATTGCTTGCTATGTTTGAGGGCAGACCTGCTCATGGATGGCTTGAAATTCAACAAAAAACTGATTAGGTTCATTGAATAGCTTAATTGAAGATTCATTAAGGTTCAGTTTACTCAAGATCTTTTCTAGACAGAATGAAATCTATGACTTGACTAACTTTGCATAATTGTCTGTTAATCAAAGTATTTAATTGAATGTGTTAAATATTTGAAGATCTTCTGCCTGCTTGAGGTAAGAGATGTGAACATAATTTTGTGTCATTGAAACTGACTTTATTCCTCATTCCTTCTTTAGAGGGACTGGATGAAATTGAAAATGATCTTCTCAAGTGTGAATTTTGTGGAAAAATGGGATATCCCAATAAGTTTCTGCGGTCAAAAAGATTCTGCTCCACATCCTGTGCCAAAAGGTAACTCTATGAAGTTATTGTTTATCATTATCTGCTTAATGGATTAATCTCTTCTGGTTAAGAGAGCAAGAATTCACAGTCAACATCTGAATGCAGTGTCTTCCATCGTAACAGCTGGAAAGTTGATGTTTAATACCATAAGCTTTAGAAATGGGGAATAGTTTCCCATTCCTAGTTGTCACTTAGCTCTTTTTTGGCATCAGTGTCTGGACATGACCTTTCTCATTTAGTCAATGTCTGCTACATTTAGATAGTGGAAATGTATATTTTTGATTTGGTAATTCTTGGGACACCACCAGCAAAATAATCTGAAAGAGATTTAGTCCTTGAATCTTAACATGGGATTTTTGCCTCTATCCCCCTTTGACTGGATATCAGCTAGGCAGACAAAATGGAACCAGAAAATACAATGTGATTTTAGGTTTTAGTGGACAGCAGTACTGTACTATGTGATAAAATGCAAAGGTATTTCTGTCATGGAAAATTTTTAAGAATGGGAAGGACAGACATCTTCCAGGGGTAATCTGGATGTATTTGATCCCACAACGAGCTGAGAGCTTTGATTAAATGGCCTTTGAGATACCTTTCTCTTGTATTTCTGTGGCAGCTGTTGTCGTAATTAAGCAGCATTTCTACAACACTCTGATTTTACGGTTACTTAATTGAATTCAGTCCAAAAAACTACTAGTGCATTATTGAATATATCTTACTTCTTTAGGCACAGCCTTAGTTGCACTAAGAAATTTGGGCTGTTTCCATCAGACAAGACCAGTCGTTGGAATCGGAAGTCAGATAGCCAAAGTCTTGGGCGGCGCGGGCGTCGGCCGAGCGGCCCTGAGGGGGCGTCACGAGATCATTTTCTTAGACAGGTCTGTGGAACCTTTGCTTAAAACTATGGCACTGCTTTGGGAGTTGCAAATAAAGCCTAATACTGTAGTTACTGCATTTTCCAGCTTCCAATTACTTATCCATCTGCAGAAGAAGATCTGGCTCCTCATGAGGACTCTGTTCCAACAGCCATGACCACGCGCCTGCGGAGGCAGAGTGAGAGGGAGCGGGAGCTTCGGGAGCTGAGGATGCGGAAAATGCCGGAGAGCATCGACCTCTTACCAGTGGTGCAAAGTGACCCCTCCGTGTGGACTGTCGATGAAGTTTGGGCCTTTATACATTCTCTGCCTGGTATGGAAGGGGCAATAACTTGTTCTCTTGGTTTTAGCAATGAAGTTCCTTGCTTTAGAGCAGCACTGTTATGAGGAGATGGTGTGGTAACAGCAGCAGTGTTACCCGGTGATAGAGTCTGGAATGTGATTTGTTTCCTCTTGCTTGTTCCTTCAGCACAAATCCCGTGTTGATAGAACTAGTCCCACTTCTGCTGTTGCATCCCAGCTGATGGAGATTAGAGCTGTTCCTTCCTTCAGTCTGACTTCTCTCAAGAGGTCAGTAGAGAGATCAGACGCACTTCCTCCCTGTTACACTGCTTTCTTCTCTTCCCTCCTCACTTGTTCCCTTTACTCTTCCTTCCTCCCTTGCTGCTTATTCAGTAGAAAAAGCAAGAGCAGTGTTACTTCCCTTGGTACAACTGGAAAGTTTGGAAGACCTGTCATGATACAAGTCATTAAAAAAAGAATAAGCAAGTTTCTGCTGTAAAGTTAAAACTTACTTTGCATAGCTTTGCTCAGAGATCTTCTGCCTCGAAACTCTGCATACTGCCAGTCTCAGTTTGTTCTTAGAAAAAATAATCTGGATTTTCCTTGTTCACAAACTTTTCCTTTAGCTTGATATTCACAGTTACCTTTATGTCATCTTCAGGTGATTTGACATTTATCATTTCCTAACTATCATAACCTTTAAAACTTCACTCCCCACCTTTTCCCAAGGATGCCGTTTTATCTGATCAGGCACTGTAACCCCTACAGATAACAAGGCAGATCTCCACAGTAGCAGTCATACCAGAATTTTTGTTGCTTACCCGTTAAACCCCAGGCTATGTTTGTTCCTAATTTTCTACTTTTTCTGGGATGCTATACCATTTTTTTGTGAATCCCTTTAGACTATTAACCTGTAAGGAATATATCTTCACTGCTGAATCATACACATGCATTATGACAGTCTTTTGGAGGTCAGGCGAACAACTGAGTAAGAGATGTCTGAAATCAGCAAAAGTCATCCTTGAAGAACCTTTCTTCTGATAGTTTACTGCAATTCAGTAACACTGTCTGCTTCTGGGAACCTGCAGTGATGGCTGCAGAAACAGGCAAAGCTCCTTAGGTTTGGGATGTGATCGTTCCTGTTTCTGTACTCGAGCTGTGTTATGGAGTGTAGCTCTATCACTGCTGTTTTCAGTTACTGGTTTTATGGATTTGAGGCTCTAGTTAATTCAATAACTAATCCTAGGCTCTCAATAAATGGTAGTTTTCTGCTAGAATAAATGAAGTGCCACATAAACACAATTCACTTGCAAGTATGAAACCAAAAGTTTTATTCTTAAAATATGGTTTCTGTTTTGAAACTATTACTTTTACAATATTTCACCAGCTGCTGGATCTGGTTTATTTTTTTCTAAGCAAGGTGATCTTTGATTCTAAACAAACTTCTATTTATTTGTATATAATGAAAATTTATTATAAGTACTCATTCCTCTCCGTATGAATGCTTAGTTTCTAAAATACTTTTTTTAAGAAAAAGTTCAATAGATATTTAAAGTTGTATTCACAACCTGACAGAATTTTTATTGCTACATCGCTGCATTTGGCTTTTTTTGGTTATTTTGGGGTTTATTCTTTTCAGTATATTCTCAAGTCACTCTCTTGAAAAAATATTTTATCATATATTTCCAAGTTTGATTAATGCAGGGGATAATATAGATGATTTTCATTATGGCATTTTATGTTCTCTGTCTACTTGGTGCAGTCTGTGCAGGCCATCTGCCATGCTGTAGGAGATGGTGATTTGTCACTTTTCCATAAACATTAGGGACATCTGTTTTCATTTACAGCTTTCTGTGAAGTCTGTAGCTGAAATGGACTCGTGTCCTTGTCAGGCTTTTCCTGAGTTCCTCTGAAGCCTTTTGGAGAAGTCAGTGTCCAGGACACTTGCACTGTTAGCTGCTTCTTCTGGGAAAAGAGACAGAGCAGCTTAAGCTGAGCAGAATTGTTCTCTATTTCCTTCTTCAGTTGCAAGATAAATGACCTTTCAGCCGCTCCCCACCCTTTTTTTTTGGCCATTATTGCACAACAAGCAATTGCAAAAGTGCTTGAGAATGTACCCAGATGTGCTTGGATGAGGGACCTGCAATACCTTCAGCTTCCATCCTCTGCTTTTCCAAAAATGAGTTTGATAAAATTGTTTAAGAAATTGCATGGAAATTGCTTAAACGAAAAAGCAGGCAACAACAAACATCAGGTTTCGTATTTCAATAGGATCAGTTTTGTTCCTAAATGTAGGAACTTCTCCTGGCTCTCAGATTCTTTGTATATGGTGTGGTCTAACAAATCACAATGTTCAGGTTTCAAATCAGACATGCCATGATACCTTTCCCAGAAATACCCAGTTGACTTACAGATGTTTTATCTGTTGTCAGCACTTCAGTAAGAAAACCTTTATGATGATGTCAGAGCTAATTGTTGCGTGAGGTCTGTTTAGCAAATCATTAAGAAAAAAAAAATGTTCTTTATTCTTTGTGGAAAGCTAACTTTTCTCAGTCTTCACACAGTAATAATCCAAATGATTTGGATGTTGATACTTCCTTCCACGTTTCCTTTCCATTTGCCTTGTACACATTTGTAAATCCATCAGGAAATTAGGCTATCTATTCTTTATGGAATTTAAATCTGAACACACAAGAGAACATGAAATTAGTGGCTGTCATCTAGGTAGAAAAATTCTTCACAGTAATTTCATCTCTCTATAATAGTGTACTTTTAAAACGGGAAAATGTAAAAATGCCAAAAAATAAGCTTACTTGAGGAATAATTGAAATCAGGAATGGGAGGTGGAGCACAAATTCAAGTGTGTCTGAAGGGCTCTGAGGCAGATGGAGAGACTGCTGGATTGGGAACACAAATGTATTAAAAACCCCATTAAAAAGATGGCTGGGAGAAAGAAACTTCAAATAAACAACTGACAATGAGTGCTCTCATGGATGTTGTTAGAAGACATTTATCCATCTAACACAGCTGCCATAAAGCCAGACAGAACTGGCTGATTCTGCTCAGCACATGTCCAGAACATCTTTGGAGGAACCTTTAATTCCACAGTATCCTTCAGTGGAAGGAATCCTCCCTTACTAGGGACAGTCCATGTAGAGTCTTCTTTTTATGTTGTGATCTTCAGTAACCTGAGACTGGTATTTCATGTTGAGAAAAGGAGTTTAACATGGAAAAAAAGATCCCACCAGTTTAAAGTTGCACTTGTGAAGTGAGTTACTGCTGTGTATAGAATATTCACTCTGATAACTAATGATAAATATCTTCATGAGATGGTTGTGCCAAAGCCCATATATCCAAAACTTTGTTTCCTTAGCTCTGGTGTATCACATAGATGGAATTAACTCCTTTTGGAAATTGTAGCTATTTGGATGTTCTCACTACACATAGCAGTATAATATAGTTATCTTTTATAGAATTAGATAATAGTATCTTTTTATTGCTGGAAAGAACCCACTTGAATTATGTTCCTGATTGCTATTTCAGTTCTGTTTTCCCAATCTCTTCCAATGATGAGAGGTTGTTCCTCTTAATGAAATGAAAATTCTGTCTTTGCTGGGGCTTGAAATTCTCAATGAGTAGTTCTCCAATAAATACAGTGTAATTAGAGGCTGTAGTAAAAATTACTTTCATATTATTTCAGAATTCCCATCATAATATTGAGCTCTTGCATGTAATTCAGGTTCAACAAGTTAAAGGGGTGAGCACTGGAAAATGTGTAGCTAAAAAGCTCCGGTGTGGACAGAATCACTGGATCTAAGAATGGACATTTCTAAACCAGTAATCATATTTTTTATTGCCTTTAGGTTGTCAAGATATTGCGGATGAATTTAGAGCACAAGAAATTGATGGACAAGCTCTCCTCTTGTTGAAGGAGGATCACCTTATGAGTGCAATGAATATTAAGCTTGGACCTGCATTGAAAATCTGTGCACGTATCAATTCCTTGAAGGAATCCTAGGAGGTGAACATGAAGGTTTAAAAACAGTTTCTCAGTGACAGAACCAACAGTAACATGCCAACACCTTCACTGTGGCATGAGTGTTACTGTGATGTTTTGTTAAGTAGGTGGGGCTCTCCCCACGTAAAGACTTTCAAATGTTCCTTTGATTATGCTGGGAGTCCTCTGTAGTTTTCAACAACTAATAGGTTTGTAGTAAAGCCTGAGTAATGCTTTGAGTTGAAATTTTTCATGGAAAAACATGAAGTGAAATATGCTGTGATAGGTTAGATGGTTCCCCACCATGTACTTCATCTTATGAGTTATGATTAACACCCCACTCCCCACTCCAATCTAGACACCATTTAAATTGTGTTGCTGTATTCTGAAAGATTTTTCCCACATACAGCAGTGTTTGGACTGAACTAACAGAAGTGTCCACAGGCCCTGTGGAAGCACTAGTACCAGTAAAATGCTATGCATTTAGTTGTGCTCTCTGAGTTTGTTTTAGTCTTGAGCAAATTGTTTGTAAGGGGTAGGTTGGCAGCTGGTTTTCCTCATGTAGGCTTACCCTCATCTCTGCCACTATAGTATTTTCTTGATGTCTGTAAAATACTATAAATCATGTAGATGTCTCATCAAAATCCTCATGATCAGGCTACTGACACTCCTGCCAGAGGTAACTGAAGCACATGTTACTTTACTCTTTGAATGCTGCTATGCACTAAGGGGGCATTAAGTGTTAGGTTTGTTAGGTTTGTAGTTTCACATGCTGCTAGTTAAGCTAGACCAGCAGTTCTCAAATGAGGGTTCAGAGTGGACCCTGAGGAGGTGTGTGAGCACTTGGGGTTCAGGTGCCCAAATGCCTGGGTGTGAGGGGCTGAAAACTGCAGCCAGGACCAGCTCATGTTGAGACAAGTTTGCTTTAGAGACTGGGGGTAGAGAAGGGACAGCATAGCTCAGATGTTCTTTTTCTTGATACCTCTTCTAACATGTCTTTCCCTGTAGTGCATTCTCTTTGCCTCACTGGAAGCTTCCAAGCACCTTTTCCTTGTCCAGTGGCCAGTGAGAGCTGTGCTTGCTGTGCTCTGAGGAAGGAGCAGTGAGGCTCCCTCAGAGCTTGTGCAGCAGCAGCTGCTGCTGCCATGAGGGAGCCTGGAGCTGCAGGTCAGCAGGAGCAATGCCAACATTGGCAACTCTGGGAGAAATATCCAGGGGCCCTGCTTTGTCCCTCTGGAAGGAGATTTTTGTCTTGGATGCTGCAGGCCCAGGTGGTGGGATTTTAGTGTCCCCCTCTATTTTCCCTCTCTCACACTCTGTGGAACAAATACATTTCCCCAATTACTGATGCTCTTGGAAGCTGCCTGGGCTCTGAGGCAGCAGCACCTTCTTGGCCTTTGCTTCCCCACCACCCATGCACAGATGCTCACAGATGTATTTTTTCCTCCTGTTCCCTTTTTGCAGCTCCACTCCCCTTATGTACAGACCTGGATCCCTAAGCTCTTGCTTAGGGAAAGAAGGGAACGTGTGCTGATAGTCATTGTGTATATTTGAATTAAATATGTGTATGTGTCTGCAAATAATGTATTTTTTTGTATTTTATGCAAATTAATGCATAATATATGATTGTGTAGGGAGGTATTCAGGGGGCTGCACAGTATTCCTGGAGAGAAGAGGAACTGACCTAAAGTTTGAGAACTGCTGCCCTAGATCAAAAGGAGTCAATGCACATACACTGGCTAAAAGGCAGGTTTGTGACAGACAGATTAATATGTATATTATTTAACTTATAACCTTAAAGAGTAAATTTGGATTACAGAAAAATCTGTGCTTCATTTTCCTTCAGTCAGACTGTTGCTTTGTTTCCACTAACAGATTTTCTACTATTTTTCTCTTCTGGAGATCAACGTTAGAATCATTGTTCTTAATTACAGCTGTTAGAGCTTGCTAATAGCAGATGTTATTAATGTTTTTATTAACCACTGAAGCTGCAAGTTAGGGCAACACACTGCAGTTGCACGCTGGTATGTGGTGAAAGCTCTTATCCAAATGGCACCAAAGCTTTAGAGGATGAATTGATGCCTGGGTTTATTTTGGAGGGAAGTTGCTAAGCACTTTCTAATTTGTTTTTGGTTTGGTTTTTTTTTTTCTGTTTTCAGTTACTGTTGTAAAATAAACTTCTTAGTTGAAGTTCTAATGTTTGCTAATGTTCATTTGAAAGACATTCAAATGATGGAGACAGTGGGTTCCCATTTGTAGCATTTCTGTAAGATACACAGTGTAGCATATCTGTAACATATGTTCTAAAGGATATGTTCTGTTTTGATGAGCTAACTGAAGACTAAAGATATCTTAGATATTTATCCTTTGGCTTTTGTCTTAAAGTTTTATTATTTTTATACAGAAATCTCACTGGCTAATTTTTAATCTGTCTTCTGATTGTACTGTTCTTAGGCAATGTAAAAAGTAGGGATACATAAATGTGGTTTGATAATGGCTTAAGGTGTACTAGAAAATGTGGACTTAGGGGTCTTATTTAGACCTGTAGTTAATCAGTGTTACATGCATGAGAATTTCATGGCTGCTTTAATTTTGCTTTATTAGACAGCTTTCAGGAGAGCTTCTCCAGCTAGTGTTTGTGTCCAGCTCAGCCATAATCACTGCCAGGTGCCAGGCCCCAGTAAGGCACATCTGGTCCTGTTTGTCTGGTATGTAACATTCCCTGTGGGTTTGGGAAAGCCACAGATAATGAGTTATGCTTTAAATATTCATGAATGCAACAGTTTAGAATGTGGGCCTTATGCATATTGAAAGTTTTTTTTTCTTCTTCAGTGATTTTGGCAATTAACTGGAACTTAAAAGCAGACACAGCAATACCAACCTGTACTGATAGAAGTGCACTTGTATGGGAGTGTTTGCCAGTGTAGCTGTGTCAATAAAATCAAT
Organism: Phylloscopus trochilus trochilus; assembly: GCA_016584745.2. NCBI lineage: Eukaryota > Metazoa > Chordata > Aves > Passeriformes > Phylloscopidae > Phylloscopus > Phylloscopus trochilus. The sequence goes on from WQNJ02000041.1 coordinate 15,502,530, forward strand.
TTTAAAAAAATTCACACTTGTATGTGAAAGTAGACTGGAAAATTTCCAAGTGCAACTGAAGTCTACTTGGGAATCTTACGAATTTGCTCAAAAAAGTAGTAAAATACTTAGAGTAACAGTCCTCCAGAACCAGAACATTTTAAGTACTGCCCACTTGCTGTTCAGATAGGTGAGGTTTTCCCAGGCTTATACTACCATTTCCCATGGCTTTCTCACACATTAAGCTGTACCCTCTTGCAAAAGAAGTATGAAAAATTTTAATTGTATTTTAGCACTTATTCCCACAGGATGTGTCTACAAGAAACCTCTTTTATTCTCTTTATTTCCTGGGATTTTGCTTTCTGTATTCAGACTTCTGCTGTTGCAGGCTAGCCCTCCCAGTAATGCTTGCAGTATTTCAGCTTCTATAGGAATAGCTCAGAGGGGAGATACATTCCATGGCTTTTTCCCTTCCTTTTTCTCCACCACTCTCCATCCTACTCCTTAATGAAAACTGCATTGCAGAGCACTGGGCTGAAGGTGGCTGTCAAGATTTCGTGCAGTAGAATAGAACTGTGACACTTGTCTCAGCTACAGGGTTTGTTTGGGGTTTTAAAGAATTGCACATGAATGATGAAAATGGGTGTGCAGCCTCCCCTGGCCCATCTGGCTTGTATCAGAATCCCTGCTTTGCAGCAGGAGCAGGCCACTCCCTTGAGGAAGCTTGGCTACCCTCACTGACTTAAAGTACCAGTTTTTTGGCTCACCAGAGAGTCTCTGAAGAGTTTTTAAACAGGCTGCATTGTAAATTCATTCTTTATCCATTTACCCATCTTTTTTTTTCTCCAGAAATGAAGTTCTTAATGGAGGGTAAAACCTTTGCTAGGTTTTTGTCAATGAGACATTTCAAGTAGAGGATTTATGCCCCACAGGCATCCGTTTCCTCATTTCTTTCCTGTGCAAGCAGGTATTTACCCCCTGACTTCCACCTGTGCTTTGTCCAAAAAGGAATCCAACCTTTTGGATAGAACAGATGGAGTCCTCTGTAACTGCAGATGTGGCAGGAAGAGGAAAGGATGGGATAAAACCAACTGAAACAAATGCCAGTTTCAGATGGGTGTTCTCATTCTAATATCACAATATCCATGCAGAAATTTCCACCTCAAGAGCTCAACAGATTCCTTATACTGTGACAAATCTACATCTCTGAGTGATCAAAGAATTCACTGACAGCTGTGTTGGGTCCTGGTTTTGCAAATAATTAAACTTCCCCAATAATTTATGATGTGAGTAGTTCTTCTGATGATACTTGGGTTAAAAATCAACATATATAAAAGCTTGCAGGGTTATTTTCTCACCAGTAGTGTATAGAGATGTCCTGTTACCATATGCTTAGAAATATATTTGTCATCATTAACCAGATATTTCCTCATTGATTGTTTTAGGCTGCAGATAATGACTGTGCAAAACAATCAGTCTAGGGTAGTTTTTTAATATTTGCCTAAATTAGTTTATTGGAAATGGAGAGAAGCTAATATTTAGAGTATTTTGTTTTAAATACACTGCTCCTGTTCAGTGCTGAGTGGAACAGGTATGAGCAGAGCTATCAATGAATAATTCCAGTGTAAAGTGTTAATTGCTCATAGTGAATTAATTTTCAAGTCACTCTTGCATAGTGAGCTGTAGTTTCAGACAGGAAATACTGTGAGGAGAAAGAAATTTTAAATTCATTTAATGTTTACTTCATTTAAGATGAACCTAAATTAAATTAATTTAAAAAGAATTTGCCTTTAGTCATGAGAATTGATTTAGACCTGAAAGGTTTCAGGTAGTTACATCCCCTCATGGCTTTGCAAATGGTGACATTTGAAAAAGAGCTGGTGGTGATGCTCCAGACAAGTGCCAGCTGTGTGGGTTTTTCAGGAAGCTGTCCCTGGTCTGAGCTGATGGAGTCAGGGCCTGGGACACAGACTGAGCACCAAGGCAGTGAGCACACATTACCCTAATCCATGAGAGTCAGCCTGGTTTGTTTTTACCATCTTCATCTTGGAAATCTGACAGTTCCTTCCCCACTCAATTTCTGAGTGTGGCATTTTGCTCTCTTGGGTGTCAGCTCTGGGGGTTGGGGCATTTTGTGTCCTGCTTTATCCCCTGGCTCTCATGGTCAGCACTTCCATATGTGCTCAAGGCCCCATCCTAAGCTGCTGTGTAGGTTTGTGTAACCTCTGCATTAAAACACACACCTGCTCATTCAGTTGAAGGTTGCATAGTATTTTCTGATCTCTTACAGCAAAGTGGAAGGGAAAAAAGCAAAATTCAGTGATGTGAATATGCTGGTAATTACAGGTATGGAGTAAGCTCATAGTCCAGCTTTTGTAGCCATGGATTTAAGTTTTCTGAAGCACAATTCTGGGAGTCAGTGTTATGAACAGATTTCAAGTTAAAAGTTTTTAAACTTCCAGCAAGTATTCCTGTTGAATTATCCAAATGATTCTGTACAGTAAGGGGCTAGAAAAATGAGATTTTAAAATATTTTTCCATCTAGAAGTAATGGTAACTTGAGCACAATTGTGCATTCATAGAATTATGATCATAAACACTGTTTAAGTGCAATACATAACACCGAAGGAGCATTCTAATTGTGTTTATAAAGCACTGCTTGGGTACTTGGGGTTGTTGACAGGTTTGTAGTGTTGTTGCTAGGTAATAATCAGGGTGTCTATGCTGATTATGGGATTAAGCTTGAAGCACAAATGTCTTTGATTCCTGAGGTTGATCTGCTTTGTGGGTGAGGCCTGGGCAGTCTCTGGAAGGCTTGTGTTGTCCTCCACTACCCAGCCAGGATGCTTCCATCCTCTGGCAGCTCTTTGCAAATTCATTCTTGGAAAGAACAGTGAGGGATTCTGCACACCCAACTTCCTTTCCAAGGAGTCTTTGTGTTACAGGATGAACAGGCCAGTACTGACCAGGAAAGATGTTTGTAAAGATGAAGGGTTTTATCACCGAGTGCCAAATACTCTGTTTAGAGTTGAAATCACATAGAATATCTCATTAAAATCAATGTTGATTTGTAAGAGATTCTTTAAATGAGAAAAGTACAGAAGTCTCCCATAAAGAGTTAACACTTCAGCTGTTGTTAGCATTAATATCAAATAATCTTATAAGAATTAAGGACTGTAAGGTATTTGAGTGGTGTAAGGCCATTAGTTGCTGGCACAGCTCAAGAAGTGATGTACAAAGGAGATGTAGCAGTGGTTATCTGTAGTTCCTTTATTTCAGATATTTCCACCTTCCTGGCATAGCTTCTGTCCTCTTAGGCAGTGAAACTGTCACCCTGTTCTAGACAGGGATGGGCCAGGCACCACTGCTGGGACTGCCCAGAAGCACCAGGTTAAAAAAAAAAACAAACAAACCAACAAAACACACAGGGGAAAGGACACAACTGTTAGGAAGGCAGTAGGGTGGAGATCACTGCACAGCTGGTGTCTCCCTCCATGAATGCCAAGGATAAAAGTGGGCTTTCAAAGAGAGTTACCATTAATATGTTTTAAAATAGTCACTTGGCAGGCTCAGGCACCACAGCTGGATGTTGGTAGAGACCTGCAGTGCCACTGTTGCCTCCTCCATAGAGGTAACAGCCTAGAAGTTGACGCTCTTTGGCACTTCTCCACAAAAAAAAAAGTAAGAAAGAATAAATTTGACAAGTAAAACAGTGATGTGACATCAATCCATTAATATTTGCTTTGGCTGCATGTTGTAGATTCCCTGTCAAAAATGTTTAAAACTTCAAGTGGCTTTAGGAGCACTGCAGCAGCTACAGGAATTCTGGCACGTTAGGGCAGACGGGGTTGTGTAAACTTTAATTAGGGCTTGGGAAGCTGAACCACACTGATAAATAAAACATGCCAGCAGCCTCACCCAACTGGTTGCAGTTCCAGTTCTGTGCATGTTAGTGATTCTGAAGGGTGAGACTTACCATGCAAAACACACCTGAAATGAACTTGGAAATAGTTTTGCCTTCACCTGGTGTTTAAAAGAGGAATCTCCCCCCTGCCTGCCGAGTCTGTAGGAATTAGTTATTTCATGATTCTGAAATGCCTGGTGCATTCCTAGATTTGATGTATTTGCTGATTTTTAAATGGAATTAGGTTTTGTAAATATTTTGTCAGCCCCATTTCAGTGGGTGTTCAGTTTCTATAAAACCTGAAGAAATGCTGTGTCAAACCCCTGTGTTTAGCCTTGGTTTATCCTCTAGCATCTCCAGCACTAACAGCAATTACAGTACGAGAGAGCAGGGAGTGATTGCTTAGGGTTATTTTTCCAGTTAACATTGCATGTGCTTTCCTACTTTTTACTTGGAAATAGAATGTCCTCCAAGTACATTTTCCACCATAAAAAAAAAAAAAAAGAAATTTCTAGTGCCAAACACTTCAAATTATGTTGCTAAGCATTGCCTCCTCTTATTGCACTAGTTTGAATTTCAGTTTTTTGATCATTTACTGTCCTTTTGATGGCCTTTTAAGCAGGTTTTCCTCCAAATCACTTTCTACTGCTGAAAAATGCTTGTCCCCTTTTGATTACATCACAGGAACCTCAAAGAAATTTATCACAGACTGTGGGTGAAAGAAGCACTATGTGGGGTAAAGTAATAAATTAAAATTATCAGATTTTGATATGTTTCAGAAATCAGAGATTAATTTATGATTGAGATGTGATTGTGTATTCTTAATGAAATACTGGAATATTCTTTTATAAGAAAATTTAACCCATGTAGTAATAAATTCTGCAATTAAATCTATCTCTATAATTGATATATAATAAAGTAAATTATTACCCAAAATTTAAATTTTACAGTTGAAGAGCACACAATGAACTATGTAAAAGTATGATCTTTACTTTGTAAATCGTTTTTTTGAAGAAGCACTTTCCTATTACCAACTAGCATGTGAATGAATTTTAGATTCTCTCATTTGTTATGATCTGTAAAAAGTGACATTTCTTCAATCTGTCTGTTAATGGGTAAATCCATCCTACAAATGCTGAAACAAAGCACCTTATACTATGCTGCTTAAACTTGCTTGTAATTGCACCTTTTGTTATCTGCAGAGTTTTCTTAATGAGTATTCTTGTGTGAAATCATTGTTCCCTGTGGGTCTGGGGGACAATTAACCAACCTACAGCATCATTTACTTAGTTTCTCTCTCAATACAACATTGCATTGTGAGTTTAGTGCTTCAGAAATAAATGCTAATTTCATTTGTCTGCTTTGGTTGCTTATCATTTATTTCTCTTATACAAAATCAAATCAAGTCCATTGTAAAACTCTTAAGAATTTAAAAATTGAGAGTATTTTTGGTAAAAGCCTGACTAATTCTTTTCCTTCTAAAATAGTCCCATTTCATATTTAAGTATTTTAAAGTAATTTAGGCTTCAAAATGAGCTATATTTTAATTTAAATCCCTCTTTAACCTTGGGCATCTATTTATGTATAGCAGCTAACATTGATGTTTGTTGCTTTAATTATTTAATATTTAATATTTAATATGTTCATGTACCTTAGAGGAGCAGCAGCAAACAACCAGTGAAACCACCTCTCCTGTGGTTGTGGAAGTTGCACATCTTGCACTGGTTTTGTACTATATAAAGTTTCTATTTCTGTAGGAGTTGTAACTTTAACTAAAACAAGTTATTTCTTGTTAAACAGACAGCAACCCTTACCTTCCATCAAGCTGACAAAAATCCACATTTCAACAACAAAATACACTTCAAAAAGTCGTTTGAACCTCAGATCATCTGTATGTAACTCCAGCCTTGAAGACTTTATTGCATTTTGTACTGTAAAACCTGAGATCATTCCATTTAAAGGAAGTGTAGAATTCTAGTCACAAACATGAAGTTGAACTGCAAACTTGTCCTCTATAAGCAGTGGTTTTTTAAACACATAATTGAAGTTGAATTCCCTGGCCTGGCAGCGCTTGCTGCCCACTGGGACTCGATGTCCTTCCTGCACTCCAGTGCAATATTCACTGAAGTATTGCTGGACAATGAACTTGTTTCCATGGAGTGAAGCCCTGGAGATGCTTCCTTGTGTTATCTGTAAGGACCCAGCCACCCACCATCAGAGTTCTGCTTCTTTGCAGCCTTTTCAGCCAGCAGCTCGTTAGCAGATGACGGTTACTGCTCCTGGCTTATCAGCTGGCTCTGTGCTTTCATTGTTGAACGGCATAAAGCAGAATTTCCAGCTGACAAAGGGGTCTGTGCACCACCCCTCCTCTGTCAGCTCCACGTGGTGGCACCGGCACCAGTAGGCTGCAGCCAGGAGAAAGCTGTTGATGAAGTACAGCCAGGGCACGTTCAACTCCACGTAAGCTGGGATCTGCACACCCAGGAGCAGAACCACCACCTGGAGAACAACAAACGGTGCCCAAGTGCCAAGGAAACACAGGAGGAGCCTGCTCAGGAGCTGCCACTTCAAGCAAGTGGTTTTGTTGTCGTTAGGCACGTAGGGGAACATCAGCACAGGCTGGCTGGAAAAGGAGAGGAGCCTGGCAGACAGCAGCATGGTTGTCACCTCCTTCCAGCGAGCCAGGAGAGCCGTGGCCAGCAGCAGCACCATGGCACAAGACACCCAGTAGCTCTGCAGGCTGCCAGAGAGGGAGCACTGGGAAGGGGAAGCAATCTTCTGCATTTCCAGCTCTTCAGAGACAGAGGGAACTTGGAGAGTGCAAAAAAACCCGGAAATCCAGATAACGGCCACGGCAAATACATAAAGTAACTTCCGACCTCTCTTAGGGAATTGGGATGTCTGGGGGACAGTGGTGTAATAATCCAGGGCAGCCACAAGGTACACGGGGTAAGGCAGAATCCCGTAGGTGAGAGAAGTGATCTGAGTGAAGAGGCAGATGTGGTACTCTGTGAATCGCACGCCCCAGAGCGCAAAGTCCTCGAAATAGAAAATGAAACAGATACTCAGCAGCAGTGTGAAATCCAGGAGTGCCACCGAAATGCAGAAGTATCCCATAAAACTGACTTTCACAGGCTTTGGCTTGATTTGCAACATGAAGAAATCAAGGAAAACTTTCCCCAGCATAATCAAGACCAACGTGTAGCTGATTTCAAGAAGTTGGCTGGCTTGGGTGCAGTGGTACTGACCAGAAGCATTTTCACAGAGTCTGGCAGCCATCCTCCAGTGGTGAAAACAGCAAAAATAAATGTCACAGGGCACAGTGCTTCATCTCTGAAAAGAAAGAAAAAAAAAATCTGTAAAAATTTATTTCTGTGTAGCTCTACCAATTAGTTCTATCGTAGCAACTACCCAATTTGTCTGAATTTTTCAGGCCCCTTAATGAAGAGTAAAAAGTCTTACTAACTCATCATTAATTTATCAACAACTGTATAAATTTTGTTTTCTCTGAATTACATTCTTGAGAGTTAAAAGGTCAACATAATTTACTTTTCTACCTAATAACCCAAGGAAAAGTTTAGGAAATAAGGTTGATAATGTTCCTTTCCTTTGGAAGGCATGGCGAGGTCTTTCTGTCCAGCTGGGTAGAGGAATGGAGGTTTCAGAGTTCCTGCATATTCTGAAAAAATTACAGGTCAGGAATCGTACACGACACTGCAGGAGATGCTGCAGCACGGCCTCACAGTTCATTATGCTCATAGAATCCCTAGGAAATCAAGACTGCAGAAATATCCTGAAGGCAGAAAAAGCATCAAGCATCACCTCATCTTTTGGTGCAAAAATCCTGGAGCTCCGAGGCAATCCAAAGCAGAAATGCTTCACTAGTGAGCTGGGCATTATTATTCATCTCTAAGTACTACAATGACAGAGACTCAGAACACCTGGTTCTCCCTTCAGACTGCCACAAGTTTCTTTATGGTAACTCTTTTCTAAGTGTTAATTCCTAAGGAAAATGAAGGTACAGTGGCTCTGTGTATGTCAGCAAGACAGCATGGACAGCTTTATCTGATTTCTTCTCTCTTTCCTTAAAGAACCAGGATGGTGTCCGTGAGAGCAAATCAGAGCTGAGGAGCCAAGGCAGGTGTAAAAAGGAACTGACTCTTAGGCTCTGTATGAACAGCAAATTGCTCCGATTTAAGCAGACACCTGCATTTTGTGACCAGTTTCCAGAGCCCTTTGTGACTAACGATTGTGTTAGTCACACAATTCAGTTCTTTTGTCCCGAGAGCAGAGTTAGGTTGTGCTGCCAAGAACTTGTAGTTGCTCTGAGAAGCATCCACGGAGTTTGTTTACAAGCCTACCTGGGCTGGCCGCTTCACTCTCCATCTGCACAAGTGCATCCTCTGAAACCTGAGCTGTCTTTCCAGCACCGCTTAATCCCCGTGTGTTTTGCCTTCATGTACTGGGCGCTGCACTTGTGTTCACAGAAAGGAGGGAACCTTCTGCACGCAAACGGGGTCCCGTTCGGTAAGATAATAGTTACAGTAATAGTAATAATAATAATAACAATAGTAGTAATAAAATCATCTTGTAAGGCGGAATCACCTGTCCTGGGCCGTGCGGGCACAGCTCCATCCTGCGCACACAGGAGCCCGCGGCTGCCGGCGCCTCCCGCTCCCCGTCCCGGCGGCTCCCGGCCGGGCTCCGCCGCTGCCCCCCGGCTCTCCCGGCGGGTTCCTGCTCCTCTGCGGAGCCAGAGGGAGGGAGGCGACCCGCGGGGCTCCGAGGGGACGCCTCGGCTCGCCCGACCCCGGCACCCACCTGCGGCCGCCGCTCCGCGCTCCCGCCACCTCCGCCCGCCCCAGCGCGGGGACCGGGCGGGACCGGGCGGGACCGGGCGGGCGGGGAGCGAAGTGCGGGCTCGTGTCGGAGGAAACAGGGCGTAAACATTACATATGTAACACGCGTAGCACATGTAACAGAACATATATAACATGTAACAGCTATTAAGGAAACGTAACTGCTGCGTTTATGTCCATGAGCAGCAATAGAAAGGTTTAAGGAATTAGTTTGTACTTGCATGGAGGCAGCTGTGTGTAAAAACAAGACAGGACACTCTCTCCAAGGAGAGAGGTACATTAAATAATACAGAGAATCTCTTGTAAAAGCTGTTTGTGTTTAAAAGCTCATGCAGTGGTTCTGTGTTATCTGTTTAAGATACTTAAGATACAGAGGCTTCCTTCTTTCTTCATGATGCATAACATACAGCACTTATAAACATAAATAACACATGCAACACACGTAGCACGTATAACACATAAGGTTTAGCACACATAAGTAACGCGCAGAGCACATAGGACACCCATAGTACCTGTAAGACAAAATACCCGCCCTGGGGAGCAGGTTCTGTGTGTCGTGTTTGATCCCTTTGAGCGCCGAGCAGTGGCAGGTGAAGCAGCCTCATGGTGCCCCAGCGCCGAGTGCAGCACTGGGGTGCCCAGATCCTTATGAAAGTGGCAGATAAATAATTTGGGTTCTAAATGTGTGGTGTGTGTGTGGGTAAAAAAGGCGATGGTGGGGGGTGAGGGTGCTTCAGCAGACCCCTGGGGTAAGCCATGACTTGGGTGCATGGCAGGGAACACAGAGGGAAGCTCCCCCTGTGCCACAGGGAAGCCCTGTGCCCACACGGAGGGTGTTGTTTGATGTATCTGTGTGTGCAAAAGTATCAAGTGGCTGGCAGGACTTCTGAAAGCAACTCACTCTCTGGAATTAGATTCAGATGTAAGTTGTGATTATTTCCCCCTCTGTTTTTTTTTCTTGCCCCTCTCCTCTCCACATCCTTCTCCTCCTTCCATGGTTTGTCTGAAGGATTAAAGAACTTGAGGGGGAAAAATTTTCTGAGGTTTGTTAGGTTTGGGGCTTTTTTATGGAGAAACAAGATGATCAGTGTTCTGTAAAACCTGACAGCTTAAAGTAATCTTCAGCAGCATTCATGCTGACCATAGTTACTTATCCACACCCATGTTTATTAGGACTGTTGTACAAATTGGAGTATAATAAGAAAATGTTTACACCTGACTGAGGTATTGCACCTTCTGAGCACCCAGTCCACCCACAAGTGTCTGAATACTGATGATTTCATAGTTGTTTTCTTCTTACTTCTAACCCTGGGCAAAGAAATGAAAGTGATTTTCCCAGTGGGAGCAAATAAACTGTGTGGATGTCTGGGTTTGTTTCTATTCATTTCTCTCCTGACTGCAGAAACTGCTACAGAAAGGCCTGTATGAGGTGGTGCCTGGATGCCGAGGATGAGGAACCAGGAGGGGACAAGGGACAGTTTAGACATTTTTCTGCTGACAAAAACTGCAATGAGTGTGTGACCACCAGACTGTGCTCAGTGAGCCTTCTGGGGAAGTTCCTCAGCAGGGCCCACAGGGCACAGTTCTGCCCACATTACACCCCCTGTTCATGTTGTGGCTACTTCTCAGCTTCCCCTTCCCTCCACCACCTTGTGCTTGTTTGAAAGTTTGCTTTTAACTCACTGGTTACTCTTGTCTTCTGCTCCTGAGTGCTGTATCTCATCTTCCATCCCAGAGAAATGATGGTACAGGATGGGATACCCTGGAAATCAAATGCAGGGCTTGATGCTGGCAGGTCCTTGCTGAGCCAGGAGTTGCTCACTCCATGTTGAATGAGGGCTGCCTCTTCCTTCACAGGGAAACTTGCAGGTATTTGACAAGCACCATGTGCTAAATAATACCTTGAACCCTGCTTGGTTAAAGAGGCTGCATTTATGTCCATGAGCAGCAATAGAAAGGTTTAAGGAATTAGTTTGTATTTGCATGGAGGCAGCTGTGTGTAAAAACAAGACAGGACACTCTCTCCAAGGAGAGAGGTACATTAAATAATACAGAGAATCTCTTGTAAAAGCTGTTTGTGTTTAAAAGCTCATGCAGTGGTTCTGTGTTATCTGTTTAAGATGCTTGCACAGAGGCTTCCTTCTTTCTTCAGGGCTGTTTCCTGCTGCTGGCTGCTCACATTTTGGGTTCTGCTGTTCAACTTAATGGAAAGAGTAGGATTTTAGGGGAAAGGAACAAGAAACAAGACCCCCCTCTAATTTCAAATCTAACTTGATAATTTTCTGAAAGAAGCACTGACTGAACAAACTGTCCTCACTGAACAGGTGTTGGGCTCTACCCTCTCCCCCCTGCTCTGCTGGAGCTCAGCACTGCAGCCCCATGGGTCACTGCAGCCCTGAAATCACTGAGGAAGAGCAGCAGGGACCCTGCATGTTGCTGCTGCCTCAATTAGAGCAGGAGGTTTCCTTCAGACAGGGGCAGGTGCAGAAAATGAATACAACTCCTTAACAAGGAGTGTGGGCTGTGCTTCCTGTGCAGTTAGAGCTGAGTCTTTACTTTCCCCCTGCTCTTCCTGTTTCAGATGTGCTGTGCTTTAGAAGTTCATTGCCACCTGGTGTCCCTTCGTTGGGTTGAGCAGAGGAGTGAATTTCAACCTCACCTCTGTGTGTTTCAAGCAATTTATGTTGGCATCTTGGACACCTCAAGCCACGTGGGCAAAGGCAGGGAGATAAATGGATCTTTATGCATTTTGGTGTCACGTGTGGGGAAAGTTGCACACTGTGAACTCCTGCAGAAATGATTATGAGCATTCCCACTCCCAGCGAGGGGCTGGAGGTGAATCACTCTGGAGGAGGATGGTCCCCACAGCCAGGGGCACTGGGCCGCTGGAATATCCTGTGGAATGTTCTCTGGATCACATTTGTCCATGGGGTGAGTGCCAGTCTGACAGCCTTGCCTGCATCCTCCCCTTTTTCCTGGCTGTGCCTTTAACTGGGAGTAGCCCAGCTGAGCCTGTTCAATGCCCTGTTAGGGTTTGTGCCTTGTCAGCACTGGCTTAGCAACCCGAGTTCAGCAATGGCCAGTGGCTGTGGGGCTGCTGGCCCTGAAAGGCTGCATGGCTCACAGAGACAGAGTTTATGAAGATTTTATAATTTTTAATAGCACATTTAACTAATAGAATATGTAACCAGTGAACTATTTAACCGACTTTATTTTTAACTAACTTTACTTTTAAAGAAGAAAATGCTCGACCGATGTCACATTTGCAAGATGTTTTATTTTTCAAGAACCTTTTAAAAGCACAGGCAGTATGTGGTGGGCCTTCATTTCAATTACTTGAGGTACTCTTCTAAAAATTATCAAGTTTCTTCTTAGGAAGATCTTGTTGAGGAACAAGAAACACATATCCATACTAATTATAATTTGAGGCTTTTTAATAGAATTTTAATTCTGCTTATTCAGAGAAAATCCAGAAAATGAAGTAGAGGGCTGGTGTCAGCCTTGCTGGATTTTCAAGAGTGGTGTTTCCTTGGTTTGTGTCCCTGCTGTGTGCTGTCACTGCACAAGGTGTAACCTTTTCTGCTGCTCATAATGTCACTGCAGTGTTAGTTGGTGTTTGTCTTGTCTTTGACACAAGCAGTTTTACAAGGAACTGGAAGAAATTTGGTACAAGCAAAGGCCTAAAAACTGCATTGTGTGAACCAGTAATTTAAAAAACCCAGTTTGTGATTTACGGGTCACTGTAACACAAAACTAAAATTAAGACTGAAGCCAACGTGGAGTGCAGGGTGTGATCACACTCTGTGTTGCTCACAAACACCAAAGCAGAGCTAGAAATCTTTTGGAACCTTTTGGTATATTACTACTTCTTGGTAGATTTCTTTTTCAAGAAAATTCTGTTGTGGCACTTTCATTTTAAAGGAAGCTAAAAAGAAGGGAAATGTAATTTCAGTATTGCCCTCAGTGTGAAGAATTTAAATCTCCATTTTCTGACTCCCTACAAACAGCCTAATTACAGGTTGAACACTCACATGTCAGGAAGAGAAAATAAGAATTTATTTTGAATGAGAAAGGAATGTGAAGGCCAGTGAGAGTCACCCAGGCCTCTGCTCTGTGTTTTTATTGATTAGCAAAGATAAACTGCCAGCGTCTCTCTCCTGAGCACCTCCATCCCTCGCTAGATCCAGGCTCCAGGGGACTTCCAGGGATCACAAGCTGAGCCTTTTCTGTTTGCCTTCTGTTGTACATGATGAGGATTAATGGTTGTTACCACCTGCAGAAAATCTTTGATCTTTATATAAAGCAGGATCAGTGTTTACCCAGTACTGTTGCCTCTTTACTTTAACTTGCACTGAAACCGTTTGCACAGTGCTGTTGCTAACTCTAAAGTAATTCCTCTCTCAGAAGTCTTTTATCACAAAACATTTTGGTTTTTTTCCTGTGGTCATTATTTTCACATACAAAAAAAAAAAAAAAATTACACATAGCAAAACGAATGCCTCTGTGTCAGCCAGGCAGTAATGGACTCTTTGTGGACACTATCAGGAAATGTGCCTTTTGTTTTCCTGCACCTGTTGCTGAATTACAAATAAAATAATCCAATGCTTTATTAAATAAAATGAGAAGCCCTAATGAAATTGTACCAGCCATTACCAGGAAGTCTATTGAAAACATTCAGCAGCTGCTTCAGTCTCAGTTCACTTACACTGACAGGATTGTTTCACCCTTCTTGTGCTCTGAGTGAGAAGGGCACAGTGCCTTGGACCACCTCACACCACTCTGCTCTTGCTCCCTGGGGAGGATTTGGTCAGAATCAGTAATAAATGATGCTCAACAGTTAAGTACCCTGAACTTGTAGAAGTTTGTTGGAAACCAGTGTCCCAGGCCTTGCATCTGAGTGTTTTGCAGGCATCAGCTTATCCTAACAGTAATAAAAGAGCTAAAAATCTCCTGTTTGATTCTGATTCTATAGAGAGGGGTTGAGAATCAAATCACTGAGTCCTTCTCATTAAACAAAATACCTCAGCAGCCTGAGGAATGCTCTGGGGGACGGAATGGGCTGGGAGTCAGCCTGGCTCAGCAGAGTTAAATGTCATCAACTCCTTTGCTAAAGGTCTCCAAGAGAATTGATCCATCTCTGCTGTATTTAAAAGTCAACACATCTATCACACACAGCAGTGCTGGTGAGCAGGTGGAGACTCCTTCCCAGGACAGACTGTAATTCCTAACAAGAGCTGCCTCATTCTAAGGAAAAGGTGAGTTCAGCACTATTGTCTGTGCTAAGCCTTGCATGAAAACCACTGAGAAGCTGCATCTCAACTGCTTTGGATCTTGGGAAATGTTTGATACAGACTTTTGTGTACAAAGAGTGTAACAAAGAATGGTGTCCAAACATGCATGATTCAAGGTTTGGTTTTAAAGATGTATGAGAAGTAGCTGGATGAAATGTCAGCCAGGGAGTAAGGGATCCAGCCTTCCCCTCCCACAGCAGCTGGGAAAGGAATAGCTGGGAGAGGGTAGGAGGAGCAGTGGGAGGACATGCAGGTCCTGAGCATCTCCTCTGTGACCACTGCATGTGAGCAGGAAATTATCTCCAGAATCTGTCTCCTGCTCTGCTTTTGTGGGAGCTCAAATTTGTGGATCTACTCTGAATTTATTGCAGTACAACTCCTTGAAGAGTTTAGACTCATATATGTAAGTTAGGCAAACACAAGCTTTCTAGAACTCAAGGAAATAATGCATACAGAAGTTTTCTGTTGAAAATTTTGATCTAAGTCAGGATAAGGCAAATTTCGGGGACAAGAGGGAGCAGAAGGATCAGTCATTGTTACCAACAGCTGGGCTGTGTCATCTACAGCCAGGCCACTGGGACCAAGAGCTCATTTAGGCTCTGGGACACCCAGTGAAGGTGAAGCTGGTCTTTGTCCTTACCACGGCCTCTCCAGGGAGGAGAACACGTATGCAGCTTCTGAGACTTGCAATTTCCACAGTGGTATTTTTCCAGGTGTTTTTTAGGTGTATTTTATTTTGCAAATTGCTTATGTTTGGAATGGGATATAGAAATTTTGGCATGGACACTGCAAGGGGTGCCCAGCTCAGCGGCTGCCTGAGGGAGGCACAGGGCAGGGCACAGGAGAGGAAATGGGATTGTTCTGGAAACTGAGCTCCCTAGAACTGATTCTGCCAACAGGTCCAGGAGGGATTCTGGCAGGAATTCCAACTGCTGCCAGTCAATCACCTGCAGCTGGAACAGGATGCTGCCCAGGGCTTTTGATGCCAGCTGTGAGGCTGGAACATTGCTGTGCTCTCCCTGTGACCCTGTTAGGAAAGAATTACATCCTCAGAGGAGCTGCAGAGAACCCAGCAAGGCTCTGAGGGCTCAGTGAGAACTGCTGCAGGGTGCTGCAGGAAGAACATAAAAGCAAAGCCTGGCAGGTGATTTCCATTTCTACACTTCATGTTTACATTGTCTACATTTAGTATTTACATGGGGCAGACACTTCTGCCACCCCTCCTGAGTCCTGGGGAAGTGCAATGAGAGTGAACTGAGGAACTGAGACATTCTCCAGTTTTATCTGCCCTTCCTGCAGTACAATGCTCAGTGACCTTCAGTCAGTGTAATTTCAAACAGAAAAAGGCCGAAATGAACTCACTCTCTCTCTCTCTCTCTCTTATCTTTTACATAAAACACCAGAAAAATCTGCTGCATGATCCACAGTAGGGGGGGCATAAATGCTTCCCCTGATCTGCTGCTATGAACAAACTTTACTGTTTGAACATTGCTTATCATCCCCCACTACTGTAACTTTTCTACAGATAGAGAAATAAGCAAGTTCATCAAATAATAATTTTTACTTGTTTCTTAATTGCCAGAGAAAGATCTGCCTGTTTAAGCACCCCAGAACCCAACAGGTGAGCCAAGGTTTTTGTATCTGTACCAGAGGAGACCACACTTGGGTGTAACATCTCTGCTAAATACTGATCTGCACTAGTACTCATTTCTGTTTTACCAGTAATTATTTAATTTAAAGGAATATATAGGAGTAATCATATCTTCTTGCAAAGAAAAAAACCCCCAGAAAATTATACTGGGAGGAATTTCAGTAAGACCACTGTAAAATTTTATTGCAGGAAGGATATTTTAGTAGTGATTTGAATAATTTTTCACTAAATATATGCATATTTGTTCTCACGAGGTCACCCTAGACTCTTGAAGATAAAGATCAAAGTCATTAAGAAGAACTTTGAAATGCCTGATACAAAAATCTAAAGGTGGCCAAATTCTTTTGTGATTTCCTTTGGCCTGGAAGTGTTTGTCATGATGTCTGATATCCACATTTAATTTTACTATTACTGGGGTATGCTGTAACCACTCCTTTCGTTATTCCAAAATGCTGCAGAAGTATTTGGGGATATTTCTAGGAAAACAAGCTTACAGTAATGAGTCATGAAGTTCTTTCCTTAACCACTGACCACATCTTTCTTACCCCACCTCAGAGATCAGAGCTGCTCACAGCAGATCAAGTGAGGGGTTAAGGCCAATTCAATTTCTAGGCTGCAGGGGCCCAGAACTCTGTCAAGGTGACAGCACAAGAGTCTGATGGTTAATTCTGAGACCCAGACACCTCTCCCCAGGTGAGCAGTGCTGGCACCTGGCACACACCCCCTGAACAGGGAGCAGATGGCAACATTTGAGCTTTTATTTGACCATTTCCACTTGATTTGCTCAGCATGGCCCTGAAGATGTTATTTCACTTGGAGGAGGAAATGTACTTGAAATAACTGAAAACCACTGCATTCATTTCTTAAAACCCAGTCCAGGGCTTGGCTGCCCCGTGGTGCCCCAGTGCAGGCTCTGCTCTCCCCCTCACATTGTGCACACCCCACTCAGGTCCAACAGGACCTCGTTAGCTCTTTCAATCAGTGATGACACACAAGTGGCCGAGAGTCAATCTGTTTAGTTAATGGGTCCTTTAATTTTTTTGCTATATTAATAAAAAAGTGATCCAATTTATCTGTTTCCTTATGGAGTAACTATTCAGGATTTAAGAAGCAAATACACCATATCCATGAATTGTTTATCAATGCACCCATGATGATGATGTATATATTTGCACAATCTGAAAAATTGATATCTTCATCCAAAACGCTGACGCTGGAAGGATGGGAAGCAATTTAGGATACGAAAAAAAAATTCTCTTACCCTCATCTTCTCTGAGTGGGCTGGGAAGACAGTCAAATCTATAAAGTCCTTGAGAGGAAAGAGGCTGAGATGTAACTTTTTTCCATGCTCAGACAGCCAAGACCTGCAGTCCATCCTCCACAAAGGCAGCGGGAAGGGATGCACAGGAGACACGGCACCGGCTCCTCCAGGGGATTTACAAACAGGACATTCATGGTCACTTCACAGCAGCTCTGAGCCACCCAGCTCTGGGAGCAGACCAACACTCTCCTGTCTCTTCAGCTTAAAACCACTCCAGTTCCAGAGTACAGAGAGGTTTAACATTAAGGCATCCATACAGCTCTGGTGTTTGCTTTCATTTAATAAAGATCAATTTACTCAAATACATGGAATGTTGGCACAAAACTAAAGCTTCTGTGGAACAGCTACCAATCATACACAAATACTCCGTGAGGTCCTCTTGACTTGCATTTCTCTGATAGATACACCACAACATGGCTTCAATAATACAAACTGAATGCTGGATCAAATCTCTAAATAATAAGTAGCAGTTAAAGTAAATGGTTTGCTTTATTTGTAAATTATGTACAGAATACATTTTTTTTAATTATGATGGAACAGGAGAAAGAAAACAGCCATCATTTCCAAACCATGCTGCTTCCTTCACCTGCTGGAGATGACATCTCTCTCTGCACTGGATGCACAAAACCAGTTTGGATTTCCTCAGTTGCTGGCACACAGGCTGGAGAAACAGAGAACACTGCAGGCAAATTCAGCACTACCAGCTCCTCTACTGTCAGCAAAATACTTCTGCTAAAACTAGTTTTCTCAAGAAAGTTCTCACAATCTTTTGAAAACAAAATCAAGAAAAATATCAAGAAGGCTGTGGGCTAAGAAGGGCTTTACCTAACTATCAGATAACTAGGAATAATCTGAGATTTGGTCATTCAACTTTTACCTGGTTTACAAAAGCAAGTTTGAGAAGCTAAACTAATTGACCAGTTATGCAAGTACCAGAAAATGACATTTTTCAGTATGTTTGAGGACAATCTGGGCAATCTATCAATCAATAAAAAACTTGTCAAATTGATAAAACTTCCGTAAATGGATATTAATGATTAACATAGTACCGAGTAATCAAGTTAATGGTTAAAAAAAATGAAGGAACTAGATATAAAACTGTTTGGTAACACGGATATTTCAGCAAACGAAGATGCTACTGTATGGTCTATGTTTTGGTGATCAGCCAACAAAGAAAATCCAGCCATTTGCACATACTTAGTCCCAAACCACAGTGAGTTATGATTTTCCATGTGAAGGCCCACTTTCGGTATCTTCCTCCTCTTCCTCCTCACAATCCCCTTCATCTGTTTGCTGTTCCAGTTCCTCTTTTGTGATCATTTCAAAGTCGTTTCCGTTGCCACTACTGTGCTGGGACCTGTCATCTTCGCGCCTGTCACTGTCAGTGTCTGAGTGTCGCTCTCCTCCTGAGCCGTCTGTGCCCGAGCTCCTCGTGGCTTCTGTTTTTCCATCCTCCTCTTCCTTCTTCTCACTATCTGATTTCTCCTCGCTGTCGTATTTTTGCTGCTTTTTGGATTCTGCTTTTTCCTCTTTCTTTAAGTCTGCTTTTGGTCCTTTGTATTCGTGTGTGTACAGGGGCCTGAAGGAGTCAATGAATCCCACATCTGCTGTAAGGTTTGGCAGGAACCAGAAGTGATGCCTTCCTCCAGTGATGAGCCAGATGATAAGGAAAAGGATGCAGCGAGCTGTGTGAAAACAAGGGAAAGTTTGGATTTTGTTACAGACGCACACAGGGTACAACCACGGTGTAAGAGATGGTCACTGCTAATGCCCACCCCCAGCCAGGGACTGGGGGATGCTGGGGGCAAACCCCTCATTCCACAATAGCTCTGTGGAGTAGTTTGTTCTTATTGTGTCTCCTACACCCCACTAACCATGGACCTTATCTCTGATTTACCTCTTAACCCCTCTACCACAGAAAGCTTGAAAATCCCAGCGACACCATTCTTGCCTCTTAACATGTCTCTGTGTGCAGTTCTGGGTTTGTTCTGCATTGCTGTGTTTAAGCAGAGGCAGCAAACGAACCTGCACTACACAGGAAACACCAACAGGTGACACGAGCCTGGGCTCTCTCTCTCTTCCCGTGGCACAACTGTGACACCCGCTGGCCGGAGGGAAGCGCACACAGGACCCGCCCGGCTGCGGCACCGCCCTGCTCCCAGCTCGGGGAAGAGCTGCGCTGTGCCCCTGGCCTCTCAGAGCCCGCCTGCCCACACTCACCGACGGCAAGGAGCAGAATACTGGCGACAAAGCAGCCGGCGCCCACGCTGAGGTAATAAACACCGACGCGCATCTCGGCTGGCCACAGCGGGAACAGGGTGGCGGCTATGACGGCAATCACTGAGCAGGGAGGGCAGGACAGAGGCACGAGAGGCAGCGTTAGTTTTTCCTGGTACACGTACAGAGGTTCCAGGCTTACTGCTCATTCAAAGTACTGCCTTAGATTAAGTTAACATCTATACTATTTTCGATTAAAAAATAAAATTAGCTGATTTGTCTTCTACACAAATACAAGTTCTAGAGTCAGAAATGAATCACTCATAACATATTTCATATTTTTACATAACCCACATTTGCCCACTGGACAACTCACTGGCTAGCTTAAGGCAACAGAAAGAAACAACTTGTGTCTACTCTGACTTACCAAGTACAAGTCCCATGGCAAAGGTTTTAAAGTGAACGGGGTCATAGATCCACACATAGACCTACAACAGAAATGATGTGGTTTACACTCAGAACGAGCTCTCTGATAAACATCTCCTGTATTCCCTCCCCCAAACACTCACTGCCAGGCTGCAGTGCTTGGTGCTGAACAAAAGGCCTGGTCAGGGCAGGGCAAGGGGTCTGATTCCTAGGATGGGTAACTGACAGGTGATGTAATCCTGAGGAAAACAATCAGACAGCAGAACTGATGGGGAAATGAAAGGTTCTGAAATATCACTGAATCAAGGTTTGGTTGTATCTTTCTTTATTCATTTACGTTGTTCAGCATGAAGAAAAAAAAAAAAAGAAAAAAAAAAGTTTCCCAAATCCACTAAAAAGAAACAAAAAAATCCTGTGAGCTTTGAAGAGAGAACACGCAGACTGAATACCTGGAACAAAGTTGGAACACTCACTGCAGGCCCTGTGCTGGGCTCACATCAGTGGCACTGTTACCTCTATGTCTGCAGCTGCAACTCTCAGAGCCAAATGTTTGTGTGAGAACTGTGGATCCATTTGAATCTGAGCTGCTCAGCTATAAATGAAAAACTTTTCGGTGAAGTGCAGGATTTTCTGAACTAGAAAAAATCTGTGATTTTTGATTTTTTTCTTAGCAAACTAAACAGTTTGCATCTGAGCTTCTGTGAAAAGAAGCTGCTGGTTACTAGAAACCCTCATTGCAGATGTGTCAATACCAACTACCAGAAGGGCACCTGGTGATTCTGTGTGATGCAATAAATATTTAACATTCTGCTTCTCACAGGGTGCCAAAGTTAGCTGTATTCAGGTGCAGCTGCTGCCAGTCAGCTGTTCTGTGAGCCCAAGCAAGCTGAAGATGGTGACTGGGCAATAACTGTGTGATATCCAGTGTTTGTAAGTGCAAAATAATGTAGGGAAGGGAAAAAAACTCAGCTCTACTGCAAATACACAAGAATGGGCTCGAAAGCAGCTACTACTTAAAAAAAGCTCTTGTGAATTACAGTTGTTAAAAATGTCAGCTCATTAATAAACAGAGAAGTAACTGATGTTAAGACAAGCAGTAAATAGTGTGATATTGCAGATACTGTGCTGCAGCCTCATTTGGAAATGGGCACTTCATGTAGAGATGACAGGGAGGATCAGGGCTGGGTGTGATTCTGCATGAGATGGGATGAAACAAAGCAAAGCAAGTGTAGAAGAACTGGGAAAGGTAAAATCAAGATACAAAGGGGAAACAAATTTTCTGCAAAAGTGATTTATTTACAGAATTTGCTGCCACATATGTTTAATAACCAAAGGATCCTGGGGGAGATTCCAGTACAGCCACACACACCATCAACACAGCACAGTGAAAACTCACCACTTATCCCAAACCTGAGAAGCACAAATGTGACTCTGTATATTACAGAGCTGCTAAATAATTAATCTCTTTGTCTTCCAGAACAGCAAGGCATGCAGAAGTATTTAAGGCCACAATTTCAGTGGTAAAGCCAGGCTGAGCATTCAGGAATGCCAAAGAGTCACCTGTCTGCTCAGATCACAAAGCCAGGCAGATATTTTTTATTTCCCCTCCTGCAACTGAACATGGTGTCCTGGAAGGCTGGTTTGGCTTAGAACAACTTTGGCATGGCAGTGGCTGCAGGGTAAACTGGGCTGGAGGGACCTCAGGAGTCTCTGTGCCACCCTCCTGTCCCAGGCAGACTCAGCCCCACCAGCCCCTGGAAACATTTCCTTCCCCTCACGGCCACCAACACCTCAGCTATGGGTAAGGAAGTTTTCTTTGGGATTTTTTAAAGTTGCTGTCATTACTGTTGTACTGTTATTTACCTGTCATTAACCTCCTTGAAATGTCTGAAAATCTGGGTTCAAGATCAGCCATGACACTGCCATGAAATTTTCTTTCAACATGTCAAGAAGGAGTTTGCAGAAATCCAGTAAATTAAGCTACTGTCTGACAATAGCATGGTGACACCCAAAGTTGAAAAGCACCTATAAATCTTACCTCATTTCCATCCAAGAAAACTTGGTCTTCATGTGGCTCAAGTTTAAATTTCCTCTTAGTTTCCTTTTTCTTGGGTGTTCCTGGGGTGTCATCCTGAGGACAAACATAAATATTTTATCTATATCTAATATATAATATAATTATTACCTATTAAAAATACATATACAAATCATTATATATTAAAATTACCAATCTTTAATATGCTTTAATTTCTATATTTAACAATGTGCAGTATTTTTATGATATATTTTTATTTAAATTATAGTATCTGTTAATAGATTTAATCTGATAACTTTTCACAAACTTAAGATCATGTTCACACTTCTTTGGTTTTTTTTGAAGTAAAGATACTTTATTTCTTCCTGTTCTAATTTATTGCTAACTGGGTACCTCAAAAATCAAGGAAAATTGTAAGTAAAGAGAAATCTCATTTTTAGTGTCTAAGGACTAGACTATGACTTCAGGATTAGACTGTGTCATCAAATGCCTAGCAGAGCTGGGCTGATATTAACAGGAAATCTGTACAGGGATCCAGAACAGGGAACAACACTTCACCATCACTGACTTTGTTAGAATTATTTGCTATTTTAGTGCCATATTTACCAGACATCCTGGCAGAATCAGTTTCTGTCCATTTATTCTTTGTCCTCCTCAATCTCTTTTTGGATCTTGTGCTTCCACTTCTCTGTCTCCTGTTTGCTTCTCTTTGCTTACTTTGTTGTGAGAAATTAACTTTGTGATTTTGGTCCTGTGTTTCATTCAAGTTCCTACCCACTGGCTTATATAATCCACTAAATATCTGTTCAATAAATAATGATTAGTTTAAAAATTAACATACATTTAATAATGTACCTCCCCTGATCACAGTGGATTGGAGGAGCTCGTTACTTTCATAATCAGCATTTTGCAGTACTTCAGGGGCTGGGTGATCTTACACTGTGCTGGGACTGCAGTGGAACTGTTCTGTTCAGCTCTTTTATTTGTCATTTAGGTTTCTTCTGACACCCAAACCTTTGTAGACAGACTGTAACTCTCACTACCTGTGCCATTACTTCACTTAGGAATGTCTGAATGGGAATAACTTTGGACCACTGTCCTTCTAACACTCACTGATGCAGACCACTGTATGTAGAAGAAACACCATATTCACTCATCAAGTTTCTCCTGCAGTTTCCCAACAACTTAGAAATTCTGTTCTGCTAATAATAAATACTAAAACAAATCAGGAGTGAAAACAAACCCAAACCACATTAAAACCTGTACAGCAGCAGTAGTTTAAACTTGGAAGCTCAAGTGCAAGGAAGCAGGATGCAGGCAGTCCTGGAGCTGTTACACAGCCAGTTACAGGCCCCACATACCAAATGAGACCTTCCAAACATTTCTGTTACCAAACACTGCAAAACTGTTTGTTTCCCTGCTGCAGCTGCACTGGTTTGGATGTTTGGTCACCTGCACAAGTGTCATTCTATGGTGAGTGATGTACAGAGCCTCCCTGCCTGCTGCCACTGGAGAGAAACAGCTTCTGATTAACTCAGCCCACATTAAAAGATGACAAGGTACACAAAGGCCAGCTGAAGCATCTCTTTTGATCCAGACCAAAATAAGATCAATTCTAAAGGTAACAAAACAGGCAGCATATTTAGAGATGAAAACAGGAAAGAAAGGCAAGGCATATTGTAGAATAACCAACTTCTGAGCCAGTGCAATCTTAACAATCTGTTGATGTAATTATTACAGGTTTGTCTCTTCTCTCACACACAGCACTTACCTTCTTACACTCATCTTTTTCACCATCCTTTTTCTTTTCCTTTTCTTTCTCCTTCTTAGTTTTTTCATCTTTGCCACTTTCCTTCTTGCTCTTTTTTTCCTCTTCTTTCCCACTCTCAGCCTTTCCTTTTTCCTTCTCTTTCTTTGTATCCTTGTCAGGTTTCATTTTCATCACCTTCAATGCTCGATGAAAGAACTGTTTTTTCAGGAGTCTTAAAATGAAAAAAGTTAAATGAGTCATTTAAGTGCAGCTGTGAGAACAACATTTACATTCAATTATGTTATTATTAAACACCATTCCAGATCATCTAACATAACCATGACCAGCATGACTGAAAGGCAAGGTCACCATCATCTGCTCTATTTACAGCTACACACACCAGACCTACTTATCCCATGTCTTGCCTGTTGCTTTGCTTTTTTTGGTTCATCTGTTCAAAACTGGGTAAAAACTGTACTTTTCTGTGGCAGCATTTTGCAGATATAAATGAACACACAAGATGTAGGATACAGCACGCCACCAGATCCATTTAATTATCTTTCCCATTAATGCAATTCCTGCAATATTTATTTTCAAGTTCATGTCAATGTATGTCAGAGCAAAAATAAGGAAGAGGATATACAGCTCATCAAGATCACAGGTAAGTGATGCACAATGAACAGAACTGCTCTGTTGAAAATGTGATACCTACAGCTACAAACAGACCTTATTGCAAGTGCATATAGTATCTATTTATGTATGGAGATATAAAGATATAAATAGGATGTAGTATTTGGTATTCTTAAGGTCATCACCAACTACAAACATCCTAGAAAGGAGCACAGCCCAATTCCCAACAGGAAGAGCAGTACAGAATCCTGCTCCTCAGACAGCAGGGACAGACAGATTGGAGAGCTCTGACCCTACTAACTTCAAATATTATCAAAACTCAGGAAACTCCTTTGGTTCACCTTGCTGCCCCAAGCAGTGCAGTGAAAACCTGAGAGAGTTTTGGGAACAAAATAATGAAACTACATCACTTCCACCCTCAAACACAGCAACATAAATACAATCATTATTTTTGCATACAACCACTGAAGTTTTAGGATGTACAAAGCCCAGGTCACATTGGTTCCTAAATAACAGTGACAACTACAGCCATTAATGACATTGAAGAAGTAGCCTGGGTCGTACCTGTTGCAGTAATCAACTACAGACTCTCGGGTTGTAAAGAGAGCCTCCTCTCCTTTCTTTGCCTTTGCCCATTTAGAATCCAAGAGGCAATCCACAGCTTTTGAAGCTAGAGGAAAAAAATTGAATTAAAAATGCATTAAAATTTACATTATTTTTAACATTTAGTCTACATTCTTTGAACCACAACGTCTGTTCTGGTGATGTTCCACATCCTCTCAATCTTTCAAGTAATACTAGTCACTATTCTGAAATATATTCCTCTTGACATCACACACCTTTAAATCACAGAGTGAAAAGTTTATTGCATTTACTCCAGGCTAGTGAGATTAAATTTATGGCTTCCTAATACCTAGATAAGTTTTCAAAACCAAACTGTAAGATCAGTACTTATTAGATAAAGTACTATTAATAAAAATAAAACAGCCTCTCCCACCCTCCAAGTGCAATGTTAGAAGAAACCTGAATTCTCTGGTTAAAAGCAACCCTACCAATAAAATAATCAACTCGGTGGCCCATCATGTTGGTGGATTTTGTTGGACAGTTGAAGCGCAAGTATTTAGCAACAGCCTTCTCCTCCTTGAATGGCTCACCAACTTCCTACAGTGGGAAGAGTCAAAAATTATTAATACAGTTTTAAACACGTAAGAAAATCACCCATTTGAGCTTAAAAAAATCAGATACTGCAAAGTCTGCATTATTTCATGGCAATATATAAGTAACAAATAAAATATAAAGAATGTGAAAATAGGTCAAGTCATTTTTCCTGAGAACTTTCTGTCTACATGAAGCAAAAAAGCAGCAAATCTCAAGTTAGATGAATTGAAGGTAAGGAGTACAAACTCCTTTAGCAGATCTGTAGAAAGAGCAAACCAATGGAAGGCCTAAGAGGAAAGCAGCACATGGGAAGCTGCTTAAGGCACACAGCTGGGATGGAAACAGTTGTGAAGCTGGGAACAAAGTAAAAACAGAGTGAGGAATGAGGGTGTATGAAATGACAGCAATGTAGGCACTCTGACAAACACAGTGCAGCCCAGATTTCACATGAGAAGGAGAAAACCACGTTGAAAAGCAGCTGAAAGATTTGGCTAGAAAATTTCTTTGCCCTCTGCACAACTACAGAATGAAACTTTAGGGTACCCTTGAGGAGATTCTTCCAGTCTACAGAGAAGAACATTCAGGTTGAAAGCACAGCAGGAAGAAATATAAACATCAAAACCAGTGTTTTATGAGAAGGGAGCCCTTAGTCTGCACACATTTACAAATTCTGTGCTATTACCACCTTGCAGAGAGGTAACAGAACTCTGAGATGTGTAAGGCAGAATGATGGAGATGGACATTTTCAGTTATGTAAAATTAAGATCTAATACTTGCAAGCAGGGAATGGAAGAACTTTCTAACGCTCCTGCTTCACAAAAACATATCTGGAAAAAACCATAGCTTGGGATATTAGACTGACTTATGCTAACTTCCTCAAAATTCTTTTCCATAAATTCTTTTAATCCATAAGGTTTAATTTTCCAATCCTCCCTGCTACTTGTGGATCAGCTTTCCACACTGCAGTGCCTTTTCTGTACCTGTTCCTCTCATGCTGCCTGAAGAAACAGATTATATAAACCACAAATCAGATTGGCCATTTACAAGAATAAAAGTTTCAGAGTCTATTTAAAGGCCTAATTTTCCTAAAGGTCAATAAACATATACAACCTCCATTGCTGCTTTTAAGATGAATAATCATAATATCACAAGCAGCATGTTAAATGGAAATGCAAGGTCAAATAGATGTGGTTACACCAGAATAAAAGCTTTAGATGGTAAGAGTTGTTAATTTTCAACAGCTAACTTTCAAAACCAACTGGTTAATGAGTATCCTTCTAGAGGAGATCACTGCTTTTCCTTTCTGGGGAGAATTTTGAAGAGAATAATACAGACACAAAGTATCCAAATGACCAAAAGACTCCATAGTGGTTAGTTCTGGAACTTTTTAGAAAAGTTTAAATCCTCCATATGAAAGCAGAAATATGCTCACTCACCAGGTAGTTTCAAAAACATGTGCCCAAATTGGACCAGATGATCCTAACAGTCCTCCTTCTGCATGTTCAATCCTTTTAAAAATTATTTTTAAATTTTAAAAATCTGTATAGAACATCAGATAAGAAAACTATTTCCTGACAGTGCACGTATGCACATAAATTATGTTCTGTGGTTTCAGGTCCTCTTACATGGTACAGTTGTACCAGTAACTGTAAATCAAACCAAACCAGAGTAACTGAACAGCAACAAAAGGGGCTCCAATGCAAATAGAACAAGTGACTGTGTCCCATCATTGCCACATGGCACAGGGCACCAGGAGACTGGGGACTGCAGGCAGCAACTGTATGTGAAACACTGCTTTTCTAGGAATTCCTGTCAGCAAATGAAATTTGGAACAATTCACAGGGCAAATGTGCTTCACAGCACGGACAGTAAAACAGACAAACTGCAGATATTCACATCAGAGTTAATTCCTCTGCTAAGGTGTTTTTCCTCCTTCTTCCTAAAGTATTTATGATCCTGCTGGGTCATGTGATGCACTACACAGGCAGGGGCTGGCACCAGGAGATTTTTTTTTTAGTGCTCTTTTCTCTCTATTGCTTTGTCCATGAGGGATAGTTTCATAACAGCCCAAACAAAGAAAGCTTCCCAGTGAGACTGCCACAGTTTCACTGAGCTCGTTCTGAGAAAGTGTCCCCTGCAATTTAATCCCCGTTTTTCAGCCTATCTTCATCCCTTTATTTGCAGAGCCAAGCTTCTGTTAAAATATGAAAATAGATGATAGACAGAAAATAATATATTCCATCAATAAATGAAATCAACCAAAGCAAAGACAAGTTCATTAACGTGGGCACATCTTTTAAAAGTTGCAGTTCAACCAAATTTTGTGTTCAGTTTTAAATATAACTCATGTTGTTCACTAGACAGCATGCAAAATTTAGAGATTTACAATCCCTGGTAACTTACAAACCCTGGCCTTTAAAAAATAAAATCAAGCCAAATTTCTTACTTGTCTAGACAGAAGAACTCCACCTACTGACAGGAAAAGCAGTGCTCAGCCTAGTGACTTGCTAGAAATGCAAAGACATTATAATTTTTTAAGAATAATTCTCCATCACAATTCTGCCCTGTATGAATTCATAAAAGGGCAATCAAACTGAGGCACCTTCCAGACTCACTGAAGTGAAGGGAAAGTCCTAATCAAATTTACCATTATCTCCCAAACTAAAGTACAGCACAGTCCCTTCTGGACTTCAATGCATGGATGTAGTTCCCAGTTAATTCAACCCCCAGCTGGGACTGCAGCACCAGAGAGGCCTGAACACATCACAAATAACATCTGAACTGAGCCACTGAAACCTGTGTGCCCATGAGCTTCCTTCTCCACCTCAGCTCTACCCAAGCATGACTTATGGAGGTTTTCCTACTCCCAGAACACTCAACAGATGACAAAAGGGCAGAGCACGTTTCTGGTTTGAAAACTGCACTCATTTTATTTCCTCTTCGTGTCACAGTTGCAAGAAGACAGGTATGACCCAAGACAGGACAATTTCCTCCCATAACCTGGTAACATAAACAGGGTTTCTGGAAAATTAGAAGAGAGTAAATGATAAGTGTCACTAGCAAGACAAGTTATTCTGTGTGCAGCCAAATGCATTACAAGGATTTATGCTCCTCTGTTTCAAAAAGGTCATCAAAATTATTTTATTTCAATGAAACAAGTATCTAGTTGACTTCTTTGTTCTTAGATTTTCAGAACACCATCCCTTAAAGCAGACTGCTGAAGCCCAATAGTTTATACAGTTTTCAGATAAGGAAAAGAAGAAATTTCAGCACATTTATCATGGTGCCTGTTTTTCAAGCTGAGAGGCTACGTCAAAAATGACACTGGGTCAGCCCAGGCTCCATTCCACACACCTCTCCTCATTATAAAGACTACAGCTGCATTAGCCTACTCTTCTCTCAGAGCACACCACAGCTTGGGCTGAGCTGCAGGTTTACCTTTTTCCCTTCCCTGGTGACTGCCAGGACCTCAGAGTGGATGTTCTGTGGCAGGGGACTGGGTGCTGCTGAGGTATTTGTACTTTGCCTAAAACAAACCAAGACAAAGCACACAAGATGGCATGACTGGAGTGGGTAGGGGGGAAACAAACACACCAGGGTGACAGGACCTGCTCTTAGGACATCCCTGTTCTCCTCAGTGACTAACAAACCTCAACTTGCCCAGCTCCTGCACTGATGACCAGTACAAGGACTGCCTCAGGTCTCTTAAAAGAAACTGTGGCAGAGCCATGTGGAGAAACCAGTTCTTCTGGATTACCGTGGCCATGTGCTGGCCACAAAACATTAACTTTTCTTTATAGAAAAAGATTAGCAGATGTTTTTCAGTCCAGTACGTATCCTATGAAAACAGAAGTATCTGCTTTCTTCCCTCTTTCTTTTCAACCATTGCTAATTTTTTTGAGCAAAACATACAGGAGTCTGTAAACATAGAGAGTTCTAAAACAGACCCAAGGAGCAATGTACAGTATTTTGAAGCCAAAACACACCAGCTTCAGTCCCCTTCCAACCCCAGGCCAGCTGTTTTGACTTTTTCCCTTCCCACCTCCAAAAATGTAACTCAAGATTTCCAAAAGACTGATTCTTGTTTTAATGACAACTCAGGCTGCTACTTTCAATTCCCGTTTTTCCACTTTTTTTGCCCCCTTGATCTTTGTTTCTTCCTTCTCTCCCAGCTGATACCACTCAGCTTTCAAAGACGTAATTTAATCATTTTCCTTCGTTATCATCCCACTCATCTTTACTAGAATTTATGAAGAAAATAAAGCAAAATGGGCAAGCTGGACTAAAATATGCATTACTGGAAAACCATTGCATTGTCCTTTCTGCAGATCCTTTTCAGTCATTCACACGAAACTGCAGCACAGGAGCAGCAATGCAGCTGTTGCATTTTCCTTCCAGCAGAACCCAAATGATGACAGGACCCAAAACTGTAGGCTACAACAGTTAATGATTGTCCTTCATCAGGAGAATCTCAGGGCTTGAATCAAAGCAAAAAAGTCAACAAGGAAAGTACCTGTCATTAATGGCACTGATGACACCTCAGCCATCAATTTGCAGTGAGACATTAACCCCCAAACTGCCCAGGAGCTGTTTGCTCTCTTTTCAGGGGCAGCATTTATGTGCATTAACATTTCTGGAGTGCAGGACACAGCAGCAAGGTGCGACGCAAGCGCTGTGAATCCCAACGCAAAGATCAGCCCCAAACCTGACACGGGCAGACTAAAACTGTGCACGTGGAATGCAGCCAAGGTAATGAAAACTTAATGCCTATTTAACAGTCAAACTGCAGAGCTGCCAGCACAGTGCCACGTGTTACCAGGCCCAGCGCCTGTCAAAGGAAACAACACTGAACATTTTGTGGTTAAGCGAATATTTCAGGACACATATGGAAAAAAAAAATATAGTTCCAAGACATGAAATAGCTTTGATCAGGTTGCTGGAGTAACAGGCATTCAAAGGCATCTCCCATTTTTTGAGATGTATTTTGTCTAAAACAAAAAGATTAAACTACCCATTAAACAATATACTTTTTTTTTGTCAGTAAGTGCTTTATACACAGCAAGCATTCTTGAGTTCAGACATTTGGATCACATGGGAGCCACTGGGTGAGCAATCTGCATCCTACAGACCAGCCTCCCTTCACTACTGCATGTCTGAATTAATCTCTGTGTTGATTACAGTTAAATTACCATCAGGAATGACACTTGGAGAATTCTACCTCGGAAGTATTTTTGTTTGAACTTCGGAAGTTAAAATTTTCGCAACTTTTGTAACTTTCAGAGGAAGAGTCTAAGCTATGCAACACATATTGGGCAATGTGTCTTTTGATGAAAGTGCATTCCATAAAACACATCCTTCCTGTGACTGCTTCCGATGGGAAACATGGAGCAGGCTGAACAGAACTCTGAACTAGTTTGGAGCCTTTTTTTCATTCCTAGCTATCTGACCTAACTACCACAATTCCAATCTTGACGGCAGGCATAAAAACCTGCAAAAAAATCCATTCCAAACCCGGGTTCTGTGCCCATGGTTTTTCTAACTGAACCCCATTCCATCAGCCTCTTCCACAGCTAAATAAGCCAACTTCTCCCAAGAACCTCACTCCTGTCAAGAAATACAGCTCTGTTTAATGACAGCAGGGTATTCAGATGGCAGACTTGCGTGCAGTACAATAAATAATCTCTTTAGGGGCCAACATCACCTTAAATTAAGTCCGCACTGCTAAAACACTCCAAGCACCTACGAATGAAAATCCCACACTTCATTTTAAAAGACACTTGCAGCATGAGCCTGAAAAACCTGACAATCATACTGCAAATATGCCAGAAAAGTTCAAAAAGCTTAAGAAAAACGAAACCCAAAACCAATAACCAAGAAAAATATGAGCTGTTTTATTCACTGACCCATTAAGAACACCCCTTGGGCATTCACCAGTATTCTTTGTTCACTGTCTTGTCTTCCCATTGTTGTTGTCCTACACTAGGACCCTATGAAGACACACATTTATTTGCATAATTATATCACAAATTTAGGCCATGACCTTAAGTGTTAAAACCCAGACATCGATTT
Organism: Phylloscopus trochilus trochilus; assembly: GCA_016584745.2. NCBI lineage: Eukaryota > Metazoa > Chordata > Aves > Passeriformes > Phylloscopidae > Phylloscopus > Phylloscopus trochilus. Next base: position 15,533,820 of record WQNJ02000041.1, read on the forward strand.
AATTACTAACAAACTGGGAAATACTTTTACTGCTAACAGGCTGGAAATCAAGTATGTGCTTAACTGCCTGCAAGACCACAGCCTTGGGTGTTATACAAACATTAAGTTACGTTTAAATTTGGTTTGACAGGTGCTTTATTGAGCTGTTGCCATCCTTGGAAAGGGACAACCTATAAAAACCTTAAAAAAGGACAACCTATAAAAATCTTAAAAAGAGAATAATTCTGTGATGTTTTGCAATATTTCATTGAATGCTGTGAGGGATAGGGCTTGTTCAACAAGATTTTGATTAATTACTCCTTGTATTTCTCCCCCTGCCTCGCTAATTTGAATTAAAGGGAAAAAAGGAACCTTTACAGGTACAGGCAGATCTCAGTCTTCCTGGGGGAAGGGAAAGTGGGCTGGGAAAGGGAAGGATGAGAAAGGAAAGAGGGCAGCCAAGCAGAAGGGTAACATATGAAGCCATTGTTGAATGGCTCTGTGATCTCTCCCGTGAATGTTATCTGCTCTTACAGCAGAGCAATAAACCCCAAACAAACACTATTTAGGCTGAGTGTTGATAACACATAACAGTAACGAACGTCATGGTCACTGATACTGTAAGAACACCCAAAACATGCACGAAAAACTCTGGAAAACTCCCTGTAAAAATTACACCCCGACATACCGGGCTCCCAGGTAAGTGAAAACACCGAAGCAGCCCGCTCAATGCCACCACACAATTATCACTACATTTTAACACGATCTCAAAGCTGATTAAGTCTATTTATAGCCGTGCCTGTTTGTTTATGTTTTCCAGACACAAATTTCCTTTTCTTCCCGCATCATTTCCTGGTTGGGGCACGTCTGCTTTTAAGATGCTTTTACCATCTGTCCCACGTCTTCTGCTTCCGATCCCTGGGCCGGACACGCTGGCTGAAGGTGCAGCTCCCGGGTGTTTTGGTGTTACCCGCACTAAGCTATTGTTCAACTCTGCTAACGGGGGAGATTCTGAGTACAACACGGCGATTAAAATTAGGGAATAGCTCCAAATGTCATTTCTTGGTCATGGAGAGACGAAGAACTTCTGAGGGCGCAGAGCCCAAGGGGATGAAGCGGGGGCGCCTCTGATGTGCCGGGGGGCCCCGCCGGCCGCCCCTAAGCCCCGAAACGCTCCTGCTTGAGCTCCCCCGCTCTGGTTTCACAGTTTTTAACAACGTGCTAGAAAATTCTGAGGAGAACCTGCCAGCCCGGGCTCCGGCCCCGGCCTGAGGGGCTGCCGGTGCCCCGAGACTGGGGCGCTCTCCTCCTTCATCGCGGGCCGCCCGCAGCCGCCGACTCGCAACAGGGTCGGGCGGGAAGGCCTCGGGGGAAGCCGCTCTAACCTCGGAGCGGGGGGAGCCACCGAGCACGGAGGGAGAGATCGGGAGGAGGGGGAGTCTCGGGTACCTGGACGCGCTTCCTGTGCCGCCGCCGCTCCGCCATGTTGTCCCCGTCCGCTCCGCCGGTGACGCGCGCGGGGGGGCGGCGGCCTCGCGAGAGGCGGCGGGAGCGGGCGGAGGGGCGGGGAGGGGGCGCGCCCGCGGCGCCTCCGCCCATCGCCGCCCCCCGCCCCTCAGCGCCCCGCCTCGGTCCTTCACCGTCCCCTCTGCGTGCCTCAGCGCCTCAGCGAGCCGGTCGGTCTTGCACCGACCCGTCTCGGTTATCCACTGTCCCTTCTCTGCCTCTGAACTCCGGTCCCTCAGCGCCTCATCCCGCCTCAGCGTCTCGGTTCCGTCACCGCCCCGCAGCGCCCTGACTCGGTCCCTCAGTCCCCCTCATGCCGCCTCGGTCCCTCATTCTCTTCATCCCGCCTCTGCCTCCCCCGGCGCTAATCCCGCCTCGGCCCCTCACCGCCTCCCGCAGCCCCTCAGCCCGCCCCAGCCCCTCAGCCCTCACCAGCTCACCTCGGTTCCTCAGCCCCTCACCGACGTCCCCTCACCGCCCTTCCATCACAGAATCCCAGGATTGTTAGAGCCAGAAGGGAGCTCTGGAGATCACCCAGTCCAACCCCCCCACAAAGCACGGCCACCCAGAGCAGGTGACACAGGAACTTGTCCAGGTGAGTTTGGAATGTCTCTACAGAGGGAGACTCCACAAACTACCTGGGCGGCCTGTTCAAGTGCTGTCACCCTCAATGTGAAGAAATTAATCCTCACGTTGAGGTGGAACTTCGTGTGTTTTACTTTATGGCCATTGTTCCTTGTCCTGTCACAGGGCGCCACTGAAAAGAGCCCCTCAGCCCCTCTCCCCCCTCAGCCCCTTGACCAGCCCTTGCCCTTGCTCCAGCTCTGGCTGTAAAAGTCTGCGTTTAAGTTTTGATGCACTGAAATAGCATGTAAGGCCTTAAAGATGCTCAATACAGCATCTTTGTACTTATTTAAACAGACTCATTTCTCAGACCTCACATACTTACAGAATTGGATTCAGAAAGCAACCTATATAAAGCAGAAGGGCCTTTTGCCAGAGGTTGTCCCACATACTTGTGCTGTGAGGTCACTGGAGTTAGCAAAGCGTATAATCATTTATTGTGCCTCTGTGTTTCCAAACCCCACCCTGGCACTTTGGGATGGAAAAGTATGTGCAGTGCTGCATCGTCGTGTCCAGTCCCCTCAAATCTTGTTGCCCCTTTCTGTTCCTATGATTTGGAACTCTCAGGTTGAGAACTGGGCAATTAAGAACCTAAAAACGCTTCCAGCGGCATATTTGCCCCTCAGTTTCAGTGACAGCCTTTGTGCTCTTTCTGGTATACGACATCTTTTTCTGTTGAATGTTTTCCTTTTGCTGTTGCTGGGCAGAAAATCTATACAAGTTACAAATTAAGCTGACTGACTGCAGAGTGAGTGAACTAGAAAAGTGTAATTCAAAAGATGAACTTCTAGGTAGAGGGAATTGAAGTTTTTATGGTCACAATAAAACAATGCCTCGTAAAAAACAGGCAGACTGCATTTATTAAAAAATACATGCTTTAAGTTGGCAATAATTTTAACAGTTATTTCATGTGCTTGACTTACAGTAACATAAAAGCACATCTGACATGGAGGCTTTTCTTGCAGAAGAAGTTTCAGCCATCTGTAACTTAGAGATTGCTAATAACACACGATGGCTGCAGGAAGGGCTTTGGCACAGTGCAGCTCTGACCCCTCTGCTGCCCCTGCACAGGCACCAGCTGAGCTGCAGCTGTGAAACTCTCCCTGCTCCATGGGAGAGGCACCCTGGCCTCCTCCTGAGGGGTGCAATCACCTCCTGATGGGTCATCATCCCTCACACTTCTACTCTCAGGCTCTTTCAAGGTCTTAGGTCTTACTCCTCTATGCCCTCTGTCTTTGAATCTATTGCTGATTCACAAACCCACCTTTAATGCTCAGCTCTTCATTTTGCAGGGGTTTTTTTGGCATGGTGTGTTATCTGCAGTACATCAAGCTCTTTTCTGCCAGAAAAGCACCTTGAATATCTGGTTAATACCTTTTTTTTTTTTTTTTTTTTTTTTTTTTTTTTTTTTTTTTTTTTTTTTCTTACAGAAATTTTAATTCATCTTTGTGAAACACTAAATTGCAGGAGTTCTTCCCCTTCCCAGGACAACTGGGCATGGAGCAGCACACGGAGCAAACCCATCACTTCAAGCAGATCCCTAAGAAAGCACTAAGGGATGGAAAATGGGCAAGGGAATGTGTAAGGTGCTGGGTGGTGAATTCCTACCACTCTGGAGTACAGAGCTGATCTTGACTGAGTCACACATGGAACAAGTTTATTCTCAACCATCAGAATGGCAGAGCTGGAGAGAAGCAAGTGGCTGAGTTCCAAGAAAGCCATGGAGTGGAAGTGAAGGTTCAAACAGCTTGTGTTTAAGGTTAGTGTCTGTCAGCTGTGGGGCAGGCTGCAAAAAGAAGCATTGCAGAACCAGGCAGTGAAGACACAGCCCAGAAAGGGCCAACTGCCATTGTGATTATTGTAGATTCAGAATTACTGTTGAGAAGGATGTTGCATACAAGTGGAATGGTTTCCTCTTTCAACTGAAGCCAAACCAAAAGCATTTCATTAACTTCTTTTCCCTCTCCTTTACCCCAGCTGTGTGATCTAATACAGCAGTAGGGATGCTGAAAGCTTGGCTCAAAAACCAGCTGGACACATTGGTGGAACAAAAATACATCATGAGCTACCATTAAATATAGACATCACCTCTCTTTGTCTGTGAGATAGGACCCTGGGAATAAAGGAATTATCCTGAATTTATTATTGATTTGTTCCTGTGCTCTGAGTTAGGTATCTTCTCCTGGCCCCTGGGGCAGGACACTGAGTTAGGTGGTGTTTTACTGTTTGTGGTACATATTTTCTTATAGCCTTATATTCACTTACTCCTGTCAATTTATTGGCCTTTGTGCTATGTCTGATTGCTTTGGGTTCAATCATCTTGGATCCAGAAAATGATGTGAGGTTACCACAGCTACAGCTAAACCAGAAAGATAAAGCCACATGCTGGCAATGGAATTACTGGCAAGCATGTCACTAATTACCTGGGGAGTCACAGGGCCTCCTCCAAAACAGACTGGAGAGACACTCAAAGTCAGAACAAGTGTCAGTTCTGAACAAACAAACCTGCAAGAAGCTTTTCCTCTGGACACACAGATCATCCTTCTGGATTTAGGGGGAGGGAGGGGAGAATACACATCAGCTCACAGGGAGGAAGGAAGGAAGGAAGGAAGGAAGGAAGGAAGGAAGGAAGGAAGGAAGGAAGAAGGAAGGAAGGAAGGAAGGAAGGAAGGAAGGAAGGAAGGAAGAAGGAAGGAAGGAAGGAAGGAAGGAAGGAAGGAAGGAAGGAAGGAAGGAAGGAAGGAAGGAAGGAAGGAAGGAAGGAAGGAAGGAAGGCAATTCCCCAGCAATCTGAGTCTCTTAGGAGCCATTTCCTCGATTATCTACAGATGGTAGCACGCTGCAGGCTCTGGAGTGACCTCCCTTTTCATCCAGTCAGCTTCAACACTGAATGGGCTCAGAATATGAAGAATATGGGCCTTGTACTGCACAGCATCACATGCTGTCAAGAAAGGTTCAGATAAAATCCACCCACAAGTACATGAGTCATAACTCAGAAACATATTCCAATGTAGACATAATCCTGAGTCACTTCCATCTCAAAAGCTTATAAATATTTAGTTAGCCACTTAGCTTTTAATTTAGCAGAACAACAAAGGTTTATTAGACAAATCTCCATAATTATTTTTCACTAAGAAAGTTGTTAAATACTTCAGCTCTTGCAAGCTCCTTCTCATTTCCATACAATCCAGAATTATTAGGTAGATATAACTGACAAAAGTCCTAATTGAACTAAAAACTAATTTCTCTGGTTCTTCTGTAATTATTTGCACCTATTTCTAATACCAGCTTTGTTCATTGTAAGAAGATAATTTAATTAGAGCAGTAATTGGTGAGTAACTGTATACATCTCTCCTGATTTGGGCTGGCACATCAGTTCTTTCTAAAGACCACTGTCAATCCAGACCATGCTGGAGTCAGTGAAGATGTACATGGACACATAGATGAAAAATACATTTTCTGGAAGAACCAGCTGAGGTTTGGGGAAATTCTGTATAAAAAAGGCTTGCTTATATCTCTGGTTTTGCCAGTGCAGGGAGGATAAGAATCACAATATTTAAGGTATTGCCCTAAAAAAACCCCTACCTGTTATTGTTTTATAAAATCATAAATTTGTTGTTATGCCTACAAGTGTTTGAGTTAAAAATATTTTTCATGTAAGGATGCAAGTGTTGAGTTTACATCCTTCCATTTAACAGGTTGAACAGGAAGTGCTTTACAGAACCATCTTCCAGTGCGGAGTGTTCAGAGACTGCTGGAGTCCCACAGATCCCAGCTGCACGGGTTTCTCTAGCAAAGCTGTTGGAACCTTGGAACTGAGAGGTAATCAATCAGCAAAGATTGGCTGATGAGCCAAGGTTGCAGCAAAGAACCTTGGTTGGTTTGGTGCTTTCTTTGTTTCTGTGGTCAGCAGTGCTTCTTCTGTTTTGCCATTTTTGTTGGCTGATCTTTATGTCAGTAATTCACTGTGGTTCTAAATTTTGCTAAATCAGGATGTCTATTCATGTCTTTGCTGTGCTGTAGGGAAAAATACTGCATCATTCTCCATACAACATAGACAACAGGCTCTTATTTACTCTGGGCTGCATTAGAGATTTGCATCCTTACCCACAGGGAAATTGATGGTTCAAGAAGAGCATGGGGATAGTAGCAGAACTAATGTCTGTCTGGAAAAAAGCAGACTTGGATAAACTTGGGAATGGGACAAAGGAAAGGACAGCATAAGGGCCAAATCAGCAGAGTAGTTCTTGTGGCCTCAGTACAGGTGACAGGAGGAGCAAAGCCTTCCCAAAGGAAGAAAGGAGCCTGGCAACTGCAATAACCTCCCAAAGCCTAAACAAATGAGAAAGGAGAGGTGAGCTTTTCTCTCAATATAGCATGTGTTATTATACTGAAATTGCCATAGCAATAAAGCTACAGCTATTTATTATAACATGAAGAGCTAATCAAAACCAACCATCAGAGGCAGCTGAACCCTGATGAACACAGGAGTTTGGAACTGGATGATCCTTAAGGTCCCTTTCAACTCAAACCATTCTGTAATTCTATGAACACTCAGCCTCATAAAGTAGACTTGTTATTTTCCAGTGAACAATAAAGGGCTTAGGTAGAACATTACCATGGCAAAGTACCAAAACAAGAGTTATATCTAGTTTTGGATGATTTTCCATAGTTTCTGATGTTGAAGGTGGCTCAAAACACTGCACAACCAATTAATATTGTATGAGGGTAATTGGAAAGTTGAAAATATGAGAAATTTCTAGAGAGTTTAAAATCTGGAGGTGATTTTAAAAACCAGAGCAGGTTATTTTTTCTGTTTTCACACTCAAAAGATAATTTAACATTCTGAAAACTGTTCTGTGGCAGATTCACAATTGTATAAAGTCTTACAATATAAACTTCAATAAAGTAGCTGGTGGCAAGGGTATGGGTCAGTTTGAAATATCATCACCTTGTGCCCGTTCTTTTTTTTGTCTGCTGGATTGAAGTGACTGACTTGGACCTGGTGGGAATTCTTCATGACTTCTGTATGTTTATAGCATTTTTTAGAGATTCTTCACCTGGGAAATTGATCAAAGAATTATCTCTTTAGGCCCATATGAGTTTGTATTCCACATCATCATCATCTGCAGCCTACATGAGGCCAGAAACTCAGGTTGTTGTAGGCAAGACAAGCCATTTCTTCTTCTTTAGGACTTCCCTAAATCTGTTATTTATGATACAGGACCATTTTGCCATATGTTTGTTATATCTTTTCATTTACCTTGTCTTTAACATTGGCCCTATTAAAAAAAAATCAGGAACTCCTACAACACCTCATAAAAACATTCTCTTCTTCATTAACTGCATCACTGCTATGGACTAATACAGCCAATAGATGTTAAACGAAACATTTCTAATGATGCAACATGTACTAAAACACATAATCTGCATCCCACTGTGGTTTTAGTTGCATTGCAGAAAAAATGAATGCAGTGGTGGCACAGGCACCAGAAAGTTATTAGGAAGCAGAGTTCAGCCAGCTTTCTTGGGTACTTGGGATTGCTACTGAACCCCCTTGCAGCTGGAATAAACAATAAATGTCCAAAAAAACCATGAGAATTAGTAAGGCCTCAGTGTTTACACATAAACACAATTCCTGAAAACACATCGACCTCTGGAAACATTGGCCTGTCTACTGATTCTGTGTACTTTTAAATTATTTTTACCTTTTATTTTGATTTTCTCTGAAGTGTTTTTAGGAGAGGAAACATTCATTACCAGTGGTATTTCCTCCATTAGAAATAGAATCTATTATGTTTATTTAGGTAAATCCCTTTCCTTCCAATTTCACTTCACAGCTGTTTACCATTCAGGGCTTATTGCATTTTGGCTGCTGCAGCACATCTCCCCCAGCACAGGAAGCTATGAAGTAATTCCTTTTGTCATTTTGGGAAGAAGAGCCCAGTATGTGCAAAGGATCGTTTGTTTGGTGGGTTTTTTAATTTTTTTTTTAATTGTAGAAGTAATACAAGACTGCAAACTTTGCATCCCACCTTTCTCAGCTTTTGGCATTGTTCATGTCTGACCCATTTACAAAAGTAATCACACTCTCCAGAATCACATTTCAATCCTTCCTCCCTGGAAGGAGGAAGGGACTTGAAGTCAAGCTTTTCCGTTGTTACTTCAGAAGAACAAGTAAAGTTTCTTCATATTGTCACCCTGAACGTGCCCCCGGTAGCTGAGGTGTGCTGCGTTTCCCTCGGAGGGACAGCAGGTGACCGAGTGGCTTTGCAGCGACATCTCGTGGCCTGACTCCCCTGAGCAGTGTCAGAGATGCCTCTTCCAGGCTGGAGAAGGTCTCATGTGGATTGAGTCGAATATTTCACACAGGGAGCAGGTAGGATGCCATTAGAAAACCAAGTCATTAACTCTGTTTAATCAGATAAGTGACACTGTCAACATGATTGTCAATCGTACAAAAGATAAGTTAGGAATTGTTTCATATGCTAAAAAGAGTATAGGTATTTGCCATTTTTCCCAAAGGCTGCAAAGTTTGGACAGCATGTTAAGATGGACATCTGAGGTTGCTGTTGCAAACATCTGATCACACATTATCTAGTGCACAAATATAGCAAAGACATAAAACAATTTATTTATGGCTAAAATAACAGAATATGGAAATACTTCCCCTCCTTGTGTTTAGCCACTCACCATCTAAACAGCTTCACACCTCTTGGGGTTTCAGTACTTGAGGCCACACAAACTAAACTAAGGGGGGAAAATCTAAAGTAGCAACATACAGCAGGTCCACAATCTATCAACCCTCAATTTACAGAACTTGATTTGTGTATCTTTTGGAGCAAAGAAGAGTTCTTGAGGGAGGAGAGTGGAAATGTACTGACTTCAAACTCTGCATGGAAAACCAGTGTAGGACTAAACCCCTAAAAAGGGAGCAAGGATAAATCACATGGGAATCACAATAAATGCTGGGGATGTGCCCTTAGCTAAAAGCTCTATTTCATGTCCTTGTTTGCTGTGAGATAATGACTCATCAGTAGCAGAAGTGAGGGGAAACCGTATTTTTCCAGAGAAAAGGGAGCTCTCATGGCCTCTTCCAAAGTGAAGAACACTGAACGTGCTGCTGAGGGAAGGGCTTTCCATGGCTTGCCCAGGTGAGCCAATGGGAAGGGTCTTCTGGCAGAGGCTGGCAGAAACCAGGTGGTTTTGAGCCTGCTGCCTGCAGGGAATGTCACCATCCCAGTGACTGGCCTTCACCAGAGGCTGGTGACTCAACTCAGCTTGCAGTCACAAAAAGCAAATTCCAGCCCTGGTGGTAAGAATGCCTTGGAGTATTTAAAACTGTCACACATGGTATTTTCGTGTTCAATCTGTGTATCTTTGTAAGCTGTATACCCTTGCCAGGCACTTAGAAAGGCTTAATTTTGGAGTAGCAATGAATTAACTCAAATTACTGAGTCTGGGGTATAGTTCTCTGTATTCTGTAGGCAGTTCCATACTGTCCCAATGAATTCCATGTGAATGTTCTGTATGAATTTTGTTCAACAGAAGCAGAAATCAGCCATGTTTGGAAGCTGTGACTTTTCCATGTAGTTTCTCAGCTGCCCACTGGAACACACTGTAAGACACATACTGCAGTCTGATAACCTTGGATTTCAACAAAAAATTCAATTTACCTGTTAACTCTACTGGTATTCTTTTCAATGAATTGCACTTGAAAGTAATTGTGCTAACCTGTAGCTGCATTTCTGAATGACTTTCAGATACAACACTTCTTCATGCTGCCCTGGCAGCTTATTTCCTTCAGCCCCAGCCTTACAGAGGTTTCAGGCTGCAGCTTCTTCTCAAACACTTTGTAACTAGAGGTTCCTGGATTATTGAAAACATGTTATGTCCTGGATTTAGCTCAACTTTTCTGGAAAGCAATCATCTGGAAATCAGCCTGGGATCCAGCTGTGTCACATGGATTTTCCCTGCTTTCTGAAACCATCTGTTCCACTGCTTGGGAGGTTTCTGGGTCCTGGGAGCAGGGACTGTCCAGGGCGTCACCGCTGCTGTTGCAGTGCAGAGGGGAGGCGATATCCGAGGGCTGCTCCGAGGGTTTCCCTGGAGCAGGAGGCAGGGGCACGGACAGAGGGACATTCATCATGTAGAACACATTGCCCAGACGCCGGGACACCTTTAAAGGCAAAGGCACAATTGCAGCAATTACTTCTTGCTGTTAAAGCCGTTAAACAATCAAGCCTGACTCTGATGCAGCGACACCAGGGACATCCCAGGCATCTCAAAGGGTTATCACATTCCTGTGAAAAAAATCTTTTCTGTTTTTACTCTCTTGTATTTTTCTAGGCCCAGGTTGTGGAAGGAGCTTATCAATACTCAACTTAGGGCTGCTGGGTCTGACAGGAGGATCCTCCTGCTTCCAAGGTGCTGCAGAACCCAGGGACAGAGGGGAGGCAAACTGCCAGCCAGAAGTGGGGCAGGTGGTTGGAATGAGAGAAGAGTGAGAGAGTACAAGGGGTTAAAGGAAAAGAACCAGCAACAACAGAAACACACAGAGAGTTGATATTATTGGATGAAATTAAGGGCAGAAAACTGGAAACAGAGAGGGACATTCTGTTCCTGAAAAATGTACAGTCATATTCCTTAGTGTCTCCCTGTGTGCTGTGGTAACATACAGGGAAACAAAAGAAAACTTTGCTGGAGTAATTTATTTTCTCCCAATATTGTGGCAGTTACCTTACCAGTGGAAAAAAAAAGGGTGCTTAGGTTTGGAAAAATTCCCTCCTGTCATCTTCTGGCACTTTCATGTCTCTGTGACTCACCATCTTGGCATATATTTAATGATCATACCTGAGAGCGGATTTTTAATGCTGGTCCAAGCTTTAATCCCATTGTATCCAGCAGATGTTCCTCTGTTAGCAGTGGAAGGGTTTCTCCATCAATAGCATGGTCTTTAAATATCTGATGAAACGATAAAACCCATCATAGTGTGCTAAAATAGACTTTGTAATTTTTTATGCTTAACCCTGAGGCATAAACAATAAAAAGAAGAAATAATAATTTTACTGCTTTATCATTGTATTTATCTCCTAACAGCACAACGAAAACTACTATTATACTTGTAATTTTGGGACAATCAACTACCCTCCCACATTTACATTTGCTTGCTGACATTTAAATCTAGATGGTCCTAAAGATCTGAAAATGTAGTGAATGTTTATAATCACCTGGGCATAATCTGAGCAGCCTGGGAGGCTGACAATGAAGTTGTGCACATCATCAACTGTCCACTTGCGGATGTCTTCGACGGAAGAAATGTCTTCTCCATTCAGGATCAGGCCATGAGCTCCTTTGTGGAGGAAACAGAAGTTATCTTGGTAGAATTTTGCTGGGAAATCAGGAGGAAATGATTGTTATCATGAGAATTTTTACAGCTTTTCAGAGCCTAATGTATTTACAGCAGGGTGTAGTCACTCGCAGATACAGGAGTCTTAGACACAAAATCACCAGGTAATGAGCAGAACCTGCTTCGGAAGGGGCTTTTTTTTTTGAGGTTTCTTTTGTTTACTGTTGGCTCTATACCTACCAGTCACTACACATCCAAATCATGCTGCAGGACTTCCTCTAATGAGTGCATTTTCCTGTGCTTATTCTTTAGATTTTACTGTTACTTTAATTTGACTAATATTTGAGTAGAAGAGATCCAAGCCTTTGCTAGTCCATAGTGCCTACTGTGAGTTAGGACATACAGAAAAGTCGTGGGCTGAAGAGAGAGGCTAACTCACAACTTCATTCAGCAATTTTGCTTATTTTAATTGAAATTCCTTCTTAAAACAAGAACTGAGTATTGATACTACTGTTTGCAGCATTAGAATTCTACATTTAGCTGCAATGACACTACCATACCAAAAGTTCACTTAAAACAGAGGAAAGAATTGAGAGGCCAAATCAATAAAACCAGATTGGAAATCTGACAAACCTGAAGGTAGCAATGGGTTGTTGGGCACTGGAAATCCGTATGGTAATGCTGAGAAGGGGATTGCAGAAGGGTACAGGTACTTGTCATCAAAAGCAGCACAGGAGCTGTTGGCTTCCTTCTCATTTGTGTTGCTGCAGCTGGTGGTTTCAGTAGGAATTTCATGAGTAGCAGAGTTTTTTCTCAAGCCTTGGTCAAAGTCTTTGCAGTTCTTGGCAACTGCAGATGGCTCAGTCTGGTTTTTGCTCTGCTCATGTTTGTTTGGCACCTCCACCTCTACTTCTTTCTTGTCTTCTTTCTCATCATCCACTGCAGCTGAGGCAGAGTCCGTGGATTTGTCGTCTGCCTGGTTCTTTGTGCCGTTGGCGTTGCCCTCGGCAGTTTTGTGATTTCCAGCTCTTCTCCCTGGGCGCCGTCCCCTCTCCCTTTGCAGGGTGGTGACTGGAGGATACGGGCTGCTGGCCATGAGCATGGTGTTGCCGTGGATTTCATCCAGGGTGGTCCGATGGACATAGAGGTCGTTGGCCAGGTGCCCTTCAGGGAGCCTGTGCCTGCCACGGAAAGCAATGGGACTCGCTGGCATCCCGTGGTAAAGGAAAGGAGCTTCCAGGCCCAGGAGTCCTTTCCGATGGGCTTTCTCCATTTCCTTTTGCTGAAAAATAGTGCTCATCTCCATTTCCATTCTAAGAGACACACAAGAGCATGAGCAGTTAGAGCAGCTCGACTCCTTCATCACTTTTTTTTTATTTTCAGCAGCAGAATAAAACTCAGATAAGCAAGTAGGCAAGAGTACTGCTTGTTCTGTCTCTCCTCTGCGTTGTGAGAGGGTACAAACTGCAGATGGAATGGCAAACCTGGCTGTATTTAATGTGCTGTCAGATACAGATAGTAAGCTAAAAGAAAGGGAAAACTTATCTTCCATGTGATGACTCTGGATAATACTTCAGAGAAAAAAAAGTGTTATTTGCATATTGGCAATCCAGACATGGGGATTATATTCACATTTGGAAAATGGTCTCCAGAGTCATAAGGGTTGAAGACTAAAGAAAATAATTGATTTATATTATCACTCAGAAAATTGTACCATAAACTGCAAAATTCCAGTGATATTGTAAATTACAAAGAACAGGAATGACATTATCTATGGAACCTGTGCATCTATTCAGAATAAGCTAATGCTAAGTCTCTTGAGTAACTCTCCACAGTGGCTGGCACCTGAGCATGGTTCTGAGAATGTAAAAGGGTGAGATCCTGGTGGGAAGTGTTCAGCTAATCTCCTTCCTTCTGGATGAATGCTCCAGAGTCTGTGCCAGCTTCCTGCTCCTGTCATAGTGGATGGGAGGGCTTGCCAGTGAGATACAGAGAATACAAGTAGTAGCATTTATCTCTGCTGTACCGACCTTTGCTGGCATCAGCTTTCTCTGGAGCCAGGCCAGCGATCAAACAGAAAGGTAGAGCTCCTAGAGGAGCTTTGAGGAGATTTCAGTGGGATTTCTGCATCTTTGGAAAAGAGCCTGTGAAGTAAAGCACTTTAAAGTGCATCAAGATAGCTTTCTTAACGCTGCAGTGAGTGTAACAGGTTACAGGGAGTCTGATTTTCAGGAGTGTAAAATTGTCAGGAAAACAGTTTGGGCAAAAGCTATCTATACAGATTTTCAGTATGAGGAGGATTTATTTGATCAGACCATTCAGGGCTTTTTCTTTGCCTTCTTTTCATCTTTGAAACAACCTCCCACTTATTGATTTTCTGCTTTCAGAGATACAAAGGAAATGTTTTGTCTATGTACCGTGTCCTTGGACATTTTGCCTGATTGTCATTACTCCTACCCAGCTCTTGAGGTGGCAACAAACAGCAGAAAGCATTACATTCATGCCTCCTCCTCCAGCTGAGATAGTCTATTCCTGTCAGGACCAGCAAACAGAGCTTTGGGATGAGGCAGAGTCCCTTGGAGAACAAGGATTTGAGCCCAGGTGCTCAGCAGCACAGCTGCACCAAGTACAGGAGACTGTCTGATTTCTGGACAGCTGAAAGGAGCAAGTGCAGGCCTGAAGGTGACCCGTGCTGCAGAAAAATGTGTGGAAATTGCCAGGGTGGCAAAATCTGGGGTAAAAGGTTTTTAAGGTGTAGGTGAGCTGATTCATGTTGGAGTTTTGCTGTTTGGTGGGCTGAGGGAAGAGCCTGAACAGGTAGGACCAGCTCTGATCTGTATGAGATGGCCACGTTTGCTGCTAGTTATTTCACTTGTTTTTCTCAGGGATTCTGCCACTTGGCAAGAGCTATAGGAAATGCACTGCTGATGCAAATCTTGTGCTTGGAGGAGTTCAGTAATCAAGCTTTGCTGACTTAAGAGCTCAAAACACTTCCGTCATAATTCTTTTCAGATGAATATACAGACCTTAGCTGTTCTTTGCTCTCACAGTGTGTGAGGGGCACTGCCACTGAGTAGTGCAGCCCAGTGCAGGAGTGGCTGAGGTTAGGGTTCCTCTCTGGAAATGGTGTGGCTGTGAGGGAAGGCACGAGTGGTTTCTTAACCAGCTACTGGCTACACTGAAACTGCTACAAATAACTGGACTTTCTGCAGTCACTCTGATATTCCAACTCTTTGGTCAAACTGGGAAAACTGCCCACCCTGGCAGGGTGGAGACACAGCTGCTCGTCCCAAGGGCCCAGCTACAGGCTTAAAGTGTTGTGTGGGATATCACAGAGCTGTAAAATTTGAATTTGTTTCTGAACTTTTGTAACTTAGGGCGTTTGGATCCACAGTTCAAGGACTGTGGCTGTAGCTTGTTCTTTTCCTTAACCAAACTAAGGGGTTTGTTTCTTTTTGTTATATTGTTTTAAGAATTACAGCAAAAGAGGGCAAGCAAAAAGTCAGTAGTTTCAGGCCTTAATTGATATTCAAGGGCCCTCTGCTTTTCTGGGTGACTTGAAAAACAATCTCAATTACTTTGCTGCTTTAATCCTGGCATGCACCTCAGAGGAAAGCTTGCTGTTGATTACCTGGCAATATTTTGCTTTTGAACCAGTTCTTGTCTTCTGGCCACAGCTTCCATGGATTCTGGTTGCAGAAAGCCATATCCTTAAAGGAAAGGAGAAAAAAAATCTTTAAAATTTATTTGTTTCCTCATGCAGATGCACAACCCCCAAAGCAATACAGAAACACTTCAAAAAACTTTGTAAGTCTTCAACTGTGGCTTCACTAGGAAGGTGATAGGATTTCAAATTAAATCCTATTTGTTGTCATTGTTTTGGTGGGAATATGTAGAAAGAACATGAAGTCCATCATCAGGTGTTTTCAGGATCAGATCTGTAGTTAGGAATACCTGCCATTAACCACAAAGGAGAGAGCAGGGTGGTTTTATCTGGTGACTTATGTCTTTGAAGTATGTGTAACTGCTCAGAAAACAATAGCCATCAGCTGAGCAAAGCAAACATGCTCCTTTCAAGACTGTTTTCAGCCTGGAGGCTGTGTAATTTTAAATTACATTTCCTCTTGATGGACTATCTTATTTGAGATCCATGTTAAGGTGGGGAAAGAAGCTGAAATCAGAAATTTTTCTTGGTGTATTGGTGTGACATTGAAAATACATTCACTCATCTCAAAGAAAGACTCCTAAGCTCACTTTGTATAAAGTAATGTGTAAACTTTTGTGCAGCATGACATGAGTGCCATCGTTGTGATGTCCAGCCTTCCCCTTGGAGCTGTGCCCTGTGATTCTGAGCTTTTATTAAAAATGACTTGTATTTGCCCTACATGAATTAAGTGGCGTGTGGTATTATCATTAGAGAATATGATCAGCATAAAACAGCTAATGTTCATATAAGAGGAAGAGTGAAATGTAATGTAGAAATGTTGCTGAGGAGCAATTTTTTTAGCTATAGCCTTTTGTTTGGGTGTGAAAATGCTTGGAAAATACAAAAAGAAAAGGAGGGAACCAAACCATGCAGAAGACTCTGAGAACTGTATTTAACAAAAGCTAGAATGGACATGCTTAGACCTAAACTGGCACAGTTTAGAACCTCTGGTGAGCAGGCTTCCTCCTTTTAGTGAGACTTTTTCTAAATATAACAAACTGTTATTGACACTACCAATAAACCATGGAAAACTAGCAGGTGCAGTTGGCTTTCTGATCCACAAGGACCCACTTTTCAGGATGCAGAGGGTGCTTTGTTACCTGGGCCTGGGTAGACACGGTTGGACAACAGGTTTGGCATGTTGGGGTGCTGTGGGACCGTGGGTCCCAGGTGGGATGCTATGTGGATTTGTCTGGGGTCAGCCGAGGCCATCATTTCAGTTGAAGGTAGCAGATCTCTGAGAGGAAAAAAGATGCAGAGGATACTGTTTAGTTAAGGATAACCTCAGGGACAGGACACACAGGGTGATTAACTGCAGTGCTGGAACAGAAAAATGGTGCCCGGTACCTGTCCACCAGCCGCGGCTCAAACTGGGCGGGGATCGCCTGCATCCTCTGCTGGCCCGGCCCCATCAGCTGCGGGTTTACTGCCATCAGCTGGTTCCTCATTAGCATCTCCTGCCGCTGCCGCAGTTCTGCAAAGCACGCACAGTTCTGCTGTCAGCGGGGTAAGTTAGGAAGTCATTCTGGCTGCAGACAACCTTACCAGAAAAAAATGTTTTGTTTTGTTTCCTCTAGTACAAATCACACCGGTTTTTTAATAGCAGCAACTGAAAACATGTTTTCACTGCCACCTGAACTACCTTGTTTAAACAGTGTAGATTTATTCAATCAAACTGCAGTAAAAATAAATAGGATGTGCTCAGTCAAGTGTATCAAAGGACAAATTACAATGAATAAGAATTTACATAACACTATGAAACAGAAGATAGCCACGGATGTTAAGTTCTCTCTCTGCTTGAGAGGGTTTTCATTTCTAATATAGTTTCATTTTGAGAAAAATCATACTAGGTGGAACTCATACTTTCTCATGCCCATGAGAAAGCCCATGATGGTGAGCCAGAACATCATAATGTCCAGCTGTGGCTTTTGTTTCGAGTTCTTGTGTGACATTTACCTGTCTCCCAGATGCTCAGAACCTCTTAATCAAACACAGAATTCCAAACATCCTCTGTGTTAGTTTTTAATTACCTTAAGCAAAATGCTTCTGCAGTTACTCCTAAGATAAATTTAAAATACCTTTTAAAGGCATCAAACCCTGGCTGTTTCTTGGAGGTTACAGATGCCAGCAGTGCTATAAACACGTGTGCAGTGGGGCTCCTTGGTGCTCACCTCCTGCTGCCATGCCACCTGCCAGCCGGTACAGGTGCTTCTCCTCCAGTGCTCCCTGTTCCCCCAGGATGGACATCTTCCTCATGTGCTCCCGGGGAGTCATGCTGCAGGGAGACAGCAGCAACTCTGCTGATGTAAAGAGCTGAAGCAGCAGCACCAAAGAGAGGAATAAGACATTCAACAGTGAGAAACAGAGATGGTTATGCAGGATGTTTCCCTGCTTGCCAGTCACAGCTGGTCCTTTCCGTGCTTGTGGGTTGTAGTGTTTTCCATGTAGAAACTTCCAGTTTTCAGGACAATGCAAATATTGCCCTTGCTTACACTGAATTGCTCAGTGTCCCTGGATCCTACAATGCAAAGAAAACCATGTTGCTGCCAAATAACACCTGCTCAAAAGGAGGTAATTTAGCCCAAGCGTTTGCCTTCAGCCCCTGGTTGTGTCTGAAAGCAGTGATGTGCTCAAACTTAGAAAGGCAGGTGTCTTCAGTTTAATTTGAGAATTGTAATAGTTTGAAGCCCTGTCTACTGGAGACTAAATGAAATAGATGGAAAGAAGTGGTAGAAATTATCTGTTACAAAGACATCAGACCCTTAAGGCTGCCAAATTGAAGTAAAAAAGGTAAAACAACATGTTTTGTAGTGCTGAAAACAGTGATAAAACCAGTAAGACTCAGATTATAAATTAATATATGTAATTAATATATACATAATTAATAATTGTAAAGAAAGCTAGTCCTGTAACCCAGAGCCTGGATGTTAAAAAGCTGTCCAGTACAGAATGTTTTGAGTTGAAGAGCTGGCAGAGGGAGCAGGCTGGTTCTGAAGGCAGAGCAGGAGCATTTGTACATTCATCTCACACTAGACTTGCACAGCAAATTATTAGACTTTAAATTTTTTTTAAAGTAGAGGTTGAATTTCCATCCCCATTTAGCTCTGATGAAATGGATTATTTCTGTCTTCAGAAAGAAAGAAAATGTAATACTGAAGTGTTCTTATCCTGCAGATAGAGAGTTACAGCTCCAGGAGTTCAACCAGCATTTGGTAGAGGTAACAGTGAGGGAAATGCAGGGAGAGGCAAGAGCACTGTTCCTTATCCAAAAATGAGATAAAAGCAAAGTCCTGTGTTTCGTTACCCAAGCCATTTATAAATTACATTTATCATTATAACTTCTTTTATTGCCTTTGGCTTATTGATGAGTTTAAAATAATTAAAATGATAGATATCAATCTAATTCATGTGCCTAAGGAATTTACCATTTCTTTGGTATGGAGGAGATACTTGATCTCAAAATGAGTTTACCAAAAGGTAAACAAGTGAATCATTTCAGCCATTAGACCATACCATTGGTGTTCCCTCAAAATAAAAAGTGCTTTACATTTGTAAGTGTAGATGTTGGACTCTGTGTTGGCTAGGATTCAGGTCTTCCTGGCAGCAGACAAGTCTGTCAGATCCCAGAGCAGCACTGTGCCCTTTGTTCTCGGCATTTGTACCTGAGCATGTGCTGCTGGACACGTTTCCATTTGCCTGTTTTTTTAGGATACTTTAGCCTTAAAGCGATTTAGGATGCTGGGTGCCTCCTGAAGAGCATTTGAGCTGCCAAAGTGCTTCTGAGCTGCTAAAGCATTTTAAAGCTCAGTACTAAAGCGATTTAGTGCTGGACTAAACTTTTCAGCAGCTCAAAAAATAGGTGGAAACTGGGATGATGGTGTTTGCCATACCATATTGGTCAGTGAGCCATTTAGGTGTTTTTCTTTCTTGGATAGAGACTCTGTTGAATACTCTGCAAAACAAACTGAAATGTTCATGAAAACTTCATGCTGCCCTTCTTGCAGCCTGGCTTTTGGCCTTTGTCTGGTGCACCTGACTAGAGAAACCAGGTCTACCTGAAGATGTCAGGTGCTTATTGCAGGGGCATTGGTCTACATGGCTGTAAAGGCCCCTTCCATTCCAAACTATCCTGTGATACGAGGGTGCAAAGAAACCATCAGAGGTTCAGCTAGCTATAATGGAAAAAAGACCCAGGAGGTTTTAACCTTTTTATTCTAGTAAATCAGGGAAGAAAGAAAATTAATAGCAAGTTTTAATACTGACACATTTTTTGTCTCTCAGATGACTGACAAGTTGTACCACTTTTGCGTTTGAGGAACTGCTAGAATGTGTCAGTCTGCTGTCGAAATCAAAGTTGTGAATGTGCTTTTTTTTTCTGGAGAAATGTCCCTGCGTGGGAAAAAGACACACAAGTAAAAGACACTTTCTTCATCAGGCCTTCCTAGAACTTCTACGCTTCCCCCTAAAATCACACTGGTGACTAAAATTATATGATGCAACTTTAAAGTGTAGAATCATGGAAAACCTGGTGGGAAAGGAGCCATCTGTTCTGGCCCAAATCCCTCCTGTGGGATCCCATATACCCTGCTTGCTCTGACAGACATCTATCCAAAAGCAAGCAGCAGTAAGTGGTTAGAAACCAGTAGCACCAGTATCACTGTGGTGTTCTCTGTGTAGTCTGTGCAGTTCCCCAAATAAGTCTGGATTTTGTGTTGGATGTGAAGGATGATACAGTGGCTGTTGACAGGCAGTCTCACACTGCCTCCTTTCAGAGATGAAGCAGAAACTATGTAAGAACTTTCTTTAAAACTTCTATTTAAATGTGAAATTTTCTTTCAAATGTTGGTATTTTTCCAGAATGTAGGGTACTGATTACAGCAGCATCCACAGCAAAGTGATCCATATTTACTGATAATTATTGTCCACCAGATGACCAAGGTTCACAGACCAGCATTTCAGACAATGTGCATCAGATAAACAACTTATCCTTGCAAAGATAGACCATGTAGTCTTTGGGTTTTACATGGAAAAGATAAAGTATTGAAAAACTCATGGAATAATATGATTTAAAAGTTCTCTGGTATCTTCTTCCACTAAAGCTGTAGCTTACTGCTTCCACTGACCCAGTTTTTGAATCATCAGAAGCCAAAAGGAAGGTTTGATTCCTTAATGAGGTTTTCACTGGAGTTGCTTCATGAAGTCATTCTGGTTTTTCATTGGTTTGCCAATCAATCCTATCTAACATATCTTGAACTTCTTCTCAGATATATAAAAATAACTCTGGTATTTGTGGTATAGAGTTGAGATGCTATTTCCAACAGAATTCTAATCTCTTTTTGCAAGTTGAGTGGCAAAATAGCCATATGGTTCAAACTTAATTTAAAGGACATGTTTTGTATGTGTGTATCTGTATTAAATTACTTCTTTATTTCCCTGAATTTCCTGTTAGTGAAGTATTGAAATCAGGTGGGATAAATAGCTTAATAACCTAATACAAAGATTTGTATGTAACTCTGTGTCAGGAGGAAGTACTGAACCTGACTAATTCATGTTATTCCATTTGGAAAAGCACCTTTTTCAGTTACTTAGCTGGGGTTCTGACCTGCAGATCAGATTTAGGGTAGTTTAGGTTCATACTATTTTCATAACAACTCACATATTAGAAACCACACCAGCTGAGGAGGATCTGTCAGGGAGCAGGGAAAGTACACTTCTGATACATTTATTAGCTGGGATTTGAGAGTAGCTCAAAATCTGGCATCAGGGTTCATATAAATTCATACACACCAGCTGTCCAGCGTTAGATTCATATATGGCTCTGCTGTGATCCTATTGCACAAATCCTGGCTGTACAGCACATTACAGGGATGAAGACAAGTTAATCTCTACCTTTAGAGTCTTACCCTTAGCAAACCCTTCTTGGCAGCAGGCAGAACCACTCACCCAGGACTAATTCTGTCTCAATTTATTAGATGAGATGTGGCAAGACACGAACTTCGTGAACCAGAAGCATTTGCAAATCTGATCGTGCAACAGTTTCAAAATGTCTATAGCAGTCTAGGTGTTGATGTTTTCAATAGCATTGGCAAAATACAGTTTAGTTGTATATAGTGTAGACTTGTTGGAAGACTTGGTTTTTTTAGTTAAATGCATTAAGATTTAATTTACAAATACTGCTTTTATTTACATCAAAAACTTGGAATTAGCATTCTTTAAAGTCAATGTTTAGTGAACTGCAGCAGTGTCTCCACAGACTGGAAGAAGCTGAGTATTGTTTAAAATGCTCAGGTAAATTTGTGTCAGCTAAATAAGTCAAAAATGCAATATGAACATATTGATGCTTATGAGTGAAACATATGAATGAAGACATACATAATCTCATTTGCATTTCCATTGGCTTCTCTTTTAGAAAAAGCTGACCTGATTGCTTGAGAAATCAGATGCTGTTTTAAAAAATAAATAAATATTCCAGTATTATTAATAGTCTTAACGTTATTAGTTGTAGGATCAAGGGTTCTTGCTCTGATCCTATGCTGAGGGTCGTAAATCTGGAGATTTTCATTGTTCCAGAATCCACAGTCAGCAAAATAAATAGCTTTTGGAAAGGAAAAAAGCAATTATGCTAGTATTATGTCATACAGGAGCATGAATTATATTTTCTTAATTGGAGTAAGGTGCCATTGGAGAGGCTGTGGGGCCAAATTCTAATCCGAGATATGTGGGCACAGACTGCTCAGAGACTGAGATTAGAGGTGTAATCCTAAAACTGGATTGAGAACGATACATTCCCTAAAGAAAGGAAAATAACTATATTTATACTGTGTGTGTCAGCCAGCAGAGTTTGTGTTGCATGCCTTCACACTGCTGGGAGCCACGGATCTGCCCGTTCTGAGCCAGCTGATTGGTAAAGTTGTGAGCAGCAAGCCACTCTGGCTTTGAAACACGCTGTTCCCAGCAAGTAGTCAAGGTTTAGCGCTGGCAAACTCAATCCTTCAGGAACTAAGCTGGGTTCATGACAAAAGCTGGTCTTGCTCCCCTTGGAATGGCTGCAGGCAAAGGGAGACCCGTTCCTGTGTGCCACTAAAGCAGCACTCAGCCTGAGGCACGGGCTGAACCCAGAGGTGATGCTTTGTGCTGAGCACCTACGTACAGTGAGGGCTGCAAAGCCTGCGGGGTGACAGGGACAGACGGTGGAGGCAAAAGGAGCTGAATTCCTGCTGCTGGATGTGGCTTTGGAGGCACAGAGATCCAGCACAGTCAGCAGCTGAGGTGGGAGCTGCGCTGAGTGCTAATCCATCCATCTCAGCTCGGGGCCGGTCTCTGCACAGCCACAGCGCTGAGATTTGTGTGGCAGCACCTAAAGGTTCCTCTGGGATCACTCTGAGGGCTTTAACAACTCCTGTTAAAAAAACTGAGTACAATAACTAAGCAAGAACTGAGGGAAATAGTGGAGAAATTGTGTGTATGCACTCCCAGGGCACTGTGCACCCACCCTGGATCCTGGCAAACTGGCACAGGGAGATGTTTACAAGGGATGGGTCTTCCTATTACATCAGTTATATATACAGAGATAAAAGCATAATGTCATTTGTTTTTCTTGTGGATTTATTTCATAATTAGGAATGACACTTGAAACATTATCCTCTTTGACTCTTTCAGAAGCCCAGAGATTGCAAAATATGGCAAGACCGGGATCAGTTAAAAGGAAACTAAATTCTGTAGTTTTTACTTTTTACTTAATTACTTTTAATTATTACTTTTAAAGCATTAAAAAGAAACTTTCTGCTTTTTAATTTTGTTTTTGAATACTGGAAATGGAAACTGTGGGACAAAAAGCTTTTTGATCACTGGAGGGCCAGGCTGGTATTTCCAAATGAAATACAGTTGAATTTTAGTGGGGTTTGTGTCTCACTTTTACATGAAACATTGGTACAAATGACAATTCTCTCAGTGCCAAAAGTAACCAGGTAGTGGAAACAGGAATGAGTTTTAGGTAGACTATTTAAAATAATTTTAATTTAGTAATTCTTTAACTTAACTGGCTAACTAAGTTTGAATCTAGAAATTTTGGACTGAATCATTGATACCTGCCCTTTTCAATTGGGATATTAAATACTGCAGCAGTATCCCTTGGATTTTCCAAAATCCTACATTTGATGAGTCTTCCATCACTAAGGTAAATCAAGATGATGTGGGTTTCCATCATTAATCATTTCAGGTCAAGTTTCTTTACTACAAAGCAAGATACAGCACATACACATCTTTAAAAATATTTGCAGGTATATTAGGATATATAAGTCTCACAGATGCCAGATACTAAACCCCCTATTATTATCCAAATCTATGTATGAAGTCACAGTTTCAATACTTCTTCCCCTTGTGAGGTTAGCATGTGAAATTGCTCACCTGACCCTGTGAACAGGCTCAGAAATCAGCATCTCAAACAGACTGAGTATCTTAAGGATCAGACCATGAGGGAATGACTTGAGTTAGGGTTGCCTCCCCCTCTTACTCTTTCCCCCTCTTACTGTGGAGGTTTGGAAATTCATGTGTTCTCTAACTAAGGAACTTGAATTTTTCACTCCAAAGACAATGTAGTAGCGCCCAAGCCTTTCTCAGTCTACACCTAATTCTACCCACAGTTAGATAACAAAATGTAAGGAACCCTCATTACCTTCTAATATTTTAAAAATTTTTATCCCGCTGTGTACATTGATGTTCCACAAAGCTTTCAGCACTGGGGTTTGTTATGATGGCTGCACACATACAGCCAAAAATTCCACTGGGTAAATCTAATGGAGGTACATTAGACTAAAGCAGCCAAACATATCTTGTGATGATGGCCTTGATTAATTTTGATTGCGTGCTGATTTGGGAAATCCACTGCACCAGGAAATAACTATAAAATATTGAGATTTTTCTGGTTTACTTTAAAAGATTAATTAGCACAAAAGTGAAGATAAATATATTAACAACCTTTAAGATATATATATTAACAAGCTTTTAAGAATATTTTGTTATGGATAGACAAGACAGGGAAACATTTGTACCTACGTAACAAGCAATGCATCTGAATCCAAAGTCTTCTAGAAAAATACAGAGTATGCAAGGACAAGCCTTCCCAAAGTAAAATCCTCTGTTTGCAAAACAGATCTTTAAATATCTCTAAAATGATCAAGTTACGTCGTAAGAAATATGGTATTTGCACCTGAATATGCAGAATTATTGACCCATAAGAATACCTATAGCAGATTGCTGAGAAATCAGCATTGATTTAATCACAAACTTTAATTTTTCTGTATCACCCTCCCTATTTCTTACTTTACTCAGTGCACTCAAGTGCTGCTCTTAAATAAAGTCGCCACAAAGAAGTTTGCTTTGATCTGCTCCGTTTCTGCTGTGAGACAAGTCTTTCCTATTTAATCTGAAAAAGCACACACCTTTTGGTATTACTTAACAGGTGTTTCATCACCATTACATTAAAACCCAGCACTTCTTATTTCATGTATACTTACATCTATTGTGCAGACCTTAGTTTTGGGTACAATGAAGCCACCATGAAACATCCAAGAGTGTGTCCCTTTTCTAGGAGTCTTCCTTCCAGGCTGCCTCAGTAAAGTGTTTGGCAGCTTTTAAAACACATCAAGATTAACATGTCAAAAACTGCCTTAACTAACGCTGACTTGACTTTAAATACAAACTGAACTTGTCTTGATTAGCTCTCATCCCTGCTCCTAAGCCCTCCCCACTCTGACATCACAAGCTCTTCTCCAATACCATCCCTTAACCAGGCTGTAAAAACATAATTACATGAAGAGCACTGCACTGAGCTGATAAACCTATTTCACATTTAACCTGCTAAGCCGTTGTTAGCTTTTAAGATGCTTGATGCATTCACTTAAAATCTTCCTGTTCCAACAAGAAATACAAGGCAAGGTTTGAAATTGCTTGGCTCTCCCCTGTTGTGTTACCTATTTCTACTGATTTTTAGAAAGGATGCACTTCTGGCTTGGCAAGGAGCAAACCCCAAAGTGTGATATCCCAGAGCGGTGTATCCGATGGGATTGGGGGGAGCTGCAAGGTGGAAATCCTGTTAAGCATATTGTGAGGCTAACACAGGGATCAGTTGGTTATACTGCTCAAGCCAGCAGTTTACTCTTTAATTCTCGCTGGCCACGAGTTGGCTCTCAGAACCAATGCCTAGAAATGGCAAGTTTGGAAATACCAGGGAGTGCTTAGTTTCTTCCAATACCCGTGTCAATTGATGGGATGTTTGTTAATCCTTATTCACCTGCCTGGAATTCATCAGGTGCTCGCTGCAACAACAAAATATTGTCCCTTGTTCTCTCTAAAACACTAACACAGTGCCTAAATCTGGGGCAAATGGGCTCGTTGTTGTTGAAAATCACTCTCAGGGAAGTGTTATCATTAGCAAAGGGGTGTAATTCTGCTCTATTTCTGCGCAATGTTGCAGAAAATAAATTCTTTTTTTATAATAAAAATATATTATTTTTAATATGGGATTATTTAAATTTTTTTAAGTGACTGTGACTCTAGATATTTTTGTTGTAAATCCCATTGTGACTATTTTGTTGCTGCCTGGACCTTCTTTATACAGAAAAAAAATCACACCCAGAAATATTACTTAAAAAATCCACTACTGGGTTTTTTAGAAGAATTTTAGGAATTTTAGGTCTTCCTTTAAAAAATTAAATTATTATAGACCAGTTAAAATAAACTTAGAATAATTTTCATGTGGTTGTGCAAATCTTTGCATGTGCAGACAGACAAGGAAGCAAAGGAGCATTCTAGGCTTAAAGGTAATTTTCACCTTGTGTTCAGTCCACTCAATCTGTAGCCGCCTGTGACTTGAAATGTAATGAGTAGATAGTCTCGAAAAAAGTTCTTTTACTGGGCTTTTTTTCCAAGATTGTCTGGGTGAGGCTGAAGCAGATGCTGTGAAGATGTGGGGTTGCCCAAATAAATAAAAGTAAAAACTTGCATCAGCATCCATTTGTCATCAGATGTTTTAGTCCATGTGAATCATGTTTCAGGAAAATGATGGAAAATTCATGATCAGAAAAAATTACTTCCCGAGGTAGAAACAAACCCAGCAATATAATAAGGTTATATATTTATTTTTTTCCTGTTTTACCTAATGAGGGAAGTTTGGAGACAGAGACACTGCTTCAGAGGATCTCTGGCACGTAGCCCTTGGATTCTGGCACAGAAGCAGGATTGCTGTGTGCTGTGGTGAACTGTGACAAACACAGTTCATAAAGATGCTTCAGTGGCCCCTCTCCAGACAAGAGCAAGTTGTTCTTGACTGGATGTTGCAAGCATCAGGCAGGAGTGCATTTCGGAATCACACAGTGGTCTGTGTGTCCCCTCAGCATTCCTGTTCCTGCTGGGCATCTTCACCTTAGGAAAAATGGCAAAGCACCAAAGGAGGGAGAGAGAGACATGTAGGGAATTAGTTAGGAACAGAAGAAATTAATGAGTTTTGGGCAGTTTGGGTATTATTCTAAAGCTGAATTAAGAACAAAGAGATTCTCTCAATTAATTTCCAAAGAAATGTCAACTGCTACCCATCTTTCTCAATTCCTGAAGAACCAGAATGTTTTGTTCCCTTTTGTTCCCTTTTGACAAAATCAGTGGCAGACAAAGCTCAGCTGGTGGGATTTATGGACTTCATAAATGGAAGGTAAAAATTGTATTAGACAATTTTCTCTAATAAATAATAATTGTCTAATAATTAATAGAAACTTCAAGGTTTATGTTGGTTATCAAAATGCTGTTCTGGAATGGATTTGTAGAAGTAGAGAACCTGCTAAAGTAGAGCCTAAGCAGGTTTTAATCCCTTCTTTCTAAACACTGTCTGTCCTAAGTGAGGAATCTGTGAAAGAGTGATAATTCCTGTTTCTTATTATCAAGTTTACTGGAGCAAGATAAAAATCTACTTATCTCCCCTTTGATGGAGATGCATCATGAAATGAGCTGATACAGAACTTGATAAATGGCTTATTTATCACAGGTCAGCCTTTTTCCAACATGAAATCTGTGTTCAGACATATCAGATTCTTTAGCTAAACCTCACTTCCTTCCACGTTTCCCCCAGAAAGGTCTAATCAAGAAGAGCACAGTTGCCACAAGCAAAGTAGAGAGGAGGTGGTCTGATGGATGGGTTAGGAAGCCTGGAACCAGTTCGAGAATGAACTTGAGCAGAAGCTGTGTCCTAGGATTAGAAACAAACACCAGACTTTACAGTGACACACTGCCTTCGAAATGGGCTCTTGCTCCACAAGAAATGGAAAAACAACCAGAGAAGGGAACAGGCAAACCTGTGTGAGTGTCACTGTAATGGACTGGCTGCACAGAATGTCCTTCAGGCTGGAGCACTCCTTGGGAGTTAATTTTTTCCCCAATCCCTTGGTTGTAGATGATTTTCTCCTTCCTGAGTTGCAGGACACTGAAAAGTGCCCACCTTTGGTGTTCTCCTGTACTAAATTCACTCTGACAAGGTCAGCAGATACTGCCAAGGGAACAGGTTACAACATGATTGGTTGTTTAGTGGAAAGGCATTACATTTGCTTCTTGAGAGAATTTGGAGAGACTAGGTGGATTACACAGCTCTCTCATTCCCAAGGGAAATCTGGGAATTATTCAGGGAGAACTGGAGACAAACTTTGGGCAAAGCTGAAGCTACTCAACTTTGCTTAGTGTGGCTGATTTCAATTCCAAAAGCCAATGAGTGAACCTCTGGGATAGAGCCCTCAAGGGTTAGCAAATATAGCTAACCCTTGAAAATTCCTTTGAATTCCTTTGAAAAGTCAATTGACCAAGCATTGTTTGTGGAAAGAATACTGGGTTTTATGTGACCTTGGATCCAAATGGTTTAGAAAGTCTGGATTTAAAACCATACAAGTTGAGGTTCCAAAGACCTGAATTTTTGTTTGGCTGACATGGTGTAAAACAAGACTGACAGGTTTTGGTCAAAACTTTCAAACTGGCCATTTGCTGAAAGAGTAGATGTATTGGTAAAATTAAATTTTAATGGAAGTTGCACTGTGTCATGTTCCTGTCATTTATGAAATTTCTGGACAAAGCTTTTAAATTGGAGTAATAATTAGTGAAGCAAATCACAATACACGTAAGACTTTTAATGAAAGCATTTTATGGTACACGTTTTCATATTTGCTTGTTTAATGATTTTTTTTTTCATTACCTTTTGTATGGATTTGGGGTATTTTTGGATGTGGAAAGGCAAGTTATGACAGCGTTGATATCACATTCAAAAAGAAAAGTGTTGAATAAACACTCTTTTTAGAAGTAACTTTTGAAACAGCAACTAGAATACAGGGATTGGATGCTGTCATTAAGGATGACCCTAAAAATGCTTTGTAACCAGCTCCTATATCTGCATAAACTTGTTCTCTCTGGCAACAGACATTCAGGTTGAGGTTCCACAGAATGCAATGAGGAGTTTTGCTGAACTCTCCAGCTCCATTGTACCAGATGGTACCGTATGGAGGTAACACTGATCCTGTGACTCTGTTGATTTGTAATTAGGTTTCTAGTAATTAATATAGTTTGCAGGCCTTGCATGAACTCTGCAGATTGCCCATTCATGTAAATGATTAACTGAAAGGGGATTAATCCTGGCAGAAGTTCAACCAAAAAAAATTTTCCAGACTGAAAATCTTCTGTATCAGTCTAGTATATTGTAATAGAGACTGAAAGTTAAGTTTGCATTTGTGTAGCTCCATTTTAAAAGGAGTAACTTGATACCTGAGTGTTAAAAGTATCTGCACTGTGTACATAAATGTACATTTCCTGCAATAAATCTGTAAGTCTTGCTTTTTATGGAATTCAAAATGCATATTCAATATGACTTAGTAGTTAGAAAAATCTGTTTATTGTCACTACTATTTAATAGGAGATAATGTAAATTCTGGCTTTGAAAAAAAGAATATGGTTTAGAATTCTTCAGTTTGTGTTTAGCTGCACATGCTGGAATATGCAAAGGTTGGAATTGTTATAGCTGTAATAAATCAGTGACAACAGGGGTTGTCACACAGCTCTGCACACAACCCGTTCGTCCAGCCCTAGCCCTTGCAAGACTGTCACAGGATGGTTTGGGTTCAAAGAGACTTTAAACCTCATCCAGCTCCCAACCCCCTGCCATGGACAGGGATACCTTCCACTCTCCCAGGTTGCTCCAAGCCCCATCCAAGCTGGCCTTGAACCTGGCCTTGTCCTGCCCCTCCAGGTCAGGCAGGCATTCCCTGGGCAATGGTGCTTCCAGCCCGTTGTGTGTGCAGTCTCTTCTGAAGGATTTTGTCTGGCCCTGAAGCAAATCCCTGCAGCTCTGTGGATCACTTGGCTATAAAGAAAGTCAGCATCAAATCAGTGGGTGACACAGATGTTTGGCACAAGCAATACAGCATCAGTGCCAGCTGAGGGATTCAGTGGGCAAGGCTGAATTCCCCTGCCTCAGTTAGGAGGGGTCAGAGTCAGAAGATAAGTGGAAGGGACAGAGCAGGAGAGAGAGGATGGAGAGAGCTGTGGAGAGCATGGTTTGATGCATGTGTCTGCAAAAGATGATTGCAGCAAATCTGGTGCTGGACCAGGCCACTCTTCCCTTACCCTCCCTTGGCAGCAGCTCCTGGCATGTGTGTTCTGAGTCAGCACAGCCCAAGAGTGTAACACCTGCAACTGCCAGAGTCAGGCATGAACATTTTTCCAGCCCCACCAATTTCTTGCTCCATGCAACTGCCTCCAACAAATTGGGCCAAGCAAGAGAATCCTGCAGAGGCAAAGCTGGGGAAGGGAACTGCCACGGAAGCAAACAAGGGTCACAGTGTTATTAAGTGCTGTAGGACTCAGATTATCAAAAATCTCTGATAGATAAATATCCCAAATCATTACAGTTTATATAAATATTAGGCTGAGTGCCTCCCTGATGTAATTGTGATTATATGACAGCAAGGATGGGTTTAGTCCAGTGTGTTTGGACTGTATTATTTTAACCAGATGCTTGGGGGCTTGTTTTCCTTTAGTGGATAATAAGGGCCATCCAAAACAGAGTTGCTGATTTGCTTGGGTTTCATTGAAAGAGACACTACTAAAGGGAGAGGAAATCCCCAAAATGATACTCAGTGATTAAGCACATAGAATATAGGATTTCAGTGTTTGCAAATCCTTTTTTTCAAATGAACTTGTGGCACTAATCCTCTAATGGCATTATTTCTTTGGAATATATGCCGGATTAAGGAGTCACAATGAGGCAAAGTACAAAAATCCACATTAATCTCTCCCTGATGGATGCTGTGTGGGATGCAACTTAAACTATTTTGTTCCAAAATTGGTTCTGTTCCTAACCTTGCCCCAGGTCTAGACAGAGGGAAGAGTAGATATAAACAAGTGTGACACTGAGCACTCAGCAGATGGTCACAGGCCATTTAACTGCATAAAAAGGAGAAGGCATCTATTACTTTTAAACTCCAAAAGCTAAGCCTGCCCTGTGCTGCCCATGACATGCTGCAGGAAGCAGACACTGGGCTGTGACAGGCAGGAGCAGGACACCTGTTCAGAAGTGTGGCAGGGAGGAGATGGACAGAGCAGCTAATGGGGCATGGCTGGGCCTGGCTGTTGATTTATCACATGTTCACAGCACAGCCTGGGCCTGTTGCAAAATACTGCTCATGTTTACAGCCTAGTGCAGCCACCTCACCCTCCTTGTCCTGCTTTTTGGAGGGGTATAATCCTGTTGTTACCTCTTCCCTCATAGCTGCTGTAAAAAGATAAAGATTTGCATTTTAGGAAGAGGAGACCAAGATCACTGTGTTTCCCTTCCCATTGGATTACAGGGATGCTGTCGTAGTGCCCTGGGGTATTGTCGCTGTCATTCAACTGCCTCGAGTGGGGAAAGAACTTCTGAATTGGCAGCACATCACCTGAAATACTGATGTCAGAGCACGTGAGTTAGCCCAGCCTAACCACTGTAGTTGGTGTTTAATATGCTGAAGGATTTCCCCAGTTTCACAGGACAGAGATTATCAAATATTCCCGTTCCAAGTTCTCATTGAACTGCACTGAGATGTCTTGGGCCAGGAGAGCCCGGGACATGTTCACAAACACATGTTGCTTGGGCTCTTCTTCATTCCCAGTCACTCTGTTGTTCAACACAAGCAAAGAACTGTCAAATTCAGCTCTTTACCAACAGAAATGCTGGGATTTTCCACCATCTGCATAGCTGAGATGCCTGGACATGTGAATTAGCAGAAATTCCTGATGTGGATACAGGTCTGTGGTGAGATGCTCATTTCAGAAACTGAGACAGGACAGCCTTTAGGGTTTCCTGGTGTCAGAAAACCCTAAAGCTGACTTGGAGACCCTTTCTGTTTGGGAACAGAAGTGTGCCCTCTTTTCCTGCAGAGAAAGATGTTTGATCACAATGGTTTTCTGCATTTCTAACTACTGTAAATGTTTCTCAGAATGGTACCTCTCATGGGCAAGAGGATTTTCCTGATATTCTTTAAGTTTTTCTTCTCCTCATCTTACCCTGTTGACTCCTCGCAGCACCTTGTGCCTTATTCCATCCTGTCTGAATCCTTTGTCTAGTTTCACACAGACTCAAGCCTGTCCTCAGGCTGGTGTCTGCTCTGCTGCTTGCAAAGGAATGGTTGGTTTTGTTTACCAGCTTTATCATTCCCCACCAAAATCACTCCAGTTTGCATATGCCTTTAGTGTATACAGACCCATGGATGGTGCCTTGTATTTAAGGAAGTATAAATTATATTGCACCAGGTGCAGACAAAGGTGAAGTGATAAGGGAAATGGAGAGTTGGCCACACGAGGGGAGAAGGGTTTGGCTGGTTTAGCCTGCAAAAGGGAAGACCTCATAGACTGAAAAAAGAGGCTAAAGAGATTCAGCACAAATGGCCATGAGTGGTTAAGACAGAAATTGTGATGTTCACCATTGAGGAAATCAGACTTTAGGACAGACAGACAAAAAAAAAAAAAAAAAAAAAATTGTACTGGAGCTTGAGGTCTATCTAAGGTGTGTCCAATGATTGCATTGTAATGTTGTATCATGGTGTTGCCCAGAGGATGATTGTGACTTCTCCTCTTGTGGCTGCTGTTGCCCTAAAACGATCACGAGTGTCCGTCCTGGCTTTTTGTTACTGAGCTGTGCAAGATCCAGTTGCCAGCAGGGCTCTGCTCAGCCTCTGGCACTCTTGCGGACCAGTGTGGACAAAAGCCGTGGGAACACAAAGAGCTTTTCTTCAGGTACTCCTGTAACCTGATCGCTGCCGTGACTCAGCCCCTTCGAACAACAGCTGTCTCGGGGACCTGCAGGGGTTTGTGAGCAGTTGCTGCCACTTCCTGATTTCTTCCTTGAGAGCGTTCTAAGCTGGGACATGATCGGAGCATTTAAATGGACTTCAGAGCCCCGGGAACGGCAGGCTTTGGGATAGAGCACAGAGGAATAGAGGCATCAGGAAAGAACCCGCAAACCACTTGTGCAGAGCTGCTGCTATCAAACTGATGAGCACAGAAACTTGTGAGAGAAAACTGCACGGAAAGTTCCTATTAAGGAAAGGAATGAGGTTTTGTTTGCATGTCATGGCTCACCTATCTCACAAACCCTGAAAGAGCTGTAAAAACAGAAAAGTGTGAAAGGAATCCTCAGGTATACCCATGGAAAAGACAGGTATGTTCTTTGTTTAAAATAATGTCTTTCTACAACAGGAAACGACAACCAGGGAAAGCAGGATTTTAATTGTAACTGTGCATCGAGGTACATTGGTTTGTGTAATTTTTGTATTTCTAAGGAATACAGCTGTGACAACACATTAATGCCAAATTTTAAACAGTGCCTCAGCTTTTTGTGATTGCAAGTGCTCTGCTGTTGAGCACTTGTATCATGGCTATGAGATGTGGTTGGATGGAGGCAATTGTGGCAAATTCTCAGTGCATCTGCCATTATGAAGAAAGGTAAGTGAAAATAAACATTATTAAATCTAATTCTGTCTGCTGATCCCCTGAAAGATGACCAGAACTGCCACCATAGACATGAAGAGGACAACCCAAAGCGTTCCCCGTTTGACTTTGTTATAAAACAGTTCCAAGGAAAGAAGTGTGCTCCTGAAGAAAGGAAAGAGCAGCCTTCAGCCATCAAACAATTCTTCAAAGGCTTTGACTTTGGGAAATCTGAAGGCAAGGACAGGAGGGAAATTGAAGAAACGGAAATAAATGCTAGAGCTGATGATCAGAGTGAAAAGCAAGATCTCTCTGAAGAAGGTAATGCTGGTCCAATAATGAAACACGTGTAAGTGTACATACTTTAATTTCATAGAAATTAAAAGCTGTTCTCTTGCTAGCCAAAATCCTTTATTTGCTGCCTGCAGTTTATCCTCTAGGCAGGATTTACTTCTGATTGGGACATTATCAAGGATGTACCCTCTGATTTGATAGGTGCTAAGCAAGGGGTAGATCTACGTTGCTGGGGAGGGGTAAAGCTTTTGGATGACTTCTCTCTTGGTCTACAATGTGAGAGTCAGTGCTGGAGTCAGCTCAGTAGTTCCAGAGCTTATTTGGTTTCAGAGCCAAGCTTTGAGCAGTGGCTTGGCTTGTTGTATTTAAGATGGGTCTCTGTCCTGCTGTCCTGCTAATGCAGTCTGAGGACAACAGGAGCAGATGTTTCCTATCACTTGGCACTGGGCAGGGGAAGGGAATGGGAATCCTCATGGATGTTATTTTGCACACACAAGGATACTCTTTACATCCACTCCAGAGAAAATTGAACTATTTTTCAAAAGGAGATGGAAGGTGAAGCTTAGAACCCCATCCTTTGTCCTAAGGGCTCTGAGTCAGTTTGTGGAAATGATAAGAGGGCAGCTACTGAGAGTGGATTGCTATTTTCTGTAATTTACTGCTTTGCAAACCCCAGAAAAGCAGGAACTACTTTACACAGGTGTTGTATGAAAATGTAGCTGGAGCTTTGTACTGATTTGATGATCTTATCAGTCAGGTTGTTGGTCCACATTGATGAAAAAACAGAGCCTGCTTTATTGACAGATTTAATTAATTTCCAAGAGTCTTCACGTAGCAGTCTCAGGCAGGTTTTACACTTTGTGTTTATTAGCAGAGGTAACCAGGGCCCTATTTCTTTGTTGCTCAGATGGACTTTCACATCTTACTTCTGAAGCAGAGTCAACATCTGGTGAGCAGAGATTTAACCAGTTCATGGAGAAACTGGGAAAGAAACCCAACAGCAAGAATCTGGATCTAAATAATTGTGCACTAAGTGCAGCAGATATAACAGAGCTGGGTAAATGCACACATTTTATTCAACTAATTAATGTATTTCTTTAATTTTTATTTGCCTGTTCTATTATTCCCTCTCCTCTTTTCCCTTCCCTTTCTTTTATACAGGCCATATTAACATTTCATCTAATGGTCCCACGTCCCTGAGGAATATTAATTAATAAATTATATAAATTATGTAATATATATAAATATAGAAATCATCCAGGTCTATGAAGCAGATGAATGTCCTTACACTCAAGATACAGATAAGAAAAGTGAGGTACAAATTGTCATGGCTTTATAACTCTGTACTGGTTGTAGAAAATATCTCAATATTACAATGTACTGATATCCAGGGTGTGCGGAAACATGCAAACAGAAAAGCTTTTTCTTTTCTTTCCTTACAGCTTCTTTACTGCCATTTCTCCCAGAGCTGGAAGAGATCAGCCTGTCCTGGAATGGTTGTGTTGGAGGGACTTTGAAAGCTCTCACTGTCCATCTCCATCACGTGAACCTGTTAAAAGTCCTCCGACTTAGCAACTGCAGGCTGACAGCTGAGGATGTCCTCTCCTTAGGTACAGGATTTCATTTACATTTACTTCCAGACAGCCTGGGGCTAATGAAATCCATCTCATCCCTTCCTACATCTTTCTCCTCCTGCTTCCACACTGGACAAAGTAAACTCCTGTTGTGAAACAGTAGAAACTTGGGCTTATGGGTGACCTTACACCTTTAGGTAGCTCTGCAGAGTTCGTTCCTCAGGGTGTGAAGCTTTCACACTCAGAAGGAAGGAGAATCCATTCCTATTTGCAGGAAAGAATATTTTTAATTTGGATTAATATTTTTTGCCTGGAAGCAGAGTCAGTCACAATAGGATCAGCTTAGGTCTTAGAGTTGCAGGACAGGTGAGTGGTCATCATGAAAACCCCAATGGTCTTTTGGGAGAAGATTTAAAGCCAGAAGTGCTGCCTCAGAGCTTTATGACTTGATGTTTTTTCAAGTTTGGGAGAAGCTTATTCCTCTGCTTACTTCTTCACTTGGAATGCCTGCATCCTGCTTTCTACAAAGCAAGAGATGTAAAGGTTTTTAAGGTGGTGTTGCACACTCAGGTTCTGGCACAGAGTCACCTCTGGGCCTGGAGTTTACTCTGGAGTGGATCTACAGTTTGTATCTAAAAGAAGGGCAAACACAATCAATTATGAATTATAAAAGTTACTGCATATTTTGTAAGTTCTAAAATGAATCTGAGTTACAAAGCTGGGGTTTGTTTATGTCATTCATACCCACGCCTTTTCCAGGACAGGTTCAGAAATAAAATGACATATATGGTGGTAGATCAAAAGTGAGTCATGCATCTCCTGGGGAGGAAATAAGCATCTCTACAAAAGCTGGTGAAAATAACTGCTCTGTTTCTGATGAGTGTGAAATCTGTATTTAATTTTCTAATATTTTTTCAAATTTATTTCATTCTTTTTCAAACCCTTCTGTTAGACTTTTTTTGGGGTTTTTTTTTTCTGAGTTTTATTGGCTATTTTTCCAATTGATTTATTCTGGCAAGTTCTTCAGTGCTGTTTCCTTCCCAGTTCGGTTTAGCTTCTTCTGGGACAGACACAAAATTGATCACAGAACTTGAATTTCCAGTCAAAATGTGATGCCCTTGAGATGTGGAATAGCAACAGTCAGTTTGCATTGATTTTGCCTGTGATTTTGAAAACAACTTGTGTATTTAGGCCAATGCTGGCTGTGTGACCTTGTCCATATCTCCCTGCAGAAATGTGTCCTCTTGTGGACTCAGCACATCCTGCTTAGAATCAATGTCTGAAATATAACCATAACATCAACCTATTCTGTGTGGTTGCTCAGACCTTGACTGTGAGAGGTGATAGGAAACCATTCCTGGAGTTATATTCCTTTCTTTATCTTCTGGCAGGAAGATGTGTCTGGAAATTTATAGTTCTCATGTCAAACAGAAACAGGTTGTGCTGCACTTCTCAACTGTAGAGCATTACTCAGTATTCAACACTGAGGCAATAATTTAAAATAAATGCAAAAATAAAAATTAAGACTTATCCTTTCCTCTCAAACCTGGATATTCACTTACGGAAATAATTATTCTGTTAGAAATCTTTTGTGAAAAATTAAATATTAAAACCACACAGACATGAAAGGACGTTACTATTAAAATACAATTCTCAATTATTAGACTTCAGATCAAAAAAATTGTGTATGACACTTTGAAATTGCATTTGCATATGGTCTGATTAATTGATCTTTTTTGAGAATGAGTTCATGCAAATATGCTCTGCCTCCCTCCTCTACAAAGGAAGTTAGGAAGCTGGATTTTACAGTGGGATGTTAGTATTTCAAATAAGCACTAATTCAGTTCACATTGGCAGGTGTGTTAAGCCTGGAAAAGGCTGATTTTTTCTGAATACAGTAAAAGTCAGTTCTGTCTGCCTTGAAATCATGGGAAAGTTACTTTGAGTCAAAACAATGCTCATCTTAGCTTCTTATGAAGTGAGTCAGAAATTCCTGTCAGAAATGAAACTTTCATGTGTCAGAAATAGTTGTGAGAAGAATTCTTTCATTCCCTCCAAAATGACCTGTGGACACAGTACAGAGGATGTTGGAATTTTCCCAAATAAAACAGAGCAGAACTCTACAGGGCAGTAAATTCAGACTTGTCACATTTAGTGATTTCCCTCTAGACTGGACTTTCTGGTCCCAGCACAGCCCAAACAGCCTGATGAGGGTTTGGGAACCTGAATAAATTTCAGGTTTGTCTGCACCGTGACAATGACTTGTGATCTATGTTGCTCCTTAGACAATGTAAGATTTTATACAGCGTTGCTGCAGAAGCAATAATTCATTTATTTAACAATTTTCCTGGCAAGACATTCATCATAAAGTAATTAGAGTATTAAGTGGCTAACCTTCCTCTTTAATATATTCCAAACCTGTATTTTTATTTTTTTTTCCACTGAAATTGATACATAGAATAAATCATTCTAGACTTCTGTTGCAGGAGAGGCATTTGAAATTGTTTCTCAGCTTGAAGAACTGGATTTATCATGGAACAGTAACATAGGTGGAAAGCTATCACTGCTGACAAAAAAACTTCAGGAAGGATGCAAATTAAAATGTCTGAAAATTACGGACTGTAATCTGACAGCAAAGGATGGAGAATCCCTTGGTATGTGTTCACTGAGACTGGCTTCACAAAGATGGAACTTATTTGAGTTATGGCTGTACTGAACTCAATATTAGTGAAAAGTTAATTTATTTCATGCTCTGCATTATAACAGTATTTATGATGTGGGGATTTAATGCACTTTCTTCCAAAGGAGAAAGTTGTTCTCTCTAATCATATGAGAGAGGGTTGAGAAGACCTAAACCACAGCCTGGCTGCCTCAGTGGTCCAGGGTTTCTGGATCCTTTGAGACCTTCAGCAAAAAATATCTGTCAGAATTTCCAACACTAATTGCTTAAAATTAAGCAGCTGAATATGTAATTAGCCATGGGATTGGGAAGAAGGTCTGAGGATTGGGAATTTAGGCTGAGTTGGCAACCACTGACCACCCTTTCCTTCTGTCCTCTCACCATAGCAGCTTAATCCTGTGTGGTCTTTTTATCTCATTGTTTTAAAAGATGTTTGCTCAGTAAAGAGAAGCCCCATGGCTCTCATCTCCACTGCAGGAGAAGCCCCATATGTAACAGTCATTCCTACATATTTTCATTGGAAATTTCTCTTTGTGTTTCTGCTTTTTTATTCCTCTGTATTTTTCTAACAGTCCTTATATTTTTTTCACTTTTCTTTTTATAAATGTTTTTCACAGATTTTCATGATTTCTATCCAATTTTTATTTTACTGTGTTGTTTAGGTA
This sequence comes from Phylloscopus trochilus trochilus, assembly GCA_016584745.2. Taxonomy (NCBI): domain Eukaryota; kingdom Metazoa; phylum Chordata; class Aves; order Passeriformes; family Phylloscopidae; genus Phylloscopus; species Phylloscopus trochilus. The sequence goes on from WQNJ02000041.1 coordinate 15,572,182, forward strand.
GAACAGGAACTTTGCAAGTCTAAACCACACCGACAGGCAAACCCTGGTCACATCTTCCTGTTTATCATGGTGCTGTGTTTTTCTAGGCTTCATCTGTATGTATTCTAGACAATTATCAATTCTGGTTTTCTTCTCTTTTCTTTTTTTTTTTCCAGCTGAAATTCTAAATATGATCCCAAACCTTGAAGTATTAGATCTCTCTATCAACAAACACATTGGCAGCAGCGTGAAGGTTATCGCTCAGGATCTGAAAAATGTGCCGGGCTTGAAGGAGTTAAACTTGCACATGTGTGGATTAAAGCAAGACAGCCTCCAGGGCTTAGGTTAGACTTTATGTTCAGAAAACTTTCATTCTGAATAAATTGTACATCTGAAAACCATTTAAGAAAGGCAATGAGGTGGGATTTTGCTGATGGTTTGGCAGTATTAATGGGCAATTGTTATTTGCTGGAGGATTGGTAAAAGACTACAGGGCCTTTCAGCAGGAGCTGAATTTATCTGCCCTGAGCTCACGCTTGTGAAAGTCAGTGAGGAGAGTCACCCTCCACACCATTTATCTGAGATACATCTCAGGGCTGTGGCTCCCTGGATGTGCTTCCTCTTTCCCCAGACAGAACACAGACAAGGACACAGACAGGCCAGTTAACTTTTACCAAACTAATCCTGCTTTCCAAAGGAAATCCAAATTCACCATTATCACTTAAAGAGTGTCCAGTGAAACCACATGAAATTGGCTTGTTATCTGTGTCTCTCCCTAGTGGATGTGACAAACTGTCATTAATTAGCACATCCAGCAGTAATTTCTGCAAAAGGCTGAGGATTGACTGGATGTGGGGATGAGCTGGCCTCACCTTCACCTGCTCTCCCAGAGAAGAATGGAGCTGCATGGACAGGGAGGCTTTGCTGCTTTACTGTGTGTCTGCTGTGATTATACACTGAAGCTTAGCCCAGGAGCTTTGCCTGCAATACCTTGTGCAAACTTTGAGGTAAATAGGTGCCAAAGCCCTGACCTGGGCTGTTGTGGCAGCCAGTGACCAGCTTGTTCCCTTTTCCATTTCAGACACTGCCTTACAGCACCTTGCAGAGCTAAGGAAATTAGACATCTCGTGTAACAGAGAGATTGGTGGTGGCTTTAAAGCCTCAACAGCTCATTTGGCCAGCTTGAAAAATCTGGAAGTCCTTGATCTTCACCAGTGCTGTGTCACAGAAGAGGACATGACTGTTTTGTGTAAGGACATGTCGAGGAAACTCATTAAGGATCTCGGTTTTGCCTTCTGAAAATATTCAAAGACATAAAAGGTTCTGCCTGGCAGAAGAGCTGATCTCAGTACTTTTTTCATTAGGCAGCTCTGAAAATGCAGTGTGAGGAAGAGTTTCTTGATCAATATGGAATGGTTTTTTGCTGAACTAGAGGAAAGCTCAGAGTGTCTGATCCCATGTGGAACTAAGGACCTGAATCTGCTGTGATTCAGACCCACAATGGGAATGTGGGAACTGCCACCAAGCACTGCTTCTTTTTTTTTTTTTTTTTTTTTTTTTTTTTTTTTTTTTTTTTTATAATCAATAAGTTAGGAAATATCCAGGGTCAGTTCTCCCAGTGGTATAAGTTGGATGGATCCACGGTGGGTATGTGCATGGAAATATAACTGCCTACAACTCCCTTGGTGAGCTGCACACCAAGTAGAGGGTGATTTTAGGAGTTCTTGCATTGCTGCTGCTGTGTGCTTTCTCTAGGCTGAATTGATGCAACTATAAACACTATTATGAAGAAAAACACATTTCCCAATCAATGTGTGAGACTGTTTATTTTTTTTCTCTCTATTATCATAGTTTTTACTCTTAACAACAACAAAAAATTCCATGACTCAAAGCCCATATTGCCCACATCCTATTCTCCATGACAAAGAAGATAACTTGAAGATGTGGTGATAATGATGATGAAGCTTTAGCAAATATTCAGTATTAGTAATATCAATCACCATTTATTTTTAATTTATTTTATAATAGAGAATAATAACTTTAAGACAAAGAAGTTTCAGTAAGCAATGAAACAAAGTAAGAAATTTTCTACTTCACCTAGAAAATTTCCAGGAAGCCACGTTCTGAGAACCTTCCACATAATATGGAATACTTCTGGAACAGTTATACTGAAAATGACAAGGCTATTTATGGTCTAAAACATTACTCACCATGAACTTGAGTGTAAAAACTTGGCCTTGACTTTTGGATTGATTTATAAAGAAAAGAAATTATGTCAGGCAAATATACAACTACACATTTGTTATGGATCAGTGACTGTCTAATAAATATTTCATGTTTTTGTAGCCCAGGTGATACCTTTACTCTCCAGTCTTCAAGAGCTGAATTTATCCTCGAATAAAAATGTAGGACTCTCATCAGATCCTCTTCTGGGCAGGCTCAGGTTTTTACCAAAGCTGAGATCTGTGACCATCAGCAATTGTGGCTTAGGTGAAGAGTCCCTTTCATCACTAGGTAGGAACATTTCCTTAAAGTGTGTCCATTCTCTGTGTATCCCTGTAGGACAAAGCATTCCCTTGTCCTTTGGCTGAACTCCGAGGATCATGGTTATATTATACCTCAGCAGAGTGAAAAAGCCTGTGATGAAACCAGTGGTTTGAGGGACCAGGTTGCAAGGGAAGAGAATTGTATGACTTCCTCTACCATACCTGAGGGGATGAAGTTCTCTTAGTCCTTTGTCTGATAGTGAGCTTTTACATACACCTTAATTTTGGGGAAAAACCCCATGATATTATGTTATGCTGTAGTCATAATCTGGATGTTACACTTCACTCAGTAGGGTAAAATTTTGCTGAGGGTTTTTCAGCTCACTGCAGGTGAAAATTTCAGTAGAAACTTTCTGGAGTAGAGTTCAGCATGGGCAAATGGAGGAAATGACTGCAGTGGTGCAAAAGATACTACAAAGCTGTGAAGAAAAGTCCAGTCTAACACAGGATATGTAAATTCAGCCTCTTTTGCCTACTTATTGCAAATCTCTGTGGATTAGTGGCCTTTGATAGGTGTTCCATATGGCACATGAAATCTTAGTGCAGAGGGACCTCTCAGTTACTGTGTCTTGTGCACTTGTATTTCCTACTGTTTACTCCTGACATTAAACCTGGAGTAAGACTTGACTGCCTCCAGCAGAAGCAGTGGCAAGCTAAGCTGGTCAGAGGTCCTTGCAGAAAGAGTATTATGTTTGTATCACTACAGTTATGTAAGGGTGACACCGTGGAAATCAGAGCTGTCAAAAGATACAGAGCATCTCACCTTAAATAGTGGGTTCACAGAAAAACAAAAAAAAAAGAAAAAAAAAGAAAAAAAAAGGGAAAAAAAAAGCTGTCTTAAATTGATATAAAATGATTTAAAAGCAAGCTGTTAAATTAAATTAATTCAGTGTGATAAGGCCAAGGCAATAATGTGAACAGAAAGACAAAACCCCCCTCTCCATAGAGTCCTGATAGATTCTACAGGCAGAACTTTCATATTTTCTTTTGCCTGACTTTTATTGGGATAAAAGAATTCATTCTAAGCGCGGGCAGTCAGGCTGTTAGGATCCTGCTTACGGGTGAATTGCAGGTGAGGTGTCTGTTGAGGCCATGTTGTTTTCTCTTAGTAAGCAGAAGTTGCTGGTCTTAATCTTTTCAGCTGAGGCTGCCCTTCACCTTCCTGAACTGGAGATATTAGACCTTTCTTGGAATAAGTGCGTTGGTGGGAACCTAAAGCTGCTTTTGGGAGCACTAAAGCTTGCAACGGAGATTCAAGTGTTAAGACTGAGCAGCTGTAACCTGGTGGCTGAAGATTTGGCACTTCTAAGTAAGTGTAACATGGTATTTACTAGCACTCAAGGAACCAGGGCATTTAGACCACAATTCAGAAGGGGCTTGTTCCATGAGCTGAGCATGTTTTTTGCATAAATAAAATCAAATGAAAACATGGAAAATACAGGAGTAATTTTCCCACAAAGGGCTTTCGTTTGTCTGTATGTCCTGGACGTGCCCAGTGGAAAAACTGAAGAGGTTAAAATGCAAAGAGTCTTTAAGCACTTTTATGTATTAATAAAAAAAATATTAAAAAAAGAGCATTATTTAGAAAAAGTAAGGTTTGCATCTGTTTTTTATATCAAATATTTAAAGCTGCATGTGAGAAGTTTTATTTTGCTTGGATACTGTTTTGCAGCTCAGTACTTTAGAGAAAATGTCTGTGCTGACAGCCAGGAATACAGGCACTACCAGCTCCCATTAGGAGGGTTTCTGGAGTCAGACTACTGGGGGAGAATTAAACCAGAAATATTTTTACTCACCTCTTAGCACCTGCCAAGAAATACTGGAAAACAGGAACCTGATAAAGTTCCTGATAAATTCTAGGATCCTTTTGAAAACTTGCTGATTTTATACTCATCCTTGTGATTCTATGGGCCTGACTTGGGGATTTGAGTGCCTGACATTGGCAATATCTGTGTGACAACTGCAATGTGAAACCTGGTGAGGTGAAGCCTGAATACTTTTGACTCTAAAAACCATCACCCTTGGTGGGTACCTCCTTTGCCAATCAAATGTTAAGGACCCCTTTAGTGTATATTTGGCCCTCCCACAGTGAGAGGTGGCTGTTGTAGTCAGTCATGAAGCCTCACCTAGTTTTGCTTTCCTCTTTCTAAATCTCCTTGCAAAGCCTGTCTGCCTCTTACAGTTGGCACTTGATGTAACCTCCTTCCAGCCAGCTCCGAGGTTTTCAGGTTGCCACACACTTCTAACTCAATGCTTTGTTCCTTTTGAACTGCCTGTGCTTTAAGTGTTGTAAACTCCTTCAGCTGTTATAAAACTGTCTTTCTGAGATCAGCAGCAAGTGGTTTTATGTTGCTGAGGAGTTAAACCTTGTTCTTTGACTGCTGAAAATGAGGTAATAAAATACCATTCTCTTTTCTGAGAAGCTTTTAAAGCAGTTACCAGGATTTATTAGTTGTGTTTGTGTCTGTCATCTCTTGCAGCATCCCTGAGGCAAGATGGCCATTTAGCCAGATTGCAGAAGCTGGATTTGAGTTATAATAACAACATCTCTGATGAAGGCTGGGCTGCTTTCTGCCAAGGTTTGGGAGCATTCAAGGAACTCTCGGAGCTGGATGTGAGCCTCCGGCCGTCGTCCTGCCGGGACTGCGGGCCATGGTTCAGGGAGCTGTTGGCAGCACTGACACAGCTGCCAGCCTTGGCAGAGCTGGGCATGCAAAGATGGGCCCTTCCAGAGTCCCAGAAGAAGCAAATGGAATGCTTTAATCAAGACAACAAAAGGAACATTCGTTTTGACTATTGATGAAGGTTGGAGGTGTCTGGAAGGCCTTTTGGGAGCAGCACATGAGCCAGGCATTATGTTTCTCTGACTTAGAAGACTGCAGTTTTTAATAAGCTCTTGAAATAGTTTCACAATTACAGAAAACTGTTATTTGACCTTCTGCACCATAGATCATTTAATAATGTTCTTTCAGATTCTCTGGGCCATGGTTACACTGCTTAATCTCCATGTTGTGAATACTGCCAAGGCCCACAGAGCAGTGCTGGGGTCAGAGGGACACGCTGCAGGTTTGGCCATGGAGGGAAGGGCTGGGGTTTGTGTTAATGCAGGTGGGTGGGCAGTGTGAATGTGGCCTCAGAAAATACCTCTAATGTGAAAATACTTGAAACCTCAATGTTTTAAATTTTAGTTTCTTCTCCCTCCAAAGTTTTGCCTCTTTGTGAATTAATTAAATCATAACTGGGAGATTAGGCATTCATCCCAACATTATAGATCAGTCCAGGAAGGAGAATACAGAAGGAGCTGGTCTGCCTCTGCTCTGGTCTTTGATGCCATCTCAGTGTAGATGAGTGCTGTGTAGAGAATCAGCATAAAATCAAGGTAAGAAACACTTAACTGGTGTCTTTGCAAGTCTCTAGGGCAAGGAAAAAAACTATGGTACATTAAATCAGAGATGTGTTCTGCCATTTTAACAAGAATTTTGGATACAGAGTGATCAATAAGTGCCAAATTCTGGCAGTCACTTGTGTCATGGAGCATGTTAACCCACACGTGAGCTCCAGGACTGCAGTGGGATTATTCATCGGTAAGGTATTTTAGGAAGTAAAGGTATTAGATCTGCCCACTGAGTGAGGAGTCTTAGAGAAATCCTGAGGCAGCTTGAGGGATAAAGTACTGCTCAATTAGCTCTGAGCATCTCCATGTTGCAGCAATCTCCTGGAGGAGAGGCACAACAGGATCATTCAGTGGCACTTTCCTAACTTGCTAAAGCCCCCTCAGCAAGTTCTCCCCTGCAGATGCTGATCAATATTCAGCTTTCTGTCCATGAGACCCTTCCAACATCAGCTTTTGCCTGTTCAGGGCTATAACCAGCAGCTGACTGCTGTGCTGATACCTATTGATCATTTAATGCATGATTTCATGTAAGGGTCACCCTGGACTTCCTGGCTCCACTTTCAGTAACACTTGAAAAGTGCACTTGGCACAGCTTGGAGAAATGTGACTTGAACTGGGGTCCCTTGGTCAGGGGCAGCAGGGAATTGCTGTGTGGAATCCCAAACCTCTGATGTAAAGCAAAGAGCCCCTGCTTCATTCAGGGATAACAAGAGAGATTTCCAAGCAGTGGCTTAAGCCAGGACAGTAGTTCTAATGAGGAAATACCATCATGTCTGTTGAACAGCATCACACCAACCTGTTCCCTTTATCACTTGTCTTCATGTGACTTTCCTCCTCAAATCCACCTTTGATCCAACTGAGAAGCTGATCTTCTATCTGTTCCGTGAGAATTTCTCTGAATTAATCCTTTTCCACTTGAACCTCTCTCTCCAGTTTACCTTTAATGTCCACTTTCTGTTGAAATCTTCCTAACTGAACTCAACTTCAGTGTTGGGGTTTCTTGTTCTTTCATAGCTGGATTCCTCATTCTCAGCTCCAGAGCACAGAACAGATCCACTGCTGGCAAACTCTCCTCTGCTCCTGGTCCCCCTGCACAGTCTTTTGCCCTCTTATTATTCTGTCATGCCAATTGTGCCACTAAAAAGGTTTTGTTCCTTTTATCACCTTTACTAAATGTCTTGTCAATCTGCCAATCTGCAGAGAAATCTCTCTTCCGATGATTCCCTCCTTGGCAGTTTCTGATTCATCCTTCTCTCTGTTCTGCCTTGCCTTCACTTAGGGTGAAAGAAAAATTCATTAGACATTTCCAAACAATCAAAACAGCCTCAGTTACCCAGTGAAATGGAAAATCAGAACAGAGCCGTCCCACTTTGCTGCAGTCCCAGCTCTCGCCTGCCAATGAGCATATTAATGAGATTTCAGTATCAATCAAGAGCCAAACAGAAACGAGTTCCATGCCCTGGGTGCAGATTCAGAGAGCACTACCTGGAGATGGAACTCTGGGAAGAGCTGGTCTCAGACACCATCACCTCACTCAGGGTGCAGCCACCTTCCCTGAGGCAAGGGGAGGGAGAGCAGGACTGCAGTTCTGACAAGCCAGTTAAACTAAACAAAGGGTTCTGCTCCCACCCACTCTGCATTTTGTCCTTGCACAGTGGCTGGCTCCAGTCCAATGCTCTATGCACACTGCAAAGAAACTCGGGGGCTTAAGGGGTAGCTGAGCAATATAGAATAAAAACTAGACAAGGACATCGTGTGTCTAGGACAAACAGCTGTCTGCCTGTTGAGTGCTGTGGAAAGACGTGGTTGCACATAAATTTGGCATGCAAGAACTATAGCAACATTATGTTTGTCGTGGTTCTTTTTAATAACAAAGGTGTTATGATGTGTCAGGACCAGAATCATGGTGGAAATTACGTCCTGCAGACCCACTGCTTTCAGATAAACCTGTCATACACAGACACATCCCAAACTGTCACCAAACCATCTCAGACATGAGCAGTACCAGTAAGGAAGTGACAGCTTGCAGTCATTCAAAGTGCTGCAACTGCAGATTGTCAAAACAGCAGTGAACAATTTTGCAGAAGTGTGGAGATACTTTCAAACAGCTTTTTACACCTCTGTAAGACAGGGTGGTAATGCAGGTCCTGCTAGAAGTGTGTGTTCTGCCTATCTGGGATCCTACCCCATATTTCCAAGCAAGGTGCCTATAATTTCTGGAGGTAAAGTGCATAAGTAAGGTTTATAAACTGTGATATTGTTGGGATCATTACTAAACACAGGGAAACATGAGTTTTAAAGGCTGAGCTTTGATATTATTCCTGTTCTAACCATTCTGGCCTGATGCTGCACCATGTACCTAAAGAGATTAAGAGTCCCTTCAGTCCTGCATTTGGGAGCAGCTGAAGTCCATGGAATTTCCATGTTGCAGCAGAACAAGATCTTGCCTGCAATTTGCTTATGTCTTCTGGCATTTAATTCCTTTATCTTGTCCCAGCTATCATCTTTCTAATGATTCCAGGAGAAAGATCTCCTTTGGAAAGATACTGAATTTATTTTTCAGAAAGTCTAAGGCATTTAAAATTTTCAATTCCTTCACCTCCACAGGTGTCTAGAGACAGTCATTAAAAAGATATATTATGTCAATTAAATAGTAATCTTTGGGATTTTGTTTTTAGGGAAGAAATCTCCCAAGAAAATTCTGTGGAGCTGCATTACTGTTGATAGATGAACACAGAACATTCTGCTCATTAATGTCACATTATACCTCACAGTATGGTGGAAATTTTGGCAAAGACATCTGTGTTGTTTCCTGTGCTGGAAAGATTTCTTATGGGTTTAATTTTATTTCTTAGCAGAAACATTAGTCTGCTTCTTCATTTCCTTTGTATGCACAGTGCAGAGGAAAGCAATTTAAATTAATGAAATCTGAAAGTGAGTCTTTTGCATAAATTACTACTTCTGTAAATATAACCTCCAAGAAGAAAACTGCACCAGTGGAAAAAAAATCCTTGGGAAAAAAAAAAAAACCCGCAACAAAACATTGCATTATATAAAAAGGAAAGTGTGTCCTGAGCCCTAAAATGAGGATGTCTATGAATACTCTTACACTTGCCATAGCCCAAGGCTGCCTAATTGTTCATTATCAAATGAACAGCAAATGTTCATGGAGTGAAAGACATTAACAGTATCACATCCATTTTTAAGTTGCCCTTTGCTCACTTTGTGACAGATTGATTCTGTGCAAATGCAGCTCTTGTTTTCCAGTGTACACAGGAAAAAAAAAAAGTGAAAAACTGCAGCAGTTTCTCCAGTCAGGATTCCATCTTTGTGATTCAACACAAAGGTCAGTGTTTCCATGCTCTTGCTTTTTTCTCCCTGCCTGAATACTGAGATGCCAGTGATAATGAGGAACCCAGGCTCGGGTGTGCACCAGGGGAATGTCCCTTCTCCCTGTGGCAGGGAAAAGTGACACTTGGTTGTAATGGAGAACTTGGATTGTGCAAAAGGGCATGAATAAAATAAAAATTAAAACAAAGGAACAAATACTTTTTTTTTTTTCATAGTGCACATTCCTTTAGGAAGGCCATCAAAGCGTTTTTCACTCAGATCTAGGGTTCTGACACTGATTATCCTGGTGGAGGATGAGGTGCAGTGTGTAACGTGGTGTTCCTCACATAAACACGGGAAAGGGGGGGTCAGCAGCAGAGCTGGTGTGGGATCCCCTCCAGGCTGTCCAGGGGAGATTCTTCAAACCTGGGGTAAATTTGTACTGGAGATTACGAGCCAGACCCAGCTCCTGGCAGTGCTGCAGTGCAGGAGCCACCCCCCTCCTGCCTAGGAGGGCAGTGGTGAAATCACCAGAGGGATTTATTTGCTGTACAGGGCCAGCACAGGAATCTCAGAAGGAGCAGCTGATTCCTGTAACCATGGACACTTTTGCAAAGGCTCCTCGGAGACCAACTCTGTGCTCTGGGGTGCGGTGAGGAAGAACCTGCCCTGCCCCGTCTGCAGGGTCTGGGCAGCACCGGGGGCTCAGCCCCGCACAGGGGGCACCGGGGGGCTCCTGGCAACCCCCGCCCGCTCCCTCCTGCTGCAGGCCCGGGACACCCTCCCTGGGAACGGGCTCCGGGACACCCTCCCTGGGAACGGGCTCCGGGACACCCTCCCTGGAGAGGGCTCCGGGACACCCTCCCTGGGAACGGGCTCCGGGACACCCTCCCTGGAACGGGCTCCGGGACACCCTCCCTGGGAACGGGCTCCGGGACACCCTCCCTGGAACGGGCTCCGGGACACCCTCCCTGGGAACGGGCTCCGGGACACCCTCCCTGGGAACGGGCTCCGGGACACCCTCCCTGGAGCGGGCTCTGGGACACCCTCCCTGGAGAGGGCTCTGGGACACCCTCCTTGGGAACGGGCTCCGGGACACCCTCCCTGGAGCGGGCTCCGTTACCGAGCTGAGCTCGGAGCTGCCCGGTTACCGAACTCACCGCGGGCCGGTGACCGCAGGCTGAGCTGGGCACAGGGGAGAGGTGGTTGTCGCTCAGGTAAGGCCTGCGGGGCCCAGCTGCCACAGGGGTCACTCCTCTGTTAGCTCAGCTACTCGTATCTCTGAGTTTATTACAGAATACGCTGAGCTGGCAGGGTCCCACAGGAATAATCAAAGCTCAACTCTGAAATGAGTGGCCTGCCTTGGTATTATTAGCACGGTGCTCTAACCAACTACAGCACATCAAAAACACACCCACCCTTTTCCTCATGCTTTTCCCTGTATCTGTTACTCCAAACCACGAGTTGTAACCTTTTGCAGACTGAACCCATTTGTATTTTTGTGCCGATCCCTCCTGGTTGCTAGGCTGCCAAAACGATGCAATAACTCTTGGTTTTGTTTTCCAGCAGGTCATGTCGGTTCTTCCAGATCTTCACCTGCATTATGTGCAGGCCTGTCAAGATTTGAGCCAGCCTGAAAACCCCTTCATTGCTCGTGTGCTTCAAGAAGCTGATAAAAATGATGAAATGTAAGGAAATAACAAACGGGGTGTTCCAGATGCTTCTGAAAACCTTAAACGGGGTAGCAGGATGAGGAATTGAAAAATGAGAAAGTTCATGCAGTTTCAGGCTTAAACACAAATCAAATTTAACATTTACTGCTGAAGTTCTGGTTTGACTCATCTTGACATCCTCTTGGCAGAAGTTTGTAGCTATATATCCTTTCTGGGCAGCTTTACAAGCAGTGAAATCAAAAAAAGTGAAAAATGTACAGGATGGTGCCTTTCTGTCCCCTAAAGAAGCCAAACCCAGTGTTTAGTCATCCTAACTCCCTTCTTTGTGTCTCACTCCTGTTTAAAAAGCCTTAGCTGCATCCAGTTACCTTCCATGGGTCATGCTTCCCTGAGCTGTCTCTGAATCCTGGCAAGTTATTAACCACCCAAATTCTCTCTCATTAAGGCTTTGGGTACTGCTTCTTCTCATGGACTGTGCTGGGATCAAAGTTAATTGTCCTTTGGGGGGAAAAAGACTGAGAAAATGAAATGGGTTGTGTTAGGTTTTGATCCTGAGGGTAGGATAAAGTAAATAAAGAGACCAAGTAAAAAGAAGATGATGAGGTAACCTCTGAGATAATCTTTATTTCCTGCCTTTCCCTCATCTTGGTTATTCCCGCTTTCAGTGCAAGCATGGCCTTGCTGAGGTGCTGCTTGGATCACATCACCTGTTGTGGTGTGACCAAAGTGGCAGCAGATAACCCTGTGCAAGAGCTCCAGTGAGGGCAGGCACGGGCACACCTCTGATCTGGAGAGAAAATTAATTTCTCTCTGTCATTTTACTTCGTCCCATGTGCTTGCATTTTTATGTTACTGCAGAAGTACAAAAGGAATCACATTAAAATTAGCTGGAAATAATCATCTGGTGCCTGTGCCAAGAGTTACAGATGATGATCTTCGAGTTCTTGTCACTGTCTTGGACCAAGCTGCCTTTGTCACAGGTAAGATTTTTTCCCTGTGTGTTTGACATTGCTGTGCTAATACAAGAAAACATGATCAGTCTGGATTTCAGCCTTAGTTCATCTTTGTTTCTTTTCATTAAGAGATCAGTTCAATGCAGATATGCATTCCTTATTCTTCATCTTTTTCAGGTTTGGATCTTGCCTATAATTTATTGACTGATGCTGGAGCAGAGACCATAGCAACGTTCCTCCAGGTGCCAAGAGATGTTTATCTTTCAGCAACTTGTAATTTATTTGTCTACAGTAATATTTATATGTGGTGTATTGGGGACAAGAATGAGCTGATTTGGCAAAATTCCAATAACTGGAGTAACACATCCCAATCCATCCTACTAGAACCTCAGATTATATTCTCTGTGGAGAATTTTAATTTCTGGTAGAAGGCCTTTGGATATTTGGCTGTGATGTCCTGAGAAAAGAATGATGGAACAAACCATGAGGCTTTTAGGCTCACAGTTCAATTCAGCAAAGGGTGTAATGATTTTGTCAAGTGTGCCAGGGCCTTTGTTTCAGCTGTTTTATAATCTCTGTTAGCCTTTTTATAGGCCTAAACATAGGGAATTTTAATGCAGCCTTTTTGTCATTGTAAGCACTGGGATACAGGTACAAAATAGTGAGTTGTCACCCTGTGCCTGTGTTCCTAGAATCTGAGGGACACTGTTTTGTGAAAAATGCCTGAATTTGTACATCTGAGCTTGACCACTGCCTCATGCACAGGCTTTCTGGGTGGTTCCTGAGGCCCCATGAGGGCCCTCCCCCTGACAGGTTTTATGCCTTGCCCTCATCACCTGACATAATTTGCCATTCTTTAACTGCTTCTCCAACTCACGAACTGCCTGAAATGCTGCAAAGGGAAGAGTTTTGCCTGTGTATCTCCTTTTTGGAAAATACAGATGTGTTTTGGAAAGCAACTCTCACTGCTTCCTGCTTTGTTTGTTCCCAAGGAAAACTCCACTCTGCAGTATCTGAACCTGATGTTCAATGACATTGGCACAAGTGGGGCAGAGCTGATAGCAGAAGCACTCCATGTGAGTATTTGCCTGGGAGATTTAGGCAATGGCATCTCCTTTGATATTTTTGCTTTTGATGACCAGTACTGGCTGTGCTGCCAACATCAGAGCTGGCTGAAAGGGGCCTCTGTCTTTGCTCCATTCAGCATGTTGCTGTGTCACAGGGATTGCCTGCTTTCCCAAGGCACACTTCAGAAATCAGATTTCACACAAGAGAAAGTTGCACTGTGCTGCCATTAACACTTAATTATCTAGAAAAAGACGTAATTGTCTACAAAAAGCACAACTATTGCAGCTGGGTTTTTCTGTGTGAAAAATGCTATGTTACTGGATATATAATGGCATCATTCTTTTCCCTTTTTTTTTTTTCCCACAAAAAATTAAACTAAATTTGCCTGTACTTTGACATCAATATTTGTCTTGGTTCAAGATGTCTGAGACATGTTTTCAAAACTTTGCCTTACAGCAGCACCACAAACCCAAGTTTGTTATTTTTAATGTGGTTTCCCAAGGAAATGAGGCTTGTGTGTAAGATTTGTTGTGTTTGTGAAAGGAGACTCACATGAGCTCTTTCTTCCTCCTTCACAGTCTTTGAACCCTGAACTGATTTCATCTAAATTTGACAGGCCTCCAAAACACTAAGGCTGTGCAGTAGATGTACAATGCTGGGCTCATACAAGGCTTACCAGATCTAAATCAGTATTAATGCAATTTGTATCTCAGATGCCAATTTAGGCAGAAATATTTGTCTGGATTATTTTCATCAGTGTGATAAAATTCATGAACTTGGGGGAAACAAAAGTTTTCAAATACAGGAGTTCTGCTTGCAGACTCTCATGTTTGGTGCCAGGGAGGGGAGCCTGAGCCAAGAGCTGAGCCAGTGTTATCACTTAGACACAATTCTTCTGAAAGGTTGTTTTGTCTCTGTGTGACAACCAGCAGAATTCACATAAAAAACCCCAGGACAGTGTTGTTTTCCAGGCCATCTTAAAGGAATATATATATTTTTAAAATTTTGTCTAGAGCAATCAAAGTCTTGAGCACCTGAGAATGACTGGAAACAAAATAGGAAACCAAGGTGGGATGTTCTTTGCTTCAATGTTAAAAATTAACTCAACCTTAAAGAAGTTGGATCTTGGAGACTGTGATCTGGTGAGTAACGCAGGAAAATTATCAGCAATAAGACATAAGTCTTTCAAGGGTATTACAAGGGTCCTGCAGTGCTTAATTAGGGGGAAATGCCATCTGTTGTCATTGATTTTGTGACAGCCAGAGGTAACACAATATATAATATTGCAATGTGTGCTTGGAAGGGCACATTGCAAAAAGCACCTGTGAGGTCAGAACTGGGGATATTTTAGAGCCACTGTCTCTCTAGGAATTCAAGTGCTTGGCTTGCACATTTTCTGAGTTTTTTCTCTGCTGTTCTTTTCTGTTAAGCTATGTCCTGGGTAATTCATGTTGAAGAATGGATTTCTCATTCCCTGGAGAATCTTTTCCTTCTGAAGTGTGCAGTGCTGTAACCCCTGAAAGTCACTCATCCCATAGCTCTGCTTCTCCTCTCAGAGCCTGACCCATGAAGGACAGAAACACAGCAGTGCTGAATTGAGTAGAAAAACATCCAATTTACTCTTGGACAATGTGGTTTCTCCTAGAGCTGGGCACTTTTTACACAGTGCACAGGGAGACTCAGGAGGTTGTGTATTGCTTTTAAAGACATTTGTCCCCTGGAAATTCAGAATTTGCTTTGAGCCAGAAGGGGGGGAATACCTCTCACAAAGTGTGAAGGTGTTACGAATACATGAACAAGGAAAGTGTAGGCAGTGTAGGATTTATTCAAACTTGGTATGTGTGTGCTTGGTAGGGAGTTGATAGAGTTGGTTTAAAATGAGATGGCTTTGGGTACAGAAGTAGCATAAATATAAAATAGAGGGGAAATTAGAAGGATATTAAAAAAATTCTAAATTTGTCCAATTCATACTAAATATGAATTTACCTGGTGGATAAATGTTAGGGGAACACACACAAGCTGATTTTGCCTCACAAATCAGGGAAATCAAAATACAGGATCAATTGAATGGACAAGTATTATTGAGATCCATTATTCTTGCTTTTTATTTTCTGAGTTGCCAAGTAATTTGTACTACTTAATTTCACTCTGCTATTCCATAGGCAGTTGGCATTGGTATTATCAGAAAATCTGTTACATGTCTGTAAGCAGTTGCCTGCTGTCCCATACCTCCAGAGTAGATGAAGGCAGAAATAATAGTAATTGTAATTTGATAGCTTGATCTCTACACTGAACAGGTTTCTCTAATGAGTTTATTTATTTTCATTTCCAGGGCCTGCAGTGCCTGATAGCAATAGCCATAGCCCTGACTGAGAACACCTCACTCAAAGCCATAAACCTAAATCGTCCTTTGCTATCCAACCAACAGGTATGAGAGTGACTCTGCAGTCAGCTCAGAGACAGGGGCATAAGTCAAGTCAGTACTGATGTATTGATGGACATCTGAACTGCAAAGCTATCTGGAATTCCTTACAAACTGGAGAAAATGGTTACAGGAATATTATTTTTCTCTTTCTGTGCCAAGTTTTGTGCAGCCCCTGTTTAACTAGAAAGTTAAATTTTTTAAAAATTTCTTTGTTGGTGCATTTGTTAAATACTGGGCTGATGGAGAGGGGTTGGTATTGGAGAAGCAAGTGTTGCTTCTGTTGTTAGAACACAGAGTTTCCTGCACTGCTCAGCAAACTGAGCCATGCTGTGTAGCAGGAAACGAGGAGGAGCACAGACAATGCTGTTTACCTGAGCCTAAAGAAGAAAGACACTGCAGCAATTCCCACCTTCTCTTGGCTGACTGGTTTTGCTGTCTCACCCTGTGCATGGCTGCTGCAGCTCAGGTCTTGGCTGCAGAGCTGGGTGGAGGTGGAATCACCTGCCTGGCAGCAGTTCTCAGGTGTCTGGGACAGGATCAGTGTTTTCCTGATGGCAGGATAACAAAATTAAACTCTCATCAAAGCCAGATCCTCCTCAATTCCCAAAGGTAAATTTTACAGCCTGAACAGATTTTACTTGTTTCATTTCTAAGGCTGGGCTTGATTTGCCTAACCCCAGCTTTGGAAGTCAGTTTAAAGTACTGCTATTAGTAACAGTAAGGACCTGGTCTGGACCTGTCAGAGACCTGATTTGTCATCGTTTCCACCTTCAGCTCTGTTATTTTCTGGGTTTTCTGAGGCTTCTGGGTTTTTCCTTTATTTTTGACTCACGGTACTCAGTTATTTTTTTTAACAGGACAACTTTGAACAAACTTCCTTTGCCTTAGAGTGGCAGGACATATTTTTTCTCATAGAAGTCCTGTTTCTTTTGCATACAATTAAGAGACCCTTTAAGGTTGGAAAAAGATGTCCAAGATCAAGTGAAAACTTTTACCAATTCCTTCTTGTATGAAATAATTAGCATAATTTCAAAATACTTTCGAATGTTAGCAAAGGTAGACTTAAACATTCAGTTTTTTAAGAGCAATATCAGGGAGGGAAACTGATAATTAAATGTTGATGCTTCACTGATATTTGCAGTGATGTAGACAGTATTGTAAAACTGCAAATATCTCTACAGAGTTTTTCTTTTTTTCATTTTTAGCTTTATCATAGATGTTGTTTTGTGTTATTTTTATATAATAAAGAAAACAGAACACTACTGATGACCAGCTCTTGCAGTTAGTTGCACATCTCCCTTTTACTGAGGCACGAGTGTATCTTATCCTAAAGTCCAGCTTAATAAAATTGAGTGTATATCTCTAGGAGGAGACCACAGTTCATATGGCTCGGATGTTGAGGAGTAATTCTTCTCTTGTGGAACTGCACTTGGGCAAGCATGGAATGAAAAACTTTGGTCTAGAGCGACTGTGTGAGGCCCTTTATGGAAACTCCAGCCTGAGATACCTTGACCTTAGCTGGTGAGAGTGATTAAATGTGGAACTCATTCTAAATTTAAATTAGAAACTCATTTTCTTAGCCACTTTAAAAAAGAAAAATTAAAATGTGCATCTCTCTTTTTCAGTAATAACATAACCCATGATGGTGTGAAATTTTTGGGAGAGCTACTAAAAAGGAACAAAACCCTGAGGATCCTGGATCTTCATGCAAACCGAATAGAAGACGTTGGAGCCATGTACCTGAGCGAGGCCTTGGAAACGCGGAACATGACTCTGCAGGCGTGAGTGTTTGCACAGCTCCCCCAGAGACTGCAGGTCAGGAATCTGGACTTGGCAGTGGCTGAAATGGCATCTCAGCTCTGTGAGTTCATGCTGATTAGAATAGGAAAGTCAGGAAGTTCCAAATGTTTCAGACAATTTTTCCTTCTTGGGGGAAAAAAACCCCAGGAGAGATTGGGTGGGATTTCTTTACTAAGCATCGGTGTCTGCTGCCGTATGAGATGCTCCAAGACTTGTGAGACACCCTGGGGTGCTGGAGGTGAGCCCCAGGTCTGCTTAGAGCTCTCACAGCTCTCACAGTCACTCTAAGAGGGTGAGGGCTGAGGCAATTGATCTGTTCATTCTTCCTGCGTCTTTGAAGCGCAGGTCCCTGTGGTGCACAAACGAGAACAAGAGCTGCAGGTCTTCAGAATTTTGAGATAATCAGATTCCACGCTGGGATAAGGCACTATATTTGTTGGTTCTGATCTTCAACACTTAAGAAAATCCTCTGTTTAAGTTGGCTTCCGGGTGAACCCAGAAGAGCTGTAATCTCTCCATCAGGGTGTCTTTTGCAGCCGCGTTAAACCCCTGCCGGCAGGATGTAAAAGCTGATCAAAGGTGTTACCTGAAGCCATTAGTTTTAAGTAGCAGACTGAGGAGGTGGCTGCTGCGAGGTGCCTCTGACAGCCTTGCAGGTTCACTAATATAAAAATAACTGCCACTTCACAAAGATCAAAGCTTAGCCTGGATAAATGCCAAGGCTTGGGCTTCAAAGCAGACTAGAGATGAGACCTGGCCACCACGCAGCAAAGTCACTGACACTGAACAACTCAGTAGTGAACAACCTGGCTGTGAGAGTCAGGAAAGTGCTTTGAGAAACAGAGTAAGTCCAGAGGCCAACTGCCTTTAGCAATCTGAAAAGGATATTAGAATAGGACTGGCTTTGAAACAAATAATTATTATAAATAAAAAAAGCTCTATATATGTATTATATGTATAATAATAAGACTAAATCATAGTTAAATTCTTATTTTTCACTAAGAGATGGGAAATCTATGGTTTGGCACACATTTTCTGTTTTCCTAGGTTGTCCGTTGTAAGCAACAATATAACTGGTGAAGGACTTCTGGCTCTTGCACGTGCATTGCAATCCAACACCACACTTACCCATATTTACATCTGGGGGAACAAACTGGATAGAGACAGCTGTGTGGTAAGTGTTCGCTTCTGAACTCGCCTGAGAAGGCTGGAAAGACTACAGCAATTAGTGAACAAGACACCAGATTGCTTTGGGGTTTTTAATGTGGTGGTGCTGGAACGAGACTCCCTGGAGATCAGGACATTGAAGGGACTAAGTGCCACGTGTTGTCACCGCAGTCCAAAGGAAGTGTCAAATCCCTGGTTTTCTTCATTCCAGGCATTCTGGGAGCTGATCGACATGGGCCGCCTGGAGCTGGGCTGCACGGATGTGGCTCCCTACGAGGTGGATGGGGAGGTTTTCCTGGCAGAGCTGTCCCACGGGCTGGCCAAGCACCGCTACTGGGCTCCACGCGCCGCTGCCATGCATCCCGGCGCCGCCAACGCCAGCCTGGACATCGTCCCCGTCTCCGAGTATTTGTGAGTGAGGCAGCACCCCGGGGCACTCCCTGTACCTCCCTCAGCTTTCCCCACCTGGTTTCTAGTAAAATAGATTGTATAGGTATCAGGCTTGCTGTTTCTTCGGGGGTTGAGTCTGGGAGGAATCTACACCTGCTTGAAACGGCAACAGAGAGAAAAAAACAAATGACGTCCAAATTTGTTGCTAAATAACGTTCTGTCTGTTTGAAGTCTGTGACTATGGAAAGGTTTGTAGCCAGGCAGAGCACGCTGACAAAAGCAACACCCAGGACTGCAGCTGGGCAGCAGATCAGGTATCCTGCAGACTCCTGCTGAAGCTGAGAGCTTTGGGTAAATCCATTTGTTAGCACTGTTCTCGAGGTACTCTTTCCTTTTCCTTAGCAATTGCATCCTTCTAATCTTCTTCCAATTGTGAGGTTTTTTAAACCAAGGTAAGTGAACTTAAGCATTAAGCCACAGCCATGCTAGAATTTAAAGTTGGTGATCCCACTTTGCTGGGATATACATGGAATTTTGATTAAATTGTAGCACATACTTGTTTCTTACACTACAAATAGAAACCACCACCAAATCTGGTGCCATCATTCCTTCTAATCTCATGAAATCTGCCTAAAAACATTTGTATCATTATAACCCTGTGGCAATTCCTACACATGAGTAAGACAACATATGTATGTAATGGTAGTTAAAACATTGTTTAATGGTTTGGACAGACTTTGTCAAAGTTTGGGAATCACTCTGCTCATTTCCTTCCTCCATTCACTCTGCTCATCCCTGCAGAAGTGACTTAATTTATGCTCCTAAACAGAAAAAGTCACCAAACAAGACAGCAGAGGTTTCCTCCAAGCCTTTCATTAATCCAATCCTCTGCCCCTCTAAATGTGCCTGTTAAATATTAGCATAAAGTACCAGAATGACCTGTGACTGTATGTACAAGATCAAAGCACGAGGGGAAAAATCTAAGAAAGTAATTTTAGTAAAAATAGCTGGGAAGCAGTAGTGTAACTGGACAAGAAGACATGTGGACACCTCTTCCCCAGCTGAAATGACCAAGGCAGTTGTGAAAGCTGGTGTAGGTGGAGGTTTGTTGTTGTTTGGTTGGTTTGTTTTTTGGTTTTTTTTTCATTGCTCCCACCCCCAAACACAAATTACTCAGGCTGTTGCTCCAAGAGCCCCTGGTATCCTCAGAGGCCTTAGAGCTGAGCCCAGAGCAGGTATGTTTGTTCTGCACACCTGCACAGGGCCCTCCCAGCCTGCAGCAACCCTGCTGAACACAAAGTCCATACATCACCTGGGAACACCCAGCTCTAGAGAGGAGCTTCTGTTTTAACTCTTGCTCAACAGGAAGGATGCAGCAACGAGAACTAAAGTTGGGGATATACCAAACACGGTGGTTTGAGAAGAATCTGCAGACTGTGAGCATTCCTAAGTTTTGAAATGATTAGATAAGCCTGTGTTGGTATTTTTCTGAGTGCTGCAGCTCTGGATCATTGCAGGTGACACTCTGATAGTGTCAATGCTGACAGAATTTCTTGCTAGAAACACCACTACAAAAGTCAGACAGGTATGTTTTTCCATGTATGTTTCTTTGCCTTGTCAGGTATTCGAAGTTCAGTCTAATTTCACTGCTCAAATTAAGTCTTAATTTACTTGTATGAATGACATTTGTTAATCTGAGGTGGCATCAGGTACCCAGCTCTACCAACAGCAGTATTTTGGTTTTTATGATGTGGTAAGATGGCAACCATATCAGTGTCAAAATATATCAGGTAAAATGGCATCTAAAAGTGCTGGTGTATGTGTTTGAATATTTGCACTCTATCTGAACCCTTGTTTAACAGCAACTTGTTCAGCCCATAAAGCCCTCTTCATTACTGACAATATCCATAAAAACAGCTCATGTGTTACAGTTTTCTTTGAAATTCCTTTGTAAGAAAGGGCTGCAGAGTAATTCCTACCAAATTTTGTATACAGCTTCCTGCAAACTAAAACAATTATTCGTGCAAAACCCTGTATTGCTTAGAGGCCTGTGCCAGAGAGTTTTATTTCTTCCTTCCTTTGACCTTGAAATTCTTAGAAGATGCATCTCATGTCCTTTGGAATTAGAGAATGAACATAGGCTAGATTTTT
Source organism: Phylloscopus trochilus trochilus (assembly GCA_016584745.2). Taxonomy (NCBI): domain Eukaryota; kingdom Metazoa; phylum Chordata; class Aves; order Passeriformes; family Phylloscopidae; genus Phylloscopus; species Phylloscopus trochilus. Next base: position 15,593,058 of record WQNJ02000041.1, read on the forward strand.
TTTTGCTATGTTCTTCTGAGTTATTCAGAAGCTAAAGCAAGCATAATCCTGCTCTGAAAACCATTTTTTCAGCTTTTAGACCTCACTATACCTTGCTGAAAGACAGCATTCCCCCCCCAGTTTTAGAGGGGAGGCAAATGAAGGCAAGTGACAGTTCCAGCAGGACAGGTGTGCAGCAGAGGTCCCCCAAATCCTACTGTGTGCTCCAGGGTCCCCATGGTCCTCGTGCCAGGGTGGTGACAGGGGTTGTGTCTGCCTGCTTCCCTCCTGCTTTTGTTGCCACCCCTTGCAGTTATAAACAGGAGACACAAGGTGAGGGAAAATTATAAAACAAGTTTATTAAAGTCTAACATAAAACACTTCAGGCTAAATATGTACAACTCCCTCCCTTCCCAGGGGATTATAAAATTGAGAGTTGAGGTATATACAAACAACAGAGGAAAAAATGTATATACATGACAGATACTTCAAAAATAACTTAACCAAAAAAAAATCAGTTATTAGTCCTTATCTGAACTTAGTTCTGCAAGGCCTATTGAGCCTCTCTGGGATCACAGCCCTGAAATCCTTCATGTGGGACCTGTCTGTACTTGGAAATTGTTTTGTAGCACATGATTTCAGAAAGGTTGTCATGCTTTGTGCCCACTTAGAGGCACTAATTTAGAAGTCAATGTGATACAAAGAGCTGTTCTCACCTAAGTACTTCCAAACAGTCCATTCAGAGATTTAGAGATGCAGATAAGCTATTCAGGCAAAACTTGCACCAACTTCAGTGCAAAATCGACTGAAACAGCCGTGTGACCAAACATGTCATATTCCTTCTATTACTCTGAATAGAATTATTGAAATTCCTCCTTTTCTTTTGCAAGGACACATGCCTAAAAAGATTCCATGCTCTCCCATATGAATCCCTTACAGAAATTACCAATACTGTTATAAGCCTTGTACTTCAAAATGAACCCAGAATCCTTAAGCCTAGGATTTACATGTTCAGCTGATTTCCATGCATCTATTGGCAAAAGGTACAGTCCAGACCTACAGCCTGAACACACCTACAAATATATATATATATATTTATATATATTTATTTATTTAAAATCTATATTCTAGTAAATGAATACAGTTGGTAGAGATCATACCTCAGCAGCTGAGATATCTTCACAAAAGATGAGGATAAAAATCAAGATTCTCAGATGGGGACTCAAGAGTGCAGGTCACTAAATTATTGCTCCAAGACAAAACTACAAGCCTGTGTATTCTATTAAGAAAGGTTAAAATTGTTGTCTTGTAAAAAATAATGAATATCTTCTTGTCTATAAAGAAAACTAAATGACTAATAAAGCAACTGTTACTGTTATAAGTATCTAAACAAATCCTGTATAAATCTAAGCACTGTATTTTTTTAAAAAAGTCTGAAATCTAAGAATACAGTAATAAGCTATAATTTTAGAAATATAAAACCAGTCCAAACAAACACTGTTATGGAATGCATTTTCTATGTAGGAATGTAGTTATTGTTTAGGTTTCTTTCCAGAGCTATTCTCTCTCCTGGTTGTTTATCCTGGATATGTTTATCCTGAGCTGCTTTTCCTCTGGTACCAGCAGCATATCATTAGTTTGTCTTCCGAAGCTGTTTAAATATGCAAGTTATCAGTTGTACTGTGTTTTCTTTCTCAGTATTCATGACTAAACCTATGTCTATCCCAAGATTTCTGCTCTGCTTTCAGAGAGAGACAGCAAAGAGGAAGCTTACTACAAGCTACACACAGTCAAGATCCTGATTTTGTGGTTCTTCAGTCTTAAATGACAAGGCTGAGGAACCCCTCAGGGGCTACACCAACAACAGAAGCTGAAAGATAAGAAGGGAAACAAAGGGAAATGCCAAAACCAGAACTTTATCCTTTGTCTTTTGCCAGCATTATGAACATCAGCTGTTCATAAGTGTTGTGGGACAGACAAGCAGAGAAATTAAAGGCTCTGCAATCATTAGCTCCAGTAGGGACAGTGTAAGAGATTCCTGCATTAGGGATGTTCCTGTGGAACATGGCTGTACTCCTGCTGGCCATGGTAGGCTTCATCAGCAAATCTACCATGTATTAAAGCATAAAAGGTGACCAAGCAGCAGGTTATGGACATGCCCCATACTAAAATGATCAACACAAACCAGCAAAAGGTCTGTTACTTTACAAATACAAAAAGTAGGCAGAGAAAAAAATTATAGCCACACTCAGGAGCCAAGGGACCATTTTCAGACTCTTTAAATGAAATCCTTCAAGAAATTTTTCACAAGTCTCTTTAATTAAGGTGCAGATTAATTATTACTCCATGTAGAACGGAATCAGTTAAGAGGTATCTTTATGCTCTTCTATTTATCAGCGTCTGGACACAAGGCATCGGTGGAAATAAATGCTAGCACCAAGGAAATAACCAACAAAGGACAGCTTTAAATGCATTGTTGGTACAGTATTGTGACTGTTTCATTACTGTTTGATGATTACATAAATAATGCTTACAATTCTTAATGGCACAAACTGGCAAAATGGAGTAGAAAAGTATTTCTGTTGTCACCTAGTCTTTTATGACCCTACCAAGACATTAAATGTTGCTTTTTAAGTATGTCTGTTGCTAGTAATAAAGCCTGTCTTTACCTGGGCCTTGCTAGGTACCAGTTTTGTGCAGTTAACTGTGGACAAGTGACATGAGAGGTAAAGCAATACAAAAAACTTTTAATTAAAACAAATCAGTTAAACTAACAAAACCTTGCCTGGAAGAATATCAATCTGCTCCATTGTATTATTCTTTAATGCCTCCTCATGTAGTGTTCACTTGTTATTTTCACAGTGAAGGGTGGGATTTATTTCCTCTTTTGTACCTCCTATCTAGCACTAGAGAAGCAGCACTACAGCAAAAAAAAAAAAAGGATTATGAAGCTCTGATTCATGCCTCACTAATTAACTCACTGCATCTTTTCACCTCTACAACATGCATGTCCCAGCTCTCCTTTTGTAGCCATTTGTGCCAGACCCAGGCTGTTTTAGGGATGTGAAAAATGTATCTGGGACAAGATACAATAATGCTGGATTCACTTCAAAAAAGGCAATTGGTTGGAAAGAAGAAGGAGTACCCATGCCATTAGGACCTCTCCCCCCCCACCCACTTGCCACACTTCAGACAAAAATGAACCCTCCTTTACTTTCCTTGTCAGGGAAATACACCTAAACCTTTCCCTCTGGTCAGGCTCCACTTGAAGATGGCACTTCTGGCAGCCAGCAGCAAATCTATGCAAGCAGCTCAGCTGAGCACTGACCTGCCCTCATCATGGACCATTCTAGCACCTTGGAGTGCAGGCTTACTAATACATCCAAATTATGATTTTTCCCTATGCCTCTGGGTTAATCTTCCTAAACTATCAAATATGGCTTAAAATATCTGTTTTCAAATGACATTGTGACACATCAAATCAACAGGAACATGGGAAGAGAACTCCAAAGTACATTAACATATGTAACAGAGAATTCTTAAGGCAGGTGTTGCCAGAATCATCTCCTGGAAATCAGTGTTAATCACAAATAGAAATCTGCTTGTAGATTAGCACAATTCAGCACTGCACAATGGAAATGCCTTACAGGTGTCTGCACACAGAGGAAAACAATGAACACCTCCAATTCAGAGAGCACAACTGGTTGGTTGATTGTGTTCATTTTACCAAACATTTCCAAGTTCACTACCCAGCTACCTGGATGGCTCTGCACTGCTCTGTCAGTACAACTGCTGCAGGAAAATAAACTGAGGTTCTGAATATCCAGTCACAGCAGATCTCAGTAATGTTTCTGATGAAGGGGACTGGCTCCCTGTCACAGGGAGCAGCATCTGGTGGTCTTCAGCCCCAATGGGGAGAGGAAGTGCTAAAGACATCTCGGAGGGTTTCACATCTATGGACTCTGATAAGGGACTTTTCTGACTCTGAATGGATTCTTGTTCATTGAAAGAATTATCAAGTGCAGTAGAATCAGGGGAAGTTTCAGGTCCTGTAGAAACAGAAAAAAAAAAAAAAAACAAAACCAAACCTGAAAGAAATGTTCAAAAGCTTGTGCACAGATTCCATGAATTCCCTTTCCAACACCTTGTGTGTCACAGGCTGCCTGGGCAGCTGGGATACTGCTGCTTCCATGTGCTGCAAAGCCAGGCCAGCTGTAAGTACAGTGTAAACACTGGGAATTACATCTGCTGCTGCTTGTAGTGTGACAACTGGAAGGATGAGGCATTCCAACCCCATCTCTACTTGGCATGGTACAGAAGGTAACAAACCCTTAACATCACAGTGAACAAAGGATCTTTGGAAAAAATGTAATCATGAAAGTTTCCTTGAGGTTTTCCACCCCAGAGAGTCTCAGAACCAGAGCCATACCCAAGCATCCTCCTTTACCTGGAACAGCAGTGTACAAAGTATCAAATTTGTCTGTAAACTTCTTCGGAAGACAACATTTCTTAACTCCATTCCAGCCAGACACATTACAGATTTTACCCAGTCACTTGAAAAATTACCTTCTATTCTTAATCAAAACCCTGTTAGTGGGCTCCTTGCTGTCTTGCTGCTGGAATGCAGCCAGCACTGCTCTTGGATGGCTCTCTGATTAAACCACACTGGATATCTGACCCTTCCTCTACCAAAGCATGCTCCAAAGCCTGTTACTTCAGTGCTGAGGCACTCCTGGCTGCCTGCTGTCCCTCCATGAGAGCTGGCCTGCCTTGGCAGCTCTCCCAGATCACCCTTCCAGCTCTGCCAGGCCCTCTCCACACTCAGAGCTGCCCTGCCCTCACCACTGGCTTCCTGCTGCACTGGGGCATTCCTAAATTCCACGCTGTCTCTGCACATGGCTCGTTTTCTCATCCTCTCCCTCCCAATCCAGATGGACACAGACACCACTTACTCCCTCTTCCATATGGCAGAGGCAAGGGATTTATGGTCAATGCACAAGGATGGACAGAGGACAAGGAGTATGGAGCCAGTGTTGAACAAAGCTGGATACAGATGCTTTTGGCCCTAAAAACAACTGCTATCCAAAATTCCTTTCTTTTCTAATTTTAGGCCTGGATAAGCAAAAATATTTATTCAGTGTGGAAGGTAAAAGAGCTGATGTGGTTCCTTAACCTTTCTTTGCACAAGGAACTCACCTGTGTGAACTTTTGTTTTGTGCTTCTTAAGATTTTTTATATCAGTGTAGGAATTTCCACACATTTCACAGATAAATGGTCTTTCACCTGAAAAAAAAATGGTTTGGCAGTGAGAACAATCTTGATGTTGAAAAAAAATAGTAAGAGACACAGGATAACAGATTTCAATTTTCTATTTTGAAATACAACTTTGTAACTCTTATTTTGTCTGTGTCTCTATTAGAATAAAATGATTTCCAGAGTAACAGTTTAAAACAAAGCAAGAGGACCCAAACATTTTAAGTAAAGACTTGATCATACATCAACACCTACGCTGTGGCACAGATACTACTCTTTAGTAGGCAATTAAAGAAATTAATGAATATTTTCTTTACGTTTTGTTAACCCAGAGACACATAAATTAAAAAACTGTTCTACTTCCAAGTACAGACCAATACAGCGTATTTTAAAGGCAAAAGAGTAAAAGTAAGTTAAAATTTATGGAGCAGGAAGAAGCTTGTCTGAAAACTGACCTGTATGGGACCGAAAATGTTTATTGAGCTCTCCAGAGGAAATAAAACTCTTTTCACAAATGCCACAGATATATGGCTTCTCTCCTAAAGGAAACACAAGCACGTTCTTACTTCAACGCATAAACCAGAATACACACTGAGAACAAATCAAAACGAAACAGAGATAACGTCCAGCGGGAGAAAGCCGGAATCAAAGGAAAAACAACACAAGACAAGGAGCCGGATGAGAACTCCCAGCGTGGATTTCTGGGTGGTTCCCCCAGGCCAGCAGCTGTACCTGTGTGCTTGCGGGAGTGGGTGATGAGCGAGCTGGAGACGGCGAAGGCTTTGCCGCAGCTGTCGCAGACGTAGGGCTTCTCCCCGGTGTGCCGCCGCACGTGGTACGTCAGCGTGCTGGCCTGCGCAAAGCGCTGCCCGCAGCGGTCGCACACGTACGGCTTCTCCCCGCTGTGCTTCCTGCAACAACACCAACCCTGTCAGCAGCAGCCAGGGCTGAGGGACAGGCCCCAGGGAGGGCTCTGTGCCCTGCTCCTCCTGCTCCGCTCTGCAGTACAGCAAACAGTGGAGTTTGGTGTGAGCTCGCGGGTCCTGCGCAGCAAAACTCACGGCCTGGTCCCCCTGGGATCGGCACAGCCCAGCTGAACTGAGCCACAGCCCTGCACAGGTGATATGCCCCGTGGGGACTCAGCATGCTTTGTGCTTTAGGGCACTGAAATACAAGGTGATGATTGCTAACATGGGGATGTCGTTCCTGCTCCTGCCAATATTGCCAAAAGGCCCAGGCAGACGGCAGTGAGAACTTCTCTCACTTCCCACCATAGAACTCCCTTCTCTCTGGTGCTACAAGCAGTTTCAAACAAGGATGCCAGTCTCAGGCTGTACATTCATCCAGCACAAATCTCAGCCTTAATAAGCAAGTACATCCATACAGTTGTTCTGTTAGGCATTGTGAGAGAATCCCATGAGAAAAAGAGCAGAAATCACATTCATGTGTAACTCTTACTCACGCTGCAGTAAATGTTTCTGTTTATATAAACCCAAGGATAAGAACTTGCAGGATCTCACTTGTGCCTACCTGGCATGGATCTTCAGGTTGCTCGAGGTTGCAAACTGCAAGTTGCAGACATCACATTTGTAAGGCTTCTCCTCTCCATGGTGCATGCGGCTGTGGAACACCAGCTGGCACTTCTGGGCAAAGCCTTTGTCACACAGTTCACACTTGTATGGCTTCTCCCCTGGTGAAAAACAACACCCTCAATGCTCTCTGTATTTACGTAAGAAAGCTTTGCAATCCATGACCTGACCAAAGCTCAGGTGTCTGTTCTAATGCTTCTTACAAATAACACCTTGGAAAATCCTGTAATCAGTCCACTGAAGTGGAACATGCTAGAACACAGAGGATAACAGGACTATTTTTTAACACATTATGTTTGGGGAAAACAAAAATAATGTTTTTAATAGTGCCAGCTTCTCTACATTATTTTAAGGATGCTACCACTTCTGACTCTTTCAGTCTATTCGTCATTCTAAACACTTAAAATTAACAAATCATCTACTTTTTCTTGCTTGTCCAACAGCAACAGGTCTTCAACACACAGTCTAGTGCTCTCTAACTTCTCATTAGTGTCTGCTGCAAAACGTTACAGGTACTTCTCTGACTGTTCATGCCCTCTTAGTGGTGAACTGTCTCCTGTAAGGGCTTGTGCAACCCTGCAGTCCTAGACAGTACAAAAATGCCTTTCTCTGCCACTCTGTGGCAGGGCACAATCAAACCTCATGAGTAAATAGTGTACATAAAAACTTCAAAAGTAAAAGTATCAGACATCTAGCATGCCATTGAGCAATCAATATCATGGAATTCTCTCCCCACTCTGGCAAAAATTCCCAGGACAATACCCTCAGAGGTACAAAGTACAGCCGGCATTCCCACCAGCACTGTCCCTGAATTCTGCAATCAAGCTCCACCTCGTGTGTGAATCTCTGGTCAGACCCTGGCTGACAGAATTCCAAACTCTCTCCCTAGGTCACAGGAGGAGCAAGGTGTTTTCCTGCAGCTGTCCCTCAACATCTCCTACATTTTCACAGCCTCCTGGAAAAACTGTGACCTCTGCTCAGAGCTTTCCAACATACAGAAAACATATGGACTCAACATATGGAAAGACAAGCACAGGACTTCTCCCCTGCATCTTCCCAGGCTCCAGCAATTCATTGTTCATCACCTTTTTAAGTCAGACATGCTGGATTAAAACGTTTAAGTGCTAAGTGGTTTCTCTTGGATGCTTGATATGACACAATCTCCTGGTAATGTTGCTGAATGCAGAGATCTTAACACCATCACACATTTCAGCTGCACATCTATGAAATAAAATCCCCAATATTGTAGTAATTCAGCCAACCTCCTACCTTTTTTGAAGACCTTATGGGACAAGTTATAAGACTGAATATTTTCCCCACTCTTGTTCTCAAACATATATTATGTTTAGAAGTTTAAAAAAAACCAAGATAAATTCTTGTATCGAGTACAGCTCACTTTTCATGCTCTCCTGACTAGTTTTTGGCCATTCCACTGCTCCACAGAGCTAAAGGACAGCCAGCTCTCCTAAATGTGCTGGTTTTGCATTGATTGACATTTAGTAAGCGGAAAAATCAGAGAAAGCATCCAGAAATCAAGATGTTCAGACTAATAAAGTCCTCTCTAGCTACAAAACTATGATTTAGTACTGAAAAATGCTGAAACATTTCATGTTATCAGGACACTGGGTCTACCCCTGCACGCACAGCGACAGCAGACGAAATTTCAGGAGGAAGAAGTCAGAATCGTTCTAGTCCTACACTCCCAGGCTGTGTGTGAACCCAGGCCACCACAACCCATGAGACACAGCTTACCTGTGTGAGTTCTTACATGTGTTTTCAACTGATTGCACTGAGTGAAGGCCTTCCCACAGAGCTGGCACACGTAGGGCTTCACCCCTTTGTGTATCCTCATGTGCCGACGGAGGCTGCTCGCTTCGGAGAACACCTTCCCGCAGGTGTTGCACACTGGCTTGGCTTTGGAGAACTTCTGGTCCAGCTCCTCCCCCGAGCTCTCCAGCTGGTAAGTGCCCTTGTCACTGGCTATGTTGGACATGCAGTGCTCCTTCAGGGCACAGCTCTGCTGAGGCTTTCCCCGTTTCTGTTTGGCTGCCATGGTCTGGGCCAGGATATCCTGTGCTGCCAGCTGCAGCTCCGAGTTATCGCTGCCCTGGGCAGCCTGCTCTGTTATGTGGGTGGCCAGCTTATTTGCATCTAAAAACATCTCAAAGGACGTGTTCTCAGCCACCTCGTTCTGATACTGCAGGGATTTATTCTCCGTGCTTTTGGGGGGGCTGAAATTCTTCTTTCGCTTTTTGGGTTGAGGAGATTTCTTTTCTAAAGCTGCTTTCTTTGCCTGTGGCTGAACCAGCTCTGCAGCAGCAGCATCTTCCTTCTCCTCCCCGTTATTGTAATCTCGGAGAGTCAGGAGGCAGGTCTGCTGGTTCATTTCAACATTCCCAGTGATACTGGATGTCTCTGTGGAAGAGGGGTTAGCAATAAAAGCAAAGTCCTCCATCTTGATCTTGCATTTAGTGACCACTTCTTCTACTTTGAGATAGTCGGCAGCCTGGTGAATCTCTTTAACATTCCAGCTGCAAGGAAACAAGACTTGGGTGAAACACTCTGGACAAAGCAAACCTTTGTTCTGCACCAACTGTATCATAAAAGGACACACTGCTGTTTGGACCAGACTGCCAGAAAATGTAACTCTGAGAACACACAGCAACATTGCATTGCTCGGTGCTGTAGTGCCACCAGGCTCTAAAATGTCAATTATTCCTGAACTGCAGGTCCATGTCTAGTGAGGTCTGCAGACCCTCAAACTGGGGATTTTATTTTACCTACATGCCTCTTATAGAATTTTAAGTTAAAAGTCAACTTGTAAGGTGATGAGGACAGACACGGGCTTGTTGGTTCAAACAGCTCAGAAATAACAGAACAAAGGGATAAAACACTGGAAAATAAAATCCATAAAATATCATCTCATAAACCCTCTGGCCAAAGTCTCAGGTAATTCACTAGCAGTGCCTTCACCTCAGCACTTCTGTGGCAGGTATTAATCTTGTTTTATAAAACAATTTGCAAACAGTCTTAACTCTGTATCAGCTGCACACAGACACCAGTAACACCAAGGAAGTCCTCATTTAAACCATCACACTCTAGTTTTCAGCTCCTGCCACACATGCCTTGATGGTTTAGGAAAAAACGATCTGGATAAGGTGGTAACACATCCCATGAGTGCATTTATGGATTCACAGCACTTTAAAGAGAGATAAATGGTAAACATCCTCACTCTAACAATAAACAATTACTCTCCATATGAGTACAACTGTTTCAGAATCTTGTACTATGTGAGTGCTGGGTTCAAAGTGCCTTCCTGGTGTCACTCATGCATCCACCACCTATAAGGGTAACAGACTTTGCAGGCAGCTGCATCAGCCCTGAAGGGTCACAGGACAACGTGACAGATGTCACCTACAGCCAAACAGTTCTCTCTGGGCAAGAATGATAGTTTCACCTTCCTCCTCCTTCAGAGATCCACCTGCTCAGAAAATCCAGAAACTCCCCTGCTGCAGTCCCAGATGGACACCAAGAGCTCTGCACAGCTCTGCTCACAAGTAATTGGCAAAGCACCAACTTCAGTTCACCAACTTCACTAACTTCAGTTCTGCTGTTAATGCCCACAGCTAATTAAAAAACCACCCTGCATTTGGGTATTTATATTACTGAGTATGTGATTTCACACTTCAATAGAAAAAAAAAAACAGTTTATAAGGCTGCATTTGACATCAGACACTGACAAAGAAGTAAAAATCCTGGACTTGGTATTTTTAAGTAGCCACACCTCCCTCATAAGAGATAAATCTCTTTCACTGAGAAAAAGGCAGGACAGGGAAAAAAGCATCCTCACTGCATGTGAAGCAGCACAACAGGCACAAAAGCAATGCAGTAATGAGGGGAAATACTTTTTCTGTGACTCCTTTTGGGCAATGTAATATAAAATTTTAAGTCACAGACCACACAAATTCTAACAAAACGTGACTTTTAAAATTTTGCCTATCTTCATCCATCCCTCAGACTTAAGTCTCTACCACATTCACAGTTCCTGTGTGTTTCTGAAGAAAAGGACTACTGTAAATCACCCCCAGACACACACTTGTCCTTCCCTCTCCTGGTAATCATGCAGGATGTTTAATCTCCCCCAAAGCAGACAGAAACAGCGGGAGACTGAAACTATCAGTCAGTGAAATATCAGACCACACACCTTTATTTGGGCACTCACATGTCATGGGGTATTTTAAAGCATACAAACAGATGAACTTCAAGTTGTTAATATTCACCATATCCACTGCTATTTGTTTCTCCAGACCTTATCATAAAAATCCAGTTCTGCCTTACCACAAAGTTTATTTCCCTATTCCCCTTTAACAGCATGTTACCTGTCAAGGTTTAAGTTTCCTGTATAAATAAATTCCAGGAGCTTTTGGAATCCATCAGCTTTCACTTGAGTCTGATCCAAGACAACGTTGTTGTCAGACGCGTCTCTGTAAAAGGCCCCGAAGTACTCGCTGAAGGAGGCAAGCACATTCCTGTGCGCTTTGAACTGGAATTCCCCGATGACCACGGTGCAGTCGCACAGGAACCCGGCCTCTCGCTGCTTGTTCAGCCTCTCCAGCAGGTGCTCACAGTGATGGGAATACTGCATTTTGAGAACGCGCTGCAGACACTTCCTGATCTGCGAAAGTTAAAAAAAAAAAACCAAAACAATCAAAACCCGACAAAACAAAACAACAAATCAATTTATATTCAATGTTCCAGCTTTTTTACCCCTTGACAGAGTTAAGGATGACAGAGCAGTCAGTGTCCGGACCTGCCCGTGCTCGCTCAGGACAGTCCGGCAGCACAAGGCACAGCGAGATGGTGGCTGCTGCTGGCCCCGGGATGCTGCGGCTGCAGCGGCGGAGCGCGGGGGCGCGGGCAGAGGCCGTGTGCTCCCGGCCCCCCCGGGATTAGCCCGGCTAAGCCCGGGACTTGGCACACCGAGTCACACCCGGGCCCCGGGGAGCGGCCCGAGGCTCGGACCGCACGGCTCGGGCCGGCCAGAGCTCAGCCCGCGGGGCGGCTGCTCCCGGGCACCGGCACCGGGGTCCGGAGCGGTCCCCATTCGGTGCCGGCGCCGCTCCCGGGCTCGGGGGTTCGGGCGGCCTCGGCAGCGAACGGAGCGCGGGACCCGCGACCCCGCGGCGCCCCCTGCCCGGCCCCGCCGCCGGACGGGACGGAGCCGCATCGCCCTCCCCGCCTCGCCCGGCCCGGCCCGGCCCCGCCGCCCCCGTGTCCCCCCGCGCCCCCCCGGCCCGACCCGGCCCAGCCCGGTGCGGTCCGGTCCGAACGCCGGGGCCCCCGCGCACCTGCGGAGGGGAGAGAGGGTGAGCGCTGCGCTCAGGCCGCCATGTCCCGGTGACGCCGCCGCCGCTTCCGGGACGCGAGTTCCGGCCTCGGCGCCGGGGGCGGCTCGCGAAATTGGGGGATAAAACGGATTTGGTGTTCCTGCCGGGCCGCGCCGAGGCTTTAAATAAAATAACTCTGGCAACAGGATTGAGAAGCCGAGAGCAGTGCTGCGGTACTGCAGGTAGGAGAAAAAAAAAAAAGGAAAGAAAAAAAAAAGCCACCGTGGCTGGTGTTTCCGCCCGGTTTCGAACCGGGGACCTTTCGCGTGTTAGGCGAACGTGATAACCACTACACTACGGAAACCCCGCTTGGAGCCAGCCTGTCAGCTACATCTCTAATACCTACAGCAGTATTCGGTCTCTGCGGGAGTGCCGGGCGCTCCCCGCTCACAGCAGTGACAGCCTCGGTGGGAAGCGCAAACTTCCAGGAGAAGGGGAATGTTTGGCGCTGCTGGCGGGGCAGGGCCGCGATGGAGCAGCGGACGGGAGAGCCGGGAGCTGGGCACGGAGTGTGTGACACCCGGCAGCGTCTGCCGCGCAGGCCTCTCCTAGAGCTGCATCTGGAGAATGGGGAAAGTGGCTAATCCTCCTGGATTTTCTAGTGCACCAGAACTGAAATAACACATCTTGGGAATAACTACAGAAGGGAATGTGGTTTTGCCACTTTTTGCGAGGGAAACATGAACCAGACTCCAACCAGTGGAAAGATGCATCCTGTAACCTTCTCTGAAGTTGTCTGGATTGTGAACAGGTCAAATGCACTCCCAGATGCACTCTGTTTTTCGAAACAGAACACATAATTGAAGTGTACACGTTCCCAGTGTCCTTTACCTGGGACATCCCCAATATACCAAAGATGTTGGTGAGATGCCAGAGATGCTGGTGTTGCCATGGAGACTGAGGTGGAAAAGTGTTTTTCCAATACCACTGTATTTTGTTTGATTCCTGTACTTGTTCAGAAAAGCGTGGGATTGTCATGTTCTGGGGAAATGGGAGGCTGTGGGGAAGAAATGGCAGAGCTCTCCCCTGAGCAGGCTGCTCTGTGTGCCAGCTCAGTGTGTCAGTCCAGGCTGTGCTCCCACTCTGTCTCCAGGTCTCAGCACAGGCTGTGTGACAGACTCCAGTCACAGTGTCACCCACAGTGACAACCAGTGACACCAATCCCTGAAGGCTGCTGTTTTCCCCCTGGTATTTTCCAGTTTGACCTGGACAGCTGTGAGCTCACAGATCATGTAACACGGATTCTGAAAGTGGCACTTCACAAGTCACAGGAGCTGAGGGGCTGCTTGTACAAGAAAATAAAGAAAAATGATGTTATGTGTGCCTCAGGCTTAAGGAAGGGATGACTAGGAATCCCAGCGATGTGGAAAAAACTTTCCACCTTCCATGGCATTATGGTTCAGAATCAAATGTTTAATTGTCCTGAGAGCCTCTTTCACCCTCCTGATTTTGGCACAGAGTTGGCAGGAATTGGCAAGTTCTGCTCCAAATCCATCATGAATGAATCATCATCCTGTTGCCATAAGGACTTCCACTCCAGTCCTTCCTTGTATTTTCTGGTGTCCTCTGCCCTGAATTAAGCTGAGTACATGGTCCCAGGTCTTGAGGTGAAAACCAGATTTTCTCCCAAGATTTCAGTTTGGAAAGAAGGCTCCTTGCTTCCCTCGGTCACTTCCAGCCCATGCAGATTACTGTGACAGAGTACAGGGAGGCTGAGCCTAACACAGTGCACAGAAAATGTTTCTAAAATAGATGTATTTTTAGAGCAGATTTTCCTTAACACTTCCTAGAAAAGAACCCAAGATTTTAGCTACCTGGGAGCAAGCAGGGAGAAGCCTGTGTCTGTAGCACACCAGTAAAAATCATAACACCTAGCACAATTTATTCCTTCTTAGTCCATGAATACATCTTTCTGAATAGACATAAAATACTTTTTTTTTAAGAGGCTCTTTACCAGACCAATTCTGCACAGCATACGTACAACTAAAGATGGGAAGACCACGAGCTCTACGCTATTGTTTCACACTCCTTTGGGCTTGCACAACGCCTTGCTTTTCCATGGAAATCTCAGGGTGGAAAAACAAACACACAAAAGCCTCTCTGAGGAACACGAGGCAGCAGAGGGGTCCGAGGTGAATGCTCCAGGGAGCACCGCAGGGAGCATCCGCCTTGCACAAAGAGAGGTCAGGGCAGAGGTGAATCAAACCCATCCTCCAGCACAGCACAGCACGGGAGGGGGGCGGGGGGATTGGCACAGCCCTGCTCTGGGGAACGGCGGAGAGGAATGGCCTGGCTCCTCCTTCAGGGATCCTCAAATGGGACGGGATGGACCTGAACGAAGGCTCACTTCAGCTCACAAGCAGCAGGCGCCAGTTTCCAAATCCTGATACCAGCCCCTAAATCGCGGTACCCGCCCCCAAACCGCAAGTGCCGATTTCTAAACCCCAGCCACCAGCCCCCAAGCCTCGCTGCCAGCCCCGGGCCCGGCTGCGGGTCGCCGGTCCTGTCCCAGACACGGAGCGCCTCTCCCGCATCCCGACCCGCAGGCGCGCTCCCTGCTAGGCGCGCTCCCTGCCAGGCGCGCTCCCTGCCAGGCGCGCTCTCCCTATCAGGCGCGCTCCCTGCCAGGCGCGCTCCCTGCCAGGCGCGCTCTCCCTGCCAGGCGCGCTCCCTGCCAGGCGCGCTCTCCCTGCCAGGCGCGCTCTCCCTGCCAGGCGCGCTCTCCCTGCCAGGCGCGCTCTCCCTGCCAGGCGCGCTCTCCCTGCCAGGCGCGCTCCCGCGAGCACGCGGCGCGTTCCAAACTCCCGCCGCCCCCCTCGCCCCGCCCCATCATCCCCGCTCAGCCAATGGTGACGGATGATGGCGCCCCTCTAGCCAATGGGGGCGCGGAGGGCGTGGCCGCGGGGTATAAGAAGCGGACGCGGCGCTTCTTCGGCCTTTGTCGGGGTGTGCAGGCCCTACGGCCAACTAACCCTAATGGCGGCTGCGCCCCTCACACACGCCCGCTGTTTTACTCGCTGACTTTCAGCGGGCAAGGGGCGCGGCCTAGGGAAAGGGGGGGCAGGGATGGGGGGGAAATAATTCCGGCCTGAAAAAAAGCCAGCGAGGGGAATCCACACCCCGGCCCACCCTGGGGTCCCTGTCCCACCTCCGCAACCAGGGGTGGTCCCGCCCTCGCCCCTCGTGAAGGCCGCGGTCGGCAGGCTCAGCGCCACTGCCGCCGCGAAGAGTTCGCCTCTGTCAGCCTCGGCGGCGGCGGGGACCCCAGGGCCGGCCCGCCCACCCTGGGCAGGCGGGGGAACCCCAGCAGAGCAAAAGGGGCGCGGCGCCGCGGGGCGCTGAGCAGCCGTGGCTCCGTGAAACGTGGAGTGCGCGGTCAGCGCCGCCCCGACATCCCCAAACCCCCCATCCCCGCCGGCAGTGTCCGGCCCCCCGCCGCCCTCGGGGTGTCCAGGCGGCCCCCGGCTCTGCTGGGCCGGCCGGGGATCCCGAAGGGAGCCCTCGGAGCGCCGGTCCCCGCCGAGATCGGCCGTGCGCTCCCCGGGGAGGGATGCGCCCGCCGCCGCCGAGATCTTATCTGGGAGAGAGAGCCCTGCGGTGATGGAAGCTCAGAAATTTTATTCATCGAGTTTTACTCATCGTTTCTGGGGACAAGGAGGTGGATTTGTAAAAACGAGAGGCACAGAGTGCGAGGAGCTGGGGACAAGTACTTCGCTGTAGTGTGGAGCAAAGATTGTGAGGGGAAGGTGTTGTGGCTTGTCCTCCCTTAGCAATTGCTCTTCCTGTGCTCAGGCTTTGGCACTGGCATGAAGAAAAAACTCCAATGTGTGCCAAAGGCACAGCCTCAAACCTGCCTGCCTTGTGCCAAAGGCAAAGCATCAAACCTGCCTGCCTTGTGCCAGGGTGCAACACCAAACCTGCCTGCAGAGTGCCAGGGACACAGCACCAAACCTGCCTGTTTTGTGCCAGGGACACAGCACCAAACCTGCCTGTTTTGTGCCAAAGGCAAAGCACCAAACCTGCCTGCAGAGTGCTGAGCCCCCCCAGCGCTGTCTGCCCGAGGGAGGAATGCCCAGGGCCCGTCCTGTGCCATCACCATCACAGGAACTGGCTGCTCAGTTACCTCTGCTGTTAATTCTGACCAGAGGTGAACCTTTTTGGTATTTCTGTACCCGGCATCAACCACTCACAGAAGGTTCACCAGACCTTCGGGCACACGTGTGGGGCACAGACATAACCCCACAAACTGCGCTTGGGCATCATCAATGCTCATTTACCGACGCCCCGTTAATATCCTGAGTGTTTGACCAGTGCCATCTTGTGGCCTTCTGTTCTTTTCTTTGCACAGAGGGTGGAAGTGAGCTTGGGTACTTAGTATCTTTTTTATTCTGTTTGAAAGAAACCCTCTGCGGCCAGAATAAACAGAAACACGAGAGGCCGACCCCACACACTTGAAGATATGTAGGACTTTTCTGGTACTGGAATCTGAATTTGCTTAATAAATCAGATCCAGCTAAAATTAGTGCTGGCTCTGCTGATGGCAATGTTCTTTCTTAGTTCAAACAATTGTGTTTTCACTGTTTTATCTTGTTTCCAAGCAACAGTTTTCACTTAGCATCAAATACTTATTTCAGACTCTCAACTAAACATGCAGAGCCAAGGTATTTCATGTGCTTAGGACATTATTTTTCAAATGAAACTCTACTTGACTTACAACTGTCCAAAAAAGAAAAAAAAAAAGCTTTGTCTTCTAAATATACCTGGTTTGGTGGCATTTTAAACGATTTTTTTTTAGCTCTCCCCTCTGAAAGGGGTGATAAGCTGAAATTGCCAGGTTTCTGTAGTCATAAAAAAAGTATGTGCTCTGCAGATCCATGTCAGAGAGAAAACGCTAAGGAACTCAGAACGTGGTCTACTTTTGTTTCTATTTATTGATGGAAACAAGGAAAACTGCAAAGTGACATGGTTGGAGAGAGGACAACAACAGCTTGCTCCTGCTTCTGAACAGCCTGCACAGTTGCTCTACCTGCCCCAGTGAAACAGGCAAAAAAACCTGCGAATGCGGCTTTTTAGGAATGCAAACAGAAGCTCTCAGCTCTTTCACTCCTGAAGTGTTTAAAACCATTTGCAAGTGTATCAAAGGAATTGTATTCAATGTCTCTCCTCAGACCAGATAGGAACAAAAAAATCACCCGGCAGCCCGCAGTAATTACCTGCCCCAGCAGCAGCTCCATCCTGTATCATCTGGCATTAAGTCAGTTTTCTGCCCCCATAATGTAAGTGCTTATTTTAATATCTCCAGATTCGTTTAATTTCAAAACCTTCTTAAAATCCTGTTTATGTTTGGGAGAAGAGGAGCTCTTATGCTCGGTAGAGTTACGAAAGGGCATTACTGAGGTTGACAGGCTGCCCTGCTGTTAGTTTGGGATTTAGGGTTGCAGGTCCTGGGTGACTCGTGGAGTGCCAGCTGCTCGGGAATTAGCACCGAGTGGTCAGGAGGTTCTGTGGCAGATGTTCAGGCTGACTTTTGAAGGACAGCTGGCTCAGGTCTGTGTAAGGTGGGCATTGTTGCCCTTCGAGGTCAGTCACACGACATTTGCTGTGTCAGGCTGGGTACAGGGACAGTGCTGTGGCCAGAGGTGACCCAGCCCTGTGTGTCCCCCCAGCAGGGTGAAGTGGCCTCGCTGCACTCCTGTGTGCCTGGGGTTGCCTTCCTTTTGCACGGTCATCTTCTGCTGTGCTGTTTCTGAACACCCCAGAGCTTTCTGTCCCTGTGGGAAAACTGAGCCTCTTCTGTGGAGAACCTAGGGGAAAAAAAAATAAAAAAATCAGCAGGCCATGGATGAAATCCTTTAGGGGATCCCACAGAACCGGGGGATAGCAGGAGGGGTAGCTTGTGCAAACACCTCTGAGGGTCTTCTGGGGGCTGGCAGAGCTGGGGCCCCGAGGGGATGAACACACCTCCCCCGTTGCCGCATTGCTCAGGATGAAGGCTCGTCCCGGTTGATTCCAGCTGCGGTGCTGTGGGGCAGGCTCGGTCCTGAGCCGTGCTCCTCTCCTGGCTCTACCCTGACCTCCGATTTCAGTCACCTCGCAATGTCGTTGCCCCTTTTTCACTCCCCGTACGTGAAAGCAGCAGGATTTTATCTTGCACTGCTTCCATTAATCTGTTCCCAGTGTAGGGATTGAGCTTTCTTGCATTAGTTTAAAAACAATCGGGGTTGTTTGGGTTGGATGCGATGTGTCAGTGCACTACAAACAAACCAAGGAAGATGTAAATCAGTGCAAGAGGTTTGTAGAGATGACCAAGTGTAAATTCACATGTTGGTGTGACTTTGTGTGCGAATTTAAGGAACACTTTGCCGTGTATTTGAAATGACCAACAGAAAAGCTGGAGTTTTTTCACCTACTGAGAATTGTGCTGACCACTTCCCAAAGCTGTTGGCAGAGGTGACAGCACACACCTCTGTGTTTGTGAGAACAGCACGAGCAGAGTTAACGTTGTGCTGAGATATTGAGTCTAACAACACAGTTCAAGTTGACCTTGCTTAAGAGGCAACAAAAAGTGTCTTAAGGAAAAATAACAATTATCAAAGAGTAAAGAATGGTTTGATTCAAAGGCTGTTTAACCTCTGACAGGTCTGGCAAACATTAATAGAACCCTGCCCTAATTCTGTTTGTAGATTGCCTCAATAAGGGGTACCTTCAAAATGTGGCTGGATGTGGTATCTAAGGATATTTATCAGGGAAAGGAACAGAAGAAGCATATCTCTAAATTATTTATACATAAGTAGTCTAATGGTAAAGTGAAGACATGCAATTAAATTTTTGTAAACGCTAAAAACCATGGACTAAAGATGATGTAAGAATATAATAACTTTATGTGCCCTTCTTTGCCCAGTCCTCTGCATTCAGCTCAACGTACCCAAGCTGGGAAGTTGTTTTATCCAAAAAAAAAAGTTTGGAAAAATCAACCTCAGGAAGTGCTAAACCTCTGACACCAGCGCCTGGGAGAACCCCTCTGGCTCCTGGTGCTGTGCTGGGTGACTCTGCCCTGTCCATTGTGTTGGGTCAGGTCCATTTCCAAGCCAGAGCTCTGCACTGCAGGGCTGTGCTCAGGCACCTGGGGCACGGCTTTTACCTCCTGCACTTACACTTTTCAGGCTGCAGAGGCATGACCTCAACTTGGGCCTAATGGTATTTTTAAATTAAACTTTATTAGTTACTTTTTTTAAAATTTGTGTGTACTCAACTCTAGTTGCAGTTCTGGGTGATGCCTTCCCTAAATCCCTACAAAATTAAGTTGGCAAAGTTTAGGTTCGTGTTTACTTCCCAGTTGGATCAGACCTAAAAATGACAGCGGCTTAGGAGTAGATGGGACTTTTTTCTATTTCTCTTCGGTCATTTGAGTTTTGTATTTCAAAGATTTCAGCAGGAAGAGCTGATCCTCTGTGGCTGCTGAAGCCTTTGTTCCGCCTCTCTTATCTGCGCTGGTATCTCTCGCTGTTGATCCTATTTTTCCAACGGTAGATGGCAACAGCCATTCATTTGTAAAACACCGGAGTGGAACTCGGGGCATTAACACAATTTAATGTGCAAAGAGGGGAACTTAAGTGAAACTGTGTGCAAATATTTGGTTGTCTTGGGTTTTTTGTTGTTCCCCCCCCCAAAAAAAAAAATTCCAAGCCTGCTATGCAATGGAAACATTTGCAATTGAAATAAATTCTTTTAATGGAATCCAATTCAAAGCAATTTTTTTAAAGAAAAAAATGTTATTTAAGCCTCACAGGAAGGCATTATCATCCCTATGTAAAAAAGTATTTTAAAAGGCGTTTAAAATGAATTATCATCCCTATGTAAAAAGTATTTTAAAAGGCGTTTTCCAATGTATGTTCTAAATAAACTGAAGTGATTAAGAAAGGTTGGTTAACACTAAATTTTTATTCCCTTTCAAATTTGCTCAAAACACTACTAAATTGCAGTTTATGTCTGGTTGAGAAAATAATTAAAACACATCTTTGCACAAATTAAAAAAAATATTTCCTGTTTATCCTGTTTAGGATTCACCTTGGCAAAGTATTTTAACAATTTGACCCCATTGAAAACAGTGTCAGAGACCAGCATTTTCAGATATTAAATTTTACTTTTTGCCTCTAAAAATGCATCGCATGATTTGATGCTAGATGTGCAAACGTCAGGCTTTCCAGTGCACAGCAATGTGTCGTGGGATAAATTGCTTTCCATATTTCTCATTTATTTCAATAAATCTACTGCTTGCTTTTGTGGAATACACACTTTGCTTCCCAAAAGTGAACGTGGGAATCGTGTGAGTGAGGAAGGTAATCATCTATAACAAAGTTAGAACCAAGTCACAGGACTTTGGGGAATTTTACAGCTGCGAGCCGAACTTCTCGTGCATTATCACAGCGTTCTGGTTTGCCACGATAACGAGTTTAAAGGCTGGAATTTCTCTGTTTTTATTGAAAAGATAATCAGACTCTCTCTCTCGTACATTAATGATGGGATATTGGCAGCTCCGATAATTTCACAGGAAACATTTTAGTGTGGCAATTAGTATTTTAATAAGGTGGGGTTTTTTTTTTCTTTCTTTTTTTTTTCTTTGTGTTTTTTTTTTTTTTTTTTTTTTTTGTGTTTTTTTTTTTTTTTTTTTTTTTTTTTTTTTGTTTTGTTTTGTTTTGTTTTTTTTTCTTACTACTGTACTTGGTATTATCTGAATTGTCCAGTTGGGCGCTTCACTGCGCTCCGTGGTGGGGGGGGACACAAAACAAGGCAGGAAGGATGAAAAGTGACAGAAATGAAGCGGCAAGGGGGGGCTTTGCTCCCAGGACTGCTGCTGACTCCAGCTGTGCCCTTCTGAGCCGCTCGGGTCCCTCCTGTGCAGCTTTTACGGTGGGGAAGGATCCCGGCGCCCTTTGGGATGGGAAATGCTCAGCAGCGCTCTCCCCCTGCCCAGGGCAAAGGAGCCATCGAGCCCTATTGTTTCCGGAGAGTATCAAACTGTCCTCTAGCTCGCAAACTTCCAGCAACATTGACCAAATCGACTTTTCCTCGCCGCTTCTGAGCCTCCTAAAGAGCAGAATTCCATCGCTTCTTTCATCACTCTAATATTCCTTTAAACAACTGTATCATGGGATCTATTGTGCTTAGCTGTAGTGTGTCTACCGTGCAGCCCGTGTTTTTCATCACAGGAAGCAGCTTGAACTGCTTATAACACATGGAGTAGATATTTGTCTTGTTTCAGAGCAGCTTTATATCGTTCAGCTGGCTTTACAGCCTCTTCTGTGTCTGAAGATAAGTACGTTTCAGGATAATCCTGAAGTTTTTATCTTCTGCATCGCCAGCCCACACTTTTCGTTACCGTTCCGTCTTGTGCTGCTCCAGGCAGCTTTGAACAGCCTTAGCTGGACAATGAAGGGAGTGAACTGGCAAAACTGCTAATTTCTCTCCCTTTCCTTTCACTCTTATCTCCTATTCTCTAAGGTACACGTCTTTATCTGCATGTTTCCAAGAAGGTGTTCAATTAATAACTCAGACAAGTCAGAGCTGATAGGATCTTTTCATGTATTAATTTAACTCTTCCTTTCAAACGGAGTGCCAGGGAAAAAAAAATCACTGTTTTCATGTTTTCTCTATTTATTCTGGCTGGATTTTTTAATTGAAGTTGCATGCTGTAGTCCTTTGATTCTGCTCCCAAGAAATTATCAGGGATTACAGTAGTGGCCTTACAGGTAATGGGGGGTTCTCACTGA
This sequence comes from Phylloscopus trochilus trochilus, assembly GCA_016584745.2. NCBI lineage: Eukaryota > Metazoa > Chordata > Aves > Passeriformes > Phylloscopidae > Phylloscopus > Phylloscopus trochilus. The sequence goes on from WQNJ02000041.1 coordinate 15,615,036, forward strand.
TGTCTTGAAGAGTGGCTTTCTTCTCTATTAATGTTGATTTTTAAGTTGTTTTTATTTACAGCAAAAAGATAAACCCACAGACTTAGCCAGGCAGGATATGGAAGTATTAGGTGGTTTGTTACTCTGTTGTGTTTGGGTTTTTCTCTGATAATAAGAATGCAGCTTAGCTGATGAGTGAAACAAAATTGGTTTTCAGTGGACAATCACATGACTTGTCCAAAGGCAGAGGTTTATTGGTGTGTATGTGTGAAGGATTTAGCAGTTACAGAGGATGATGTTTAAAACTCCCTGTTCTTTCATTAGACATGAAAGACAATATGTTTATTTTACATTTGTGTTGGTCTTGCAGCAGGTTTAAACTTGTAAGAGCCAAGTTGATTTGATATTAGGAAAAGAAATCCTTTTGGCTCTTATCTAGAGTTTAAATGGATCTTATCCTGAAAAGAAACTCTTGTCCTGTGAGATGCAGAAAAACCACAGACCCCATTGGCTAAAACTGGAGATGAGGATGCCCCACTCCACAGAGCAGCAGGTTGTTTAGTGAACATAAAATGAATACATTTCCCTGAGAAAACAGGTAACCAACTCACTAAAACATGATGTTCTATACTGAAAAAAATTCTTTAAAGCCCCTCTCAGGGAGCCTGTTTTGTTTTGTTTTGTTTTATTGGAAGTGAAGATAATGATTCTTTATTGGTGTTTTTAATACCAAAATGTTATTTATAAAGTATTTTATAGCTTTTTGTTCCTATGGCTTATGAGTCCATGTTCTAACTGCTTTCAGAGAGAGCAGCCACTGTGAATTTTAAACTAAATAGATGGCAAATTCTGAAAAATGACAGTAGGCAGTCCTGATTTTCCTTGTGAAATCACAGGAAGCTTTCAATGAACAATCTCCCAGAAATAAATTTATAGAATCTATAAGAAATATTAGGCAACACAAAAATTGTTACGCAATACAGAAAAAAATTACTCATTAATAAGCTTTTTGTTTTCATTCATTTTTCTACCAAGTTGATTTTTCATTCTGCAATCACAAGGACTTTCCATAAGGATTTTTTTCCCTCAGAAATGCTATTTTTAATGTAGCAAACTTACACTACTTAAGGAAAAAAAAGCTGGTTTACGTCCAGTGAGGATCATGAACACAAATTGCTGACTCTGTGATTAATACAGTGGTTTAGTTGTCAATCTATTTCATGGAAACCTTGAGAGTAGAAAGTTCAAGCTTAAAAGGCTCAGGGATACAGCAGTACTGGAGTATTTCCAGCATTTCCCTTCTATTTCCAGGTTTATCTTGGTAGTACCTCCAAGGCAGGTGACACATGAAGCCACAGGTGACACAAGAAGCTGCAAGTGACTTACTGGCTTGGCAGTGTTACTTTAAAATTCAGTTTAGTCTTGCAACAAAGCCTGTTCACATCATGTTTTAACTGTGTTTCTCAACTGCAACTTCTGGCCAACTGTCTCAGCTCAAGATTTTTCAGCTTAAAGAAAAAAAAATGCAAGAAGGAGCAATATGCAAAAAGGTGGAAGTCTACTTTAATAAAGCAAGCCCTGCAACATTTTATTTCCCTTTTTTAAAAAAATGTACAGCAAGAGCTTTGAGTGTTTTCCATCTTAAAGTTTGTGCCAGGTAAATTGTGCATTTTAAACGAGCCCTTTCTAACAATTAAGGGATGTGTACTTCATTGGTTGAAGATTTGGGAACCAAATGTGAAAGCCAAAGGAGAGATTGCTGAGAGCTCCTCGGTGTAAAGGCAGATCATGGGCTGTGCCCAGGTTGCTGCTTGACAAGGAGGGGTATGGACTGACAGGGTTCCTTAAAGGAGTGCTTCAAGGACAAAATGAAAACATTTCCACAGGGTGCAGCCATCAATCAGCAGGGGGATGTTCTTGTACACCAAGTACAACCCAGCAGAGCTTTCCAGTGACCTTAAAGCACTGGCCAACATAGGAGCTGCTCCAGTAATTACAGATTACATTAAAGTAGCCAGTAAAAGCCAACAGCCAACTACCAGGCAAACCTTTTATACATTATTAAAATCATATCCTTCCCAGAAGATTCAAGCTAATAAAATGGAAGTTGATAATGCAATCAGTAAAAAGCGGGTTTAAAAAAAAAAAATAAAATTCTCCTTTGTTGATAATGTCCCAAGAAATCCTTTGTTTTATATAGTGCCTAATGTATGTAAGTGTGGGAATAATCCCTCAGGTATATTAACAGTTTCAGTTGCACATTCCTTGAGACTGCCTTGAATTTTTTATAATTACATTTTATTAAGAAATAATTGTTATATATCAAGTGTGGCTTGCACTTAGATTAAAGATTAAAGGCTGTGGTTACATAATATTTCAGCAATTAAAATACCAAAAAATTTTTAAAGTATGAAATTGGAAGGATTTTTCTCATGTATCATGAAGCTAGTTTGCCTTCCTGAGCAACTGCCTGGGTCAGTTTGTTACAGGCCCTGAAAAATCAGAAATACTAGAGGTTTGACATCAAAAAAGGAAGAGGGAAGAAACACTTTGTAGGTAAGGAGACCAATATTTCCTGCTAACATTTTTAATAAATCACTTATGAGTGAATACATTCTATGGACTCCTTAAAGGAGTCCAGGTGTGCCTGACTCTCAGACCAAAAGTTTCTGAAAACTTGGCATTTTGAGGGATTGACTGAATAAGAAATTTTCTTCTTGTTGGCCAAGACAGTGTATTTTATTATATAATAGAACCAGGGTCACCTGTGTTTGAGAACTGACACCACACAGCAGCTGCTTTTGTGAGGTTGTTGGTCAGACTTTGATTTCATAAGACTCTTAAAATGTTAAAACGAGGTATTTAATATTCCCTTATATCTTATACAAAGTTTAGGAAAAAGGTTCATATTGGAGAATACTCTATGACTGGATTAGTTTTTTGTTTCTTTGAGCCTAAAATCTGAGACCCAGCTGTAAAACTGTCAGCAAACCAGTTGAGTGTGCACTGAACATCTAGAGCACAGCTCAAAGCAGAATGAGGGCAGAGTTTCTGTGTGATTAAAAATAAATATGGCCAGGATAAATCAGTTTCATGATGTATTTTACACACAGAACACTGTAGTTGCAACAATTTCTCCCTTCAGTCATTAGCTGGAGTGGTAGAGCAAGATCCAGCCATGCCAAGTGAGGAGCTACCTGTTTACTGTTTCTTCAGGTCTCCCAAAATGATTGGAAATATTTCAGTTTTGTGCATTAGACCACAGCTATTACCTAAAGCAAGAAGTACTTTCTGGTCTGTTCCTGGGGAAGGAAATACTGCTTCCAGCAGGAGTTAACTGTGAGTTTGTCACTCTTAGTTTAGGCAGCTTGTTACTCAAGGTCTGGATATAGTCTTAGCTACGGCTTTTGAACAAAAACTGCTCCAATAAAGTCTATTTTTACTTTTTAAATAGATTGCTTATTTCAAAACCAAAGGGTAGGTTCCTATTTTTGTAAAAAAAAACCTCCAAAGCAACCCTCTAGCCCCTGGCCTGATTCTTTGTTGTTCACAGTCTCAGAAAACTTGTCTAAAGCAGCAAATAGATCAAGGAGTAGCAGACCAAAGTCAGCCCATGTGCAGGTCCAGTGCAGTCCTTGGAGCAGTGCCTGCCTGCTGGGGCTGAATTTCTTCTCTATCTTCACTGTGTGAGTAGAGATTCTATTTCAGTTCTTCAGAGGTGCCCAAGAAAACTTTGTAATTGATGTTTTCCACTCATTTTCTTTCTCTGCTGGTTCTGTATTTTGGTAGAATCGTGTTTCCCCAGCTTTCAGATGTGTGCTTGGACGCTGGAAAAACTCACTCTCATGCATAATGAAAGAGGAAAAGTTACAGAGGAGAAATTTCTTGGCTGGAGTCTCCATTCCTGCTCTGTATCTTGCTCTACAAGCTCCCACAGCAAGTGAGTGGTAGAGCCAAGAATAGAACACCACTTCTCTGACACCCAGTCCAGTGCCTTAACCCCTGTCTCCCGTGAGAAATTTTGTTTTGCTTTTCTGTGCAGTGCAAAGATAAGATCATATTTTATTTTGGTGCCTAAATTGATCTCTAGGGTGAGTGAATAAAGTTGGGAAATAGCCAGAGAATAACACAATGTAAATAGTGAAACGTAAGGAGGTTATATATATATAACACTACAGCTTCTCAGACTGCTGTGTGTCTAGGTAGAATTAATTAAAAACTCTATGAAGCATTTGAGTTCTTTCAGGGTTGTTTTGAGCACGTGAGGACTTCTTCAGTGAGAAAACAGGATTTATTTTGCTCAGCTGGATTTTGTTTGAGAGCCAGTGGAGAAGTTCTTTGCTCTGTAACATAAAATGCTTTTCCTCCCTGGTAGCCCTTGCTTTGTTGGGATAACAGCAGGTGTTGTGTTGCCTGTTTGGGGATAGCAAAAGAAATTTGGGAAGAAGATGGAATTAGGGGTTGATTAGTTTGTCCTCCAGAGTTTGAGTTCTGACAAATCAGGGAGGTGTCACCTTGCACTCAATTTCAGGCAGAGTTAGAACTCCTCTTTTCCCAGCCCTTCCCAACACGTGAGCAAGAGGCAAGTGCTAAGTGCCAAAGGTGAAACCTGGATCCCACCTCTCTTTTAAAAGCATATAAGTTCGAAGAGCAAATATTTTGGGAAGATTTCTTTCCGAAGTCTCTTCATACATCATGAAGGGGTGTGCCCGTGTATATGCAGGGAAGAGAGATTGCTGTAAAAGGATAGGAAAGAGGTCACTGTAGCTTTCAGCCCGTGCTCTTTAGCCATGTTTATTGTTTCTATACAGGCATTTGCAACACAAACTGCTGAAATGCATTAGAAAATGGCCCTGCATTATTCCAGGTACCTGGAATTGTGGGTGCACACACCAATTGCTGGGGACAAGATGAAGCGTGACCTTACAGCACCACTGGGACGGGGGCTTCCTTCTCCACTGATGGCAAAATAACACATTTCCTTGCTCACTGGCTAGAAATGATAGGGAATTTTTTGGCAGTGCTTTACACTTGGGAACTCTTTATTTCTCACCGCTGAAACATTTTGTGGGAACACGCCAGTTTCAGTGAAACTTCTGTAATAAAATGTTTCTTTTCAGGCTAGGATTTAGAGGGGGTGGGCTCTAACCCTGATCTGCTTCTCTGAGAAGAAGGATTTAACCCCCAAAGTCTTCACATTCCAAAAGAGTCCTAATTCTCAATTATGATGATGTTAGAGTGCCTTTTTTTTTTCCTGAGCTTCTGTAAAAATAAACAAAACCCCCAAACAACGAGCAAATCCCACTTCTAAGGTCATCTTGTTGTGATTGAGAGTGCTTCTGAAATTCTGAAAGGATTTCTGGGATGGGAAAAATTATTTTCCTTCTCTTTCAACTTCGCACCTCACCACTCTGTCATGAACTTTGCATGTGAGATTTTGCTCTTGATGAATGAGCTCTCAGCCATAAAGACTGCTGTGAACTAGGCTTAAGGACTTCCCTGAAAAATGAAAACCAAAAGGCTAAACCACAGTTACCTTAGGAAATGTGAAGAAGGAGAAAAATGAGATGTTTGCTCTCCTGCCTCTTCTCTAGGGTTTTGTCACTTGTTCTTCACAGATTCTCCTGTGCAGAACTGGCAGCTCCTGCTCAAATCTGAGACAGGGATGGAACATTTCTGGTGATCAGGGAGGGTCTGCTGGGATCTCAAGGGAGTGACAGGTGATGGCTCTGCTGGAGCCGATCCCCTCATCAATACCAGCCCTGATGCTTCATCAGAAGGAAATCACAAATTGACTCTTCACCTTCATGGGCTTTTTTGGTTCCTGAAGTTATGAGTGCCAGCTGCAGTGTGAAATAAATGTAAATTCCATCATTGCTCCTTTTGGAATCTGATACCTATTGTTATTTACTGTTTGCTGTTGTGGCTGGGTTTTTTTTTTTTTTTTTTTTTTTTTTTTTTTTTTTTTTTTTTTTTTTTGGTCATTATCTGTGTGACAAATGAAAGAAAAGAGTAGAATTTTGACCTGAGATAAGTGTGAATGTCCAGTGATTCTACTCTGCCTTCCTCCAGGCAGCAGACACCAAGAGGCTTCAGAGCTGTCAGAGTGGCCGTATCTTTACACGGAGTTGTATCAAAGTGGAGAGTTTAAATCTTACAAATCATTTCACATATACTCATCCTCCTCTGGGGGAAAAAAATGGCCTAAGAGCTGTTTAGTGTGCTCTTATTATGGTGATGAGTGCAGAATGAAAGAAACAAATGGGAATATTTTAGAAAAACTTGCCAAGACATTTTTAAGAAGAATTACTCAGTAGTCAAAGTATCGTGGCACTGCACTTGATGGGTTTTTCATACACATTGGGTTTAAGTGCTGGGGATTCCTTTGGGGATTCCATATCTAGCAGAAAGTCCTGAGCAGTGCTGTCTGTACTCATGTCCCAAGCAGAAGTAGCAGCACATGACATACAAGAGAGCAATTCTGATCTGATGAGGGAGGAACTGAACACCCTGGGCTGCTGTCAGCTGCAGGCGCTGTCTGTGTGCGCCCTGTATTGGTACAAGGTTGCTTGTACCATGTGTGCTCTCATAAAAACCTCCACAAATTGAAGCAGCAGTGCTCTGAGGATGCTTTCCTTCTTCACATCTCTCAGAAATCGCTTCCAAATCAGCTCTGAATGTGGCTGAATAAAGTCTGGCAGTGAATTCGGGCTTTGATAGCAACGGTTCCTATGCACAAGATGATTTGGAAACACTTTTCAAAGAGGACAAACGTGGTCTGTCTCAGCCAGTGTGGAAATCCTACAAAATTCCTAGTGAAGGATTGTGACAGAATGGAATATTTGCTGGGTACTGGGGGGCAAAGGAAGTAAAAAAAAAATTACAATTTTTCTAAGTGATTCTTGAGAGTACCTCAAATTTGCTTCTGACAAACTATTTTATTCGCTATTAATTTTAATAAATTAAAAACGTTTTTCATTTCTAGGTAGTTTCTGCTCTATCTTTGAACCTTGAGGCTGATTGTTTTAATTCCACAGGGTCTGGAGGATGGGGTTCTTTGTCTTGGTACAATAACCACACTATAACCAGCCATCATTTTCTGTTCCTTGCTCTCTTAACTTTCATTCTTTATGTGACACTATTTGCATTTTAGCTCCAGCAGGCATCAAATAAGATGTTTAATTAAAAATGTTATTGGAGGTCCAATTTAAGATCAAAGATCACATGCTATCAGAGATCCAGTATTTTGATACCACAATAATAGGTACCTTAGAAGTAGTCAGATGGGTTAGATTAGATAGTAATTTATTTTAGCTTGTTTCCTTTTCCTTAGTACTCATTCCAGATACCATAACCTGCTAGAAGTTTTAAGAAGAGGCAGTAATTTTTAAAGTGAAAAGTAAAAGACTCCCAGTTTAAACAAAACTGATCAAAAAAATCATGGAAATAGGAAATTGAGACCTTTAGAATATATAGGACCAAAAGCATAATAAACATTGACTGGGAACACAATCTTGAATGCTAACAGAAGTCCATTTGTTGTACCAAACATTTTGCCTAATTTAATCTTCAAATGCATTACTGCCAGAAAGAATAGAAATTTCAGGCTTTAATGTGTTGATTGCTCCTGAACTTCAGCTTTAACTGCTGGTGCTGATAGTGTGTCCCACTGAAAAGACCCTTTTAATTGTCCTTGTCATCCATCTCAGTGAACTCGTGCATGTGTATTATTTACAGATCATTCTTTAAACTGATAAATAAGTTGTGTACCCAGACGGGAACAAGAGATAAAATTAGGCTCTGTTGCCATCAGAGCTCAACAACAGTGTGTGAATTTGAGCTCCTTGCAGAGCTCCTGACACAAAACTCCAGAGAAAGAAGAGGCAGGGTTAGTTCATTCCTTGGCCGTGCATCTGCACAGCGAGTGCTCAGCTCTCCCAGGACATCAATCACCTCTGCAGAGATGCAAGAGCCCTCCACTTCCAACACAGCCCACAGCAGTTAATGGAGCTGGCAATGTGCTTTTTTTACCTTTTGTTCTACTTCTGGATTGCTTTGATTTTAGATTAAGTAATCTAAACGTCTGTTTGGTGAAGAACAGCACTTTTTAAAAATGATTATTATTATTCTTTCGCCTTTATAAATTATTCTAACAGCTCTTCCGGCTAATAAATCATAGCTCGGTTGGTTCTAATGCATTTGAACTGTCAGCCAGTATGTGCAGAATGTTATCAGTTTTCACGCGTTACAGATAGCGGAGGTGGAAAAGTGGTTTTCGAACGGTGCTGAGCTACTGCAAAGATTTTCCATTCGCTTCTGAGCCATCGCCTTTGTGTCGTCTCGGGGATTGGCTTGAAAGGGAGGGGCCAGGCTCTGCCAGGAGGGGCTCTCCACAAAGCTTCCTCCGGCACCGATGGAATCCAAAAATCCCTGAAGTGAGCAAAGCCCCGTGATTCCCCCAGCCAGAGAGCGGAGCAGGGCTCCGGCTCCTGCCTCCCAAACCCCAGAAGACTTTAAACGACTTTCCATTTTTTTTTTTTTTTTCTCTCCTTACCCCGAAGTGGCTTTGGAAACACGGCAGGAATGCAAATAAACGTGTAAAAGAGTCAGTCTAATCGGGCACGCGGTTCTCAGAACTTCATTACTCTTCGTTATCTGAAAAACTGCAAATAAGAAGAAGGGGAACGCCAGCAGGGCAGAGATGCGTTGTCACATTGCAGACTTCGTGTTAGGAGGGGCAGTGTGAATGTTAACAGAAAGCCTGACAACCAAAATTCGGTATACCTGGGTTCAGCCTTGTGAATGGACACTATTTTTAGAAATGAATTCAATCGAAAAAAAATCCTTATTTTCCGTGTAAATGGACAACTTGTTTAAATTCAGAGGCAAAAAAACCCCCAAACACCTGGGGTTAAGTGTAAGACCCACAATTCGATTTGCATGTTGAGTAATTCAGACTGTAATAGAAGCTTTGTCATGTTAAGGTTAGGTCTTTCCTGTGGCTGTTCAAGTGGGCTCTAAAGACTTTTTAACGTGTTGCAGGATATTAAGGGGGGAAGGTTTGACCTACATCCATTTTTTTTTTTTTCAGCCCCACTTCTGCAGGTTTCATCACGCTCCCCGTGTCTTGCACGTGGGACATTGCTGAGGGCAGGATAGGTGCCCAATTGCCTACATACAATTTCATCAGGAAAGGTATATGATTTATTGCCCTGTAAAGGGTTTTGACATGAAGCCTGTGAAAAGCACTATATAAATGCCAATACAATATAAAACGTCACACAAATACTTTGCTCATTAATTCTGACCCTGTGCTTTTGTACTGGAGAGAAATGAGAGTGAAATATGAATGTGTTCCTTATGCTTTAAGGGGAAAAATGGGGCTGTGGGTTTTATAAAGGCTGATGTGTTAACCTGCCTTTGTGGTTCCTTTAAAGACAAGCAGCAAGAAGCCCATTCCTGCCTGGAAGTTATGCTGTGAGCAAAAGCAGATGAAGCCCTCAAAAAGGGGAGCCCCACGTTTGTGATGACAGTCCTTGGTCATGACACAGCTTTCACCACACAAAGAGAGGATTTCATTTTTTTTTTTTCTTTAAAAATTCCATTTATTTCAGCTCTACAAGCTCTGGAAGCCTGTCTGCTGTCATCCCATTGTAATTTTACTCCATACATGTTCTCATATTTTCTTTAAACAGGTTAATACCCAGATCTTCCCCAGTCTTCATGGCCTGTTTCAGAACGTGGCTTCAGCTGAAGAAACTGCTTCACCAGAGTGTTTTAGTGACTTGCTAGAGCTGAGCAGCCCCTGTTGTTCATCTTTGCTTTGGCCAAAGGGGACAAGAGCTCCTCAAAGCCCAGACCTCACCTGTCCTCAGCTCCTTCCTTCTGGAAAATCACTGGGGAGGTCAGGGAGGAAGGGGAAGGTTATGGAACGTACTGGAAAATCCCCTTTCATCCTCCGCAGGGATTTTCCAGCCTTGCCCAATTCACTTTGCAGAACGGGAGCCAGCCTGGCCCAACGGGTATAAATCACAAAACTCTTGTGTCTGAACAGCTGAGGTTTTCCCTCATGTGCTGACCCACCTTCATGGTGGGACTTCAGTTTTTTTTAAATATTCGTGCACCAGCTTTAACTATCACTGTGTACTGAGTAAAATTTGTTTCATTCCTTTATTTTGGTTTTAGGTTGCTTTTCAAATTCCTTCCCCCTTCTGTGTTTCTCTGCGATTTCAATTGTTTCTATTTTTGCTTTAAATAGGATGTTCACTTTCTGCTGATCTTTGCTGACACTTTTCCCTTTTGATTTGTAGTACTATTAATTCCCCTCTGTTCAATGTTTTGTCTGCATTCAGAACATGTTTGTTTTTCTCTAGTGGCCTGTAATTACTTTCCCCCTCCTACTCTTTAATTTTTCCAATTATGTTCTCCGCTGATGCTCCTTTAAGAGCAAGAAATACTGGGAGTAACCTCTGAAGATTTGAGGATATGACATTTTTGGCCAGAAAGTGCTTTTAGTCTTGGAAAAGACCTTGAGTTGGGGATATTGATTGCACCTCTCTTTGGTACTGGGGTAAATTAATATTTTTGGGGGTTGCAGTTAAATAATATTGAGTCCTGTTTCATGTTCAGGGATGGTCCTGCATCACCATCTTCTAGTGGGACTGAGGACAGAGGCAAACATCCCGGCTGTGCATCTTAAAACAGAGCTTTTGGGTTTGGGGAAGCCTCTGTCCCTTTCAGGTGAGGGGTGGGGGAATGCAACCAAATACCACAGTAACATAGGAAATCTGCCAGGAAGCAGAAAATCAGGTTCAGTTCTCTGGTGTCCCCATTAACCACAGTGGCCTCCAAGCTGCTCTTTCCATCTTGCCTCTGGCCCGTTCATTTTCCTCTCTTTTCCTTTTAGTCTCAATGTTGTGGAAATCCAGGTCCTTCCTACAGGCAGAAACAAGATCTGCTTCAGAGTTGGCACCCCGCACCATTTTCACAGGGAAACATTTCTCGGGGAGCGCTGTGCAGAGCTCGCCCCTGCGCTGCGCCTGTGAATGCACCTCATTCTTGGCGGCCGCGTGTTTCCAGCGGCACTTCCACCCGGGACAGCCTCCATCCGTGCCCGCTGCAAACCCCGAGCCAGCTCCGCTTCCCGGCAGGCGCCGGCACCGGACCCTAAACCCGCGTCCCATCCAAACCCGTTTTTTTTTGGGGAGGCTTTTCTGTGCTCTCCCTCTCCAGCGCGGGGTGCGCGCCCGCCCGCCCGCGCCCTGCAGTGCGGCGCCGCGGCCGCGAGGGGGCGCCGCAGACCGCGGTGCGGCGCGCAGGGGCGCGCAAGGGCCGGGCGGGCCCGCGCAGGGGGCGCGCAGGGCGCTGCGGGAGCGCGCAGGGCGCTGCGGGAGCGCGCAGGGCCGGCAGAGTCCCCAGCGGCGGCGGCACCGCGCGGCTGCTCCGCGCTCAGCCGCCGGCCCCGCAGCCGCTCCCCGCGGATCTCTCCGCAGGCGCGGCCCGAGCAGCGCTCCCGAGGGGCGGCGGGAGCTCCGCGGGCGCTGCCGCTCCTCGAAAGTCGTTCCGAGGCGGCAGCGCGGGGCGCAGACAGCGAGGCTTTGTGCAGGCGTGTGCGTGGAGCAGGAAAAAATAAAGAGAAGGGGGAGAGAAAAGAAAAAAAAAAAAAGGGGGAAAAAAAAAGGCAAAAAAAAAAGGCAAAAAAAACCCCAAAAAAACAAAACCGCTCAGAGTAGGTTTGTTAAGGAATCCGGTAAGTTATAGGAAGCGAAATTAAATGTCTGGTGCTTACACGACGGCATGTTTTACAAGGGAGAAGGAAACTGTGCAGAAAATGCATGGGCTTTTATTGTTGGATTTCATTGCCTGTATTGTGGTGGATGCTTTATGCTACGGAGAGCAAGTTTAATTGAACCAGATCGCTGATTTCATATAGTAGGGGGCATGGGGTGGGTTTTTTTTTGTTTTGTTTTGTTTTGGGAGTTAACCGTTTCGGGGACTAGAGGCAGGCAAGGCTGAGCTCCACAGCTCCGAGTTTCAAGCCAGCAAATAAAAACACATTACATAAAAACAAACACCGAGCCCAGTTATCAAAGCCTCAATCTCTAGCTATTATTTTTCCCTTGTATTTGGTGCCTTTTTTTTTTTTTTTTTTTTTTTTAAATCACATCTGTCGTTCCCAGCCTTTCCCAGGACTGCAAAGCAAAGTGGACAGCTTCCATGTGACCACCTAGGACAGGAGGCATTTTCTGCTGGGAAACTTTGCTGTGCTTTTCTCCTTTCCTTTCCTTCTGAGAGCTCAGAAAAGAAAATGTGCAATCTTCCCAGCGATTAAAGTCTCCGTATTTGTCTTCAGACTTATCGGGTTTATCCAAACTTTTGTGTGTGTGTATCCCCCCGCCCCCCCCTTCTGTGCATTTGTAAAGTAGCCCCATCTAGCAATGATAAATATCCCTGTTGATCACTTGATTGATTACCTCTCGGAAAGGTCACGCGGGCTTGCAGTAATTTCCTTTTGCCTAAGGCTCCCTTTTCACTTTTACTCCCGCACGACAGCTCCAAGTATACAGGATCTTTATTTTTGATTTTTAACCCCTAAATAGCTCCCCGAAAACAATGCGTTGGTGAAAAGAAGGAGGGGAAATCAGCCGGCGGCTCCGCGCTGCCCCAGCCCTGCCGCGCTCTCCCGGGGCGGGTTTGGGGAGGGAGAGCCTCCCTCCCCTGCTCTCCTGTGGACTGAGAATTCGGATTTAAACAACCAGACAAGCTATTAATTTACCCATGCTACCCAGGGTCCTGAACCCAATTAATTTCTAATAATTACAGCCCAAGGGGGCTGGAGAGATCCCTCTGCCTCTTTCTAGCCTTGCCACTTCGCGGCACCGAGGTCAGCATATAATAATAAAGTGTATATTTTGAAAGTGATCAGCAGAACAGTGAGTTATTGCAATGAATGAAAATTGTTTCCATTTTGGCTAATTGAGCCCGTGGCTGAAAGCTGGAGTTCTGAGACTAAATAAAGAGGACTGTTTTATTTCGACGTGGGCTGGAAATCCCTGCATAGCTTTTCGGTCACCCAGCAAGAAACTTAATTTCTTAACAGCAAACCTGAAATCAAACGTTGGGTAAACAGTATTAATAATTGCATTACAATGATTAAATTAATCTTACTGGTAGCTAGGAGAATATAGATTGAGATTGAGTAACACGATGTAAAGTTCACTGCACAAAGACAATAGCACAACAAATACCTCGATAAAGAATTCCAACTTTTCTCCAAGTAGACTGCGGGGCTTGTTCAACCATAATGTAAGGAAGAGAAAATTTCCTGTTACGGGGAAAGCACTGAAACCTGCGTACGAGGGGGTGCCTTTGGTCTCTGTATTAGAAATAGATTTGATTCCGCCCCTCCATCCGGAAAAAATACATCCCCAAATTTCAATCTCTGTTTCTGCCCGTGGATCTGCCGAAAGCCACCCCGCATCCCCGCCGCCAGTCGCTTCCCACCCGGGAGGGAGCGGAGGCTGCCGGCGCGGGGGAGCTTCCCCGCACGAACGAAACGGAATTCCCGGGGGGCTGCCCGGCACTTTTCGGGGAAGGGGGAGAACATGACGGGCCCGAGCGGGCGATGCCGGAGCCGCTGGGTGAGCGGCCGGGGGCGGCCCGGGACGGCGGCCGGAGCCCCGGGCGGGCGGCGCGGCACCTGCCGGGCTCCCGGGGCCGCTGGGACGGCGGGCAGGTGGCGGTGACAGGCGGGCACGGCCGGGGTCAGGGCTGCCCACCCGGGAAACTCGCATCTGTGCCCCCGGCCCGGCACGGGGCTCGGCCGACCGGGTGCCAGCGGGTCCCCGGGCGCGGGGGAGGACGCGCATCTCTGCCCGGGCGGCGGCTTTGCCGGGGTCTCCGCTAAAACCGGGGGGCGCGGGAGGCGGGGGGAGTTTCGCAAAGTTCACGGGCGTTTTGATTTTTCCCAAGTGACCCGGCGCCGCAGGTCGGGGTGTGTGTGTGGGGTGAGCTGGGGACAGCTCGGTGCCGCCCCGCAAGGAAAGGCGCTGTTTGCCGGCGAGGTCGGGGCTCGGGCAGTGCCAGGAGCCCGAGAGCAGCCCCGGGCCCCGGGCCGGCTCCGCGCATCCCCCGCGCAGCCCGTGGCCGCTCCCCGGCTGTCCCGGCCCTGCCTCCGCCGGGGCAGAGTGGCCCAGCTCCTCCCGGAGCAGCCCGGACAGGGCACCCCGATGGGTGCAGGGGCTTTGGGGAGGCCCCTGCCCTCCTGCCCTTCCTGCTCCGAGGGCTTTAGGTGCTCCCCTGCCCGGCTGCGGGGGGATGTGGAGTGGGCAGAGAGCAGCTGCGTGCCCTTAAAAAAAAAAAAAAAAAAAAAAAAAAAAAAAGACAAAAAATCCAAGTTACAAATGAAAAAGAACCGATTGGCATCAAGGACGGCTCCGCAGTGCGGGTTCTTTGCGCCTGTCTGCCGGGCGTTTGGGGCAGCGGCGTGGGATGCGCGGTGCCCCCGCCCCACGCGCGGGGTTGTCCCCGGTGGGGTGCGGAGGGCGCCGGGCGGGGGGCGCTCCACGGGCTGCCCCGATCCACAGCACCCCGGGGGGGGGGGGGGGGGGGGGAGGTGGGATTGAAGGGGGAAGGGGCGATGCTGAGGATTTTATTAAAACAAAAAAAGTTGAGCAGCGTGTATGTACTGGCGCAGCCCCGAGTCTGAAAGATTGTAATTTTCTTTTATGGTGTCTGGCAGGATTTGCAACAGATATTAATGGGAACATAAATAGCGCATGGAAGGTATTGAACAAAACTGTTTAATGCAAGGAGGTTGTACCAGGGGAAAATCTATACGTAGTTTGGATTGATTCATACCTCGGACACAGCCATCCCCTAAAGGAGTTCCCAATTTCTGCGCGCTCCCTCTTTGATTGGCAAACCCTGTAATTAAAACAGATTAGAGCGGTCGGTGTTACTGTTTTTAAAACGCTTTTTTTTTTTTTTTTCCCTGCCCAACTGGTGGTGGCTGAGTCGAGTTCAAGGTGGCGAAAAAGCGTGCGCGCCGGGAAAGTGTACGATTTCACGGGACGCATACATAATAAAACATGTAATCAAATTATATCTCTCTGCCTATATATGCGGAAAGATCTACGGTAACCGCTGCCGGGTGAGAATAAACTATTTAAACGTTGCAAAGACTCCAGAACAGTATTAATATCCCATTAAAAAAAAAAAAAAAAAAAAAAAAAAAAAAAAAAAAAAGGTGTCACTTCTCCCCCCAGCCCCGGCCCCGCGGGAGCGCGGGTCTCCCCCGCTGGAACCCCTCCCGGGAGCGCAGGCGGAGGAGCCGCTGCCCCGCGGCCGCGGTGGCGCAGCCCGGCGGCGGCTGCGCGCCTCGTCCCGGCCCGTCCCGGCCCCGGTGCCGGCTGTCAGGGTCCCCACCGGCGGTGATGGATCGCTGCAAACTTTTTTTTGGCGGCGCTGAAATGTTGAAGAGCGGGGGGGAGCCGCCCGTGCGCATGTGCGAAGGTGTCCAAACTGACAATGCTGGAGAGATAGCGAGCCGGGATTGAGAGAAAGGGAGAGTGTGTGTGTGTGCGGGAGAGGGAGAGGAGAGAGGGAGAGGGGGAGCGAAAAAGGAGGAAAAGCTCCGGGAGGAAAAAAAAAAAAAAGCCCCCCCCTCACCCCAAGCCCACGCCAGCATCGGCCGCGGGACTGGCAGCATGCGATCCAAGGGCAGGGCGAGGAAGCTGGCCGCAAGTAGGTGCAATACCCCTTTCTCTTGGCTTTTCACCCTCCCTCTCTGCCATGTTGCATAGACATGTCTGGTGCGGCGCGGAGCTCGCAGGCAACCTGCAGCATCCCCTCCCAGCCTCCCGGCTCGGCCCGGCTCGGCCCGGCTCGGCCCGGCTCGGCTCGGCCCGGCTCGGCTCGGCTCGGCCCGGCTCGGCTCGGCGGGCGGCGGCGGGGAGCGGGGCGGGGGGTGCGGCGGCCGGAGCCGGGCCGGGGGTGCGGGCGGCCGGCGGGAGGTGGGGAAGGAGTTGAGGAAAAGTTCAGTGGCGAGCGCTGGAAGTTGCTGCCGCCGCCGGGGGCTGGAGTGTGGGGGGGGGGGGTCGGGGAAGGGGGGGGTGCGAGAGGCTCCGGGCCCTATAGTGGGCGCTGTGGGCTGTCGCAGGGCCGGGGGCCGCGGGGGGGGCGGCGGTGAGCGCGGGTGCGCGGAGGGGCAGCGGCGGCTCCGCGGGGGAAGGCGGCGAGCCCCGGCCGCAGGTAGCCGGTGCGGAGCTACCGGGCACCCGCCGGGCCCTGCCGCGCTCGTTTGTGCCGGGAAGCGGCTCCCCGAGCTCACCGAACCGAACCGAAGCGCTCCGCGCCGGGGCGTGCGGGGCAGCGCGGGGCGGGCGGGGCCGCTCGGAGGGCTCGGGATGCTCGGCGCGGTTCGGCAGCGGGGCCGCCGGGCAGCGCGGAGAGCTTCGCAGCCCGCTGGAGTCACCCGCTAAAAGTTGATGTAAATGTTGTAATTTCAGGCGCTTTTCCAGCACTTTTTTTTTTTTTTTTTTTTTTAATACAGTTTGGCCGCCCGAAGGTCTGTGTTCCGCGAGGCGAGGGCTCGGCCGTCCACACGCAAAGCCCGACTTACTTAATTATTTGTCTTACGCTCACCCCATCTGTTTCTCTTTTATGATAGGGATCTCTGCTTTTAACTGCTGCAGTGTTGGGGCTCCTTTTTTTTTTATTTTATCCTTTTTTTTTTTGAGGGATTCAAAAACAAAACTTCGCCAGCTTTCGCGTCCTATTTTAAATGCAACTGATGTCTTTATTTTCTCTGACACATCTGGGCAAGTTTCATTTGATATCCATGGCGATGGCAACTCACATTCCCGAGTGCAAAAAAAAAAAAAAAAAAAAAAGATGGGCAGGAGGAAAAAAAGTCAGATGAAATGTTGCATAAGTTGCGTGACGTAAAAAGCAGATGCTTATTTACTCTTTATTTGTGAAGGGGGAAAAAATAGAGAAGCGTGGAAAAGGGGAAGTGAAAGATGTCTCTGGATCATCAGCAGCTTTTCTGTGAACCTGAACAGCAGCAGCAACCTGCGTTTGATTAGGTGATCTTAAAGTGGATAATCCAGCGCCCTCGATTTGAAAACAAATAGATTTTTAAATCTCAAGGTTGCCATCCCTGCTTTGGAGCTAATTATGGGGGGAGGGAGAAAAATCTCCCTTCCCCGACAAAATCCGTCGGGTTTCCTCGCCTCTCCCTTGCTTTGCTGGCTGCGCAGCGATGCCGGGCTCCTGCTGCTGCTGCTGCTGCTGCTGCTCCGGCTCCTGCTCCGCGGGCGAGATCAGATCGACTGCAAACTTTGTGCGTCTTGCAGCAGCAGCAGCAGCGCTTTCCCCTCCTAGACAGATGTGTTGCATTAAATAATCCTTCGGTTACAATCGACTCATAAAGGAAATCATATTTAAAAAGCCGTTTTTTTTTTTTTTTTTTTCCTTGTGTTCCGAAAAGCTGCTTCTTTCCCCCCCGAAGAGCGTCTCAGTTTCATGGCAAGTGGAAGGAGGGTTGGAGGCGACCCCTTTAATTTAGTCGTTCGAGAGAAAAAGGTTTTAGCTTTTCGGTTCTTTCAGTCTGAGTTAGGAATAGGAAGATATTTTGTAGCCTGCAGTCGTTTACGTGGAAAGAGATCGGGATAAAGCGCATTTCTTGTATTATTTCACTTTTACTGCTTTATGCGTGAAACAAAAAAAAAAACCCCAAACATGCCCCGTTTGCGTGACTGTCGCCAATACACAGGGCAGCTCTCCCCTCCTAATTAAGGGACAATACCTGAAGGGTATTTTCTTGACCTCAGTGCAAAATCGCTAAAAAACAATTTCGAGGCTTTGCCCTCCCTCTTAAAAAAAAAAAAAAAAAACCAAACAGAAAAATAATTCCGAAGAAACAAAAAGAGCCACGCGGGGAATAGCCAGCGGATTTTTTTTAAACATCCAGCTGTAAAAATAAGGCCAAACGCTGGCAGAAGCCGTTCTGCCCGCCGCGCTCCGGGGAGGCAGCCGGTGAGGAGCGGAGCTGCGGGGAGCGCTGCGGGCCCGGGGGCTGCGGGGCCCGGCTGCACCTGCACGGGCATCCCCGCTCCGTGAGGAGCTGGGACAGGCCCCGGCCCCCCGGGACAGCTGCTTTTCCACTCGGGTGGGTCGGTGCCCGCCTGGTGAAACCGTATCCCCGAATAACCCCCGCCCCAGCACGGGCCGCCGCAGCCCCGCAGCCGGCCCGGGGTAGCCCCAGCCACCCAGTAGCCTCATAAAGAGACAGAAGGTGATCAGATTAGGGGAACACACGTGAATAAGGAGGCACTTGTTACTTTTACACTTTATCGCCACTCTTTTACAGGCAATTTAGTGCAGTCAAGGTAGATCCAGATCCCTCTAACCATCTGAGATAGTAAAATAGCACTTTCCTAAGTTTCAGCAGGTTTTTCCTGCGCCTGTAATTTGCCTCAGTCTAGTACTTAAAAAGGCTTGATTGAAAAACAGAGCCGGCAAGTTTATTTGGCTGTTTAAGACTGTCCGGGAATTTGTTTTCGAGCAGGGAGATGTTTGCCGTGTCCCGGCTGCCGGCCCTCTCGGCGAGGCTGTTTATTTGCCATCGCTTTACCATCGCCTCCGCCTCCGGGCTCCCGCACCGCCGCGGGCACCGGGTGCCGATGTCCCGGGCCCGGCACGGGGGCGGCAGCGCGGGCGGCCGGCGGTCCCTCGGTCCCTCTGTCCCTCTGTCCCTCGATCCCTCTGTCTGTCGCACCCCGCCCCACCCGGCCCGGTCCGGCCCGGCTCCGCCGCCGCTTCTGCCGCCGGCCGGCACCGCGCCGACACCGGGCTCGGCCCGGCTCGGTACCGCCCGGCCCGGCCCGGCCCCGGCGCGGCGCTGTCCCCGGGCGGCTCCTGCGCGGCGGGCGCGGGCACGGGGGGCTGCGGGGACGGCGCAGACAATCCCATTATATGCCGGGCATATTTTCACCAGGCGCTTCATTAACCCTTTTCAGGGCGGAGCGCGCGTGTGGCTTTTCGCTCCCTCTTTCTGCCCTTCCTTCATTCCTTCTCTCCTCCTCTACACTTTTCTTTTCTTTTCTTTTCTTTTCTTTTCTTTTCTTTTCTTTTCTTTTCTTTTCTTTTCTTTTCTTTTCTTTTCTTTTCTTTTCTTTTCTTTTCTTTTCTTTTCTTTTCTTTTCTTTTCTTTTCTTTTCTCTTCTCTTCTCTTCTCTTCTCTTCTCTTCTCTTCTCTTCTCTTCTCTTCTCTTCTCTTCTCTTCTCTTCTCTTCTTTCCTCTTTTCTCTTCTTTTCTTTTCTTTCCTCTTTTCTCTTCTTTCCTCTTTTCTCTTCTTTTCTTTTCTTTCCTCTTTTCTCTTCTTTCCTCTTTTCTCTTCTTTCCTCTTTTCTTTCCTCTTCTTTCCTCTTTTCTTTCCTCTTTTCTTCCCCCCCCTCCTCCCTCTTTTCCCTCTTCCCATTTTCTATCCTTCTCTCTTTATCGGGGCCGACAGCCACCCCTGAATTTGGGACCAACTTTGCCGGCCGGGGCTGAGCTCTGCGGTGTCTCCCGGCTGCTCCCCGGCCACCCCGGGCCGGCCGCGGTGCCGGGCAGAGAAAGGACACAAAGGAAAAGGACGGTCCGAAAGGCGAGCTCGTTATTAATACAGCCCCGCTTGTAAATGAAAAATGTAACCCTTGTTAATTAACGCTGTTTACATGGGGTACAAGAAACTTCAGAAATGTTTCTACAAAGGGGAAGGAACTGTTTACAAAACTCTTTCAAAAGTGTGACATATTGCTGCAGTTCCAGCACTAAAAAGCCAAACACACTTACACGCCTTTGAAGTTGGCTGGCTGAGGCAACATTATTTGACTCGGATTCAGATATTGCTTGTGGGTATAACTAATGGCTTTTACCTAGTTAGTGGGCTGGGAGGGGCGAGGGCCTGGGCGCCGTGGCCATTGGGTCCCTCTGGAGAGCTGGGGCTGGCTCCCCGCCAGCTCTGTACAATGTCAACATTGAATATTTGAATTCCCAGACTCTATTTAACAACTTTCTAAATAAATAAACTCATTGTGTGTCTGTGTTTAAAATTATTTCACCTCTTTCATGAAAGCTACAGCATCTTATTACACCGGCCTCTCGGGCTGCTTTTCCCCCTTTTCTTTCCAAACAAACACAAACGGAGCTGAGCACTTTTGGGGTTTTTTTTGTTGTTTTTCACTGTCTCCTATCTCTCTCTCTCTCTCCCCTTCCCACTTTCTGTCTGTCTTCTTGCAAAGCACGAGTGGCAGCTGCTCGGACATCCCACCACGTCCTCAGTGGGACAGCTCTGTGCACCTTGTTATCTAATCATAACTAAAACCAAAGCCAGGTTCACCAAGTCGGTTAAATATTAATCATTTCTAAAAGGAGGCCCAAGTGAGTGCCATTGCTGCAGCAGTGCCCTGTACATACTCAATCATTTTGGCTGCCCTACCCTAGGCGGGCTCCAGGGACAGCTTTCATTGTTGTTTCCATAAATGGCTATTAGTGTTCATATTCACCTATTCACCCACTTATTTAAAAGTGTGGATGTGGCTGTGCTCACAGAGAGGTGTGCACACACGTGTGCTCAGAACACACTTTTCTGCTTGTGCCACGGAGATAGATTTATTTATGTGCATAATACCAATGTCTGTGTGTGCACAGACACAGGTATTTGTAATTGTAATTAATATATGTACGGTGTATAGTTTAGAGAGAGACTGTGGTATGCACAGGCTCCTGGGGTGCTTGTAGTCCTGACACCAACATCTGTACACCCACAAAGGCTCTGAAATATTCTGGATGCGTGTAGGGAGCACAGTACTGATGTGCAGCAGCCTGGGTGTTGGGATGCTTCCCAAATACACTGGTTGTGTGCTTCCCTGGTGGGAATATCTATTGTAAAATATTTATTGCCTTCACCTGGAAGTCAAGGTGGCTGGACAGAGAAGGTATTTCTGCCTGTCCTGGGGAGCACAGCTCCCTGGTAAAGCTGTCTGAGTTGCTGAGGAAGAAAGTGGGATGAATTTTCTGCCAGGACAGGTATGTGGCAGAAGAAAGAAAGTGTTGGTGGCTGCTGCAGCCCAAGGTGGATGAGGAGAGGGCAGTGGGGAAGCAGATGGAGTTTTATAAATCTCAGCTAATGAAACCTTGTCCACAGAAATTGCCTTGCTTTGCAGTAAACCACTCTTTAAACAAATGTACTTTAGCTTTGGAAGGGCTTGTTCAGACACTTAGGTTTCCAACCAAGAATTCATAATATTTGTTTATTTAAAATTTAACTAGGTTTGCTGTCATTTTTGGAGCAAGTCGGTGTTCTTTTGCTGTAATTTAATACAATCAGTTTTACATCATTTCAGTTTAGTTAGGCAAGAAGTGGCTTATGAAGAGCAGAAAGAGGTTTAATCCCACATGGTTTTCAAACTAGCAGATGCAAGTGTCATGTTATTCCGTAGACAGAGCTAGAACTGGACAAATGCAGATTAGAAAAGCAGTTTATATTTCAAGTAGTGAAGGCATTTAACTATTAAAACTATTTACTGAGAGCTGGGTGGGTTTCAACATCAGTGGAATTCCTTTGTCTTAATTAAGGTTGGCTGTTTTTCTAAAAAGATATGAGCTAGTCCAAACAGGAATTAATTTAGGGAATTCCTGTAGCCTGTGTTATACAGGGGTAGCAGACCAGACCACTCTTCCTGATTTTATAATCTATGCACCCAGTTAAAGCCATGCAGTTTCATATGGAGACATAAGCTGAAGGCTGGGATCACAGGAATGCACTTAAAAACTAAATGGTCATTAAAAAACCCAGGTTCAGCTCTGACAATGCAGAACCAACATCTGGTTCAAAGTGTTTTCCATCCTCAGCACTGCTTACCTGGATCACAGGCACCCTCAGAAGTGCCCTGTCCTCGGGTCTGAGGGCAAAAGCAATGATGGGTTTCTCAAAGATGGGGAGGAGGAACAGGGTGTAGGAGCTGTGGTTTGGATACAGAGAACGGGGTCTGGGGTCAGTGGTTTGATCACTGCTCTGTGATGGATTTCCAGTGGGTTCCTGCCATGTTCCTGTGCAACAGGTTTCTGCTGCAGGTCTTAACACCCAGACAAGACCAGTAGAGTTCATGATACAGACCAGCAAGCATCAGGAAGCACCTCCAGGACTCCTTTGCTGCTGGAGGGAAATGTTTGCTGGCAGAGAAACAGCAAGGTGGGGAAGGGGATAGAGAAGTTAAGGAGAAGTAAATGTTGTCCCCAGGACACTGTCTCTTTTCACTGCCATTTTAAATACAAAAATCAAAATTCTCAGGGTATAAAGAAGCCCTGTCTGATCACTTATTGACTTTATGTTCCCTCCCTTTTGTCTGCATTTCTAGGCTATGCTGAGGCATTGCCTTCTCCAGTGCTGCTGGAAGAAAGGGCAGCCACGGATACATGTGGGAGGAGGGAAGCTAGCCTGCAATGAATATTGTATTTGGTGCTAAATATGTAACAAAGAGAAAGAAATGTGAGTTAATCCAGCAGTAAGAGTTGGGAAGTGAAATGCAATTCGTTTTATTTCAGGGTTTAATGCTGTGGTCTGTTTCAGTGAAGCATTATCTTTTAAACTGGGATATACGCAACGACATAACCCCCACTACCTTGAGGGAATGTCAGAGTTTGATCTCTGAATAAAGGAAATTCAGAGTTAAGGCTGAAATGTACCACATGGCCTCCAAGTCCCAGGAACAACAGGAGGCAAGGAAGTAGCTAAAGCTATGGGCTGCACTTTAAAATGAGTCCAGCAACTACCAAGCCGCCAGCGCTCTCTGCAGATCCACAGCACGGCTTGAGCTGGGATTTGTATTGACTGGAGAGAGATCTGTGATGGCCTTGAGTCTTTTTGGAAATCTTGGCTGATCTGTGATGAGCATGAGAGTTTTATAGTGGAAGGATTACAGCTCTGGGCTTAATTTATGCAACAGAAGCACTCTTGTCTCCTTCGACACCGATAGCTTTTGTTTAGAAAATCTTATATTGGAGCAAAATTTCGGTTCAGAAAAGAAATATGCCCAAGTTACAAGCTTTATTTCTTTTCTGAAGAATTGCTTATATGTCTGAATGGGTGCACTACATTTTAGCCCTGTTTAAACTCCAAACTAAATTTCAATTGCCTGTAAAATAATCCACAGAATGGAAACTGAACACAATCGTAGCCCTTGCTCCCTGACCCAAACCCATATTCCGTTGCAGAGCAGCGCGCTGCTCTGTTCCGTGATTACAGTAAGTTAGAAACCAGAAGAGCAAGACTTCTATGAATAGGTTATTTTTGGCAATTGCATCACCAATTATGTATAAAATTTCAAAAAATATGGGTTCTGCCAGTTTGATCTCTGAGAGGGATACAGAAAATGAAAGCTTTGAGACTGCTGTAACATCATACTATTTTGTCTATTAGATATCATTAGATTACCAGAATACTGAGACCTTCATATCAGCCAGCCTAACAAAAATTTCCCAGGTGGTTTAAATTAAAAAATTAGCCATAAATATATTTTGTATAATGTAATTTATTATGGATGTTTATTGTGTGCAGTGGGAAAATGTTTGGTTTCGGATGATCTTACCGTATAACATGTGCCCTACTGAAACTGTTTATACTGAGGCAGCCTGGAAAAGCCCCAGTTTAATTCTGAGACTGGCTGGGCTACATGCTCTGAAAGCCACAGGAAAGCAGAGCCCTTCCCCTGGAAAGCCAAAGGGGCAACAACATCTTGTGTGGGACACGTGCAACATAAAACGAGGCAGCGAGGAAAGAGCTGAGTGGCAGGGAAAGCTGAAGGATGGCTCAGGGCAGTCAGTGTTGTTTTATAGGGAAAATGGGATAAAAATGATACCAGCTTGCAGCAGGTCCTGTTATACAGGGATGGGAGGCTCACCAGTGTCTGAGGGATATTTTCCTACCACATCTCACGTTTTATCAGGCCTTCTGTTTCAGCTGGGTGTGGTGAGCAGGGCTCTGTACTGGTGCCCACCCGTGACTCCAGATTTATCCTTCTGCAGCACAGAGAGTGGATTAAGCTGGCTTTGGGGACCCAGGAGTCCCTGTGATGGACACATCCACCCACTGCTGGGATGCTGCAGAAGGGAGCTGATGGCTTCAGGAAAAAGATCTCCTGCCTGCTCTCCTGCTCTTTTGCACTAAGTCCACATGCTGGCAAGGGTGAAATCATTCCTCAGTTTAAAAAAAAAACAACAAACCCTCAAAAACTTTCCCCCCCCTGCCCCAAGCTCCTTCACACATGTATCACACCAAACTGGCAAAGCCAATGGAAAAGGATTTTGCGTTTTGGCAGCAGAGCTGGCTCAGAGCTCACTGCAGGCCTTATCCCAAACCCACTGGAGCTGAAGGAGCTTGTACCGACTTCAACGGGCCCTGGACTGGCTCTGGCTGGGAGGAATCTGCTTCCCTTCATCCCTGAGGGTGGGGGGGGTTATCAGCAGCTTTTGCTCTGTGGTGAGCCCCAACATGTGACGCTGTAACAGATACCTGGATTTACATCAGTCTAAGTGAATTAGGTTGGCCCTATAATCTGGCCTCATTTAAGAGTCATTTCAGCCATTAGGATGAAATGTGAACTCTGCTGATGGGGGGACTGTGGTGACTCTGAATCCTTGTTTCCCACCGTGCCCCATCTCTCCCACGGGTTGAGGACCTCTGAGGGCTGTGGTGGGCACTTGTGGGGTGTGGGAGGTGTCCAGCACCCCTGGCTTGCACTGCAGGGCTCTCCACTCCAAGGACTGTGGTTCTCCAAACAGCCTGAATTTGTGCCTTCTGAACAAATAGCTCTGCTGCTGCAAGTACCTGGTTCCTCCAGTAAGTGCTCCATTTATTGCCTCCCGATTTCATCTCAGACAAACAGAAGGTATGTGAGAGACAAGCACCGACTGCTGGAAAAAAATCACCCCAAACATGTCTAAAGCACAGCTTGAGTCACTGGTGGTGCCTATATTTTTGATTTAAAAACCATTTAACATTTCCAACGTTTGACAGAAATGATTAACCTTCCCCTCTTGAAAACTCTTTGAGATTTGAACTTACCGTGGCACGTTTTATTTACTTGCACCTTGGTGAGGAATTAAGCAATGCTTTTGGTGAGTTTTAATCTTTCCCATTCTCTTTGTGGCTCTGTATAAAAAAAAAAAAAAAAGAAAAAAAAAAGGAAATATGTTGTTTGAAATAATTTTGAAGTGATGTTTCTATTTTACTTTTTTTAGGCTCTTGATGTATTTTTGGCTACAGGGACTGGCATGGAGCATTGGTCTAAGAATATACAACACTGAAAAGCAAAGTAATATCAGCAGTATCTGAGCTGAATGCACTGCTTTATAGTTTTGCTGTTTCATTGTTACTGTGCCATGATAATGATGATTTACAGCAATAATGAAGTCTTCTTAATTGTAAAATATAAACAGCATGAGATATTTGTCCCGATTCTTTCAGTTCATATAAAAAGCAATATTTCAGTAGTCACTGGCTGCCTGGGAAAATGCTATTAAGCAGCTATGCTCTGCCTGAATAATTACTGTCCAGGAGTTTGTGCTTCTTAATAAAGTCAAGGTAACTTAGAAATGGAGAAATGATGCACCAGGTCACTCCAAATTATGCAGGTCAGAGAGATTTGAGTGAACAAACCTGTGCAGTGTCTGTAGTATCAGTGACCAGCCTCAGGATGAGAGAAAAGGTGAAATTATGTGTACTGTACCAATGCCCTGAGTGAAAACTGAGCTGAGACAGAGCCAGAAGGGGTGGTGCAGAGTCAGACCCAGGACAGGATGCAGCAAACCTTCCCAGCTGGGGCTTCTACCACGCACCAAGCTGAAGGATCAGTCATGGACCGAACATAGAAGATTTATTTCCAACCTGACATTATTATTTATTATGACTTGAATTAAAACAGCAACCACAGAATGCAGCCAGGGCTGGATGCCTGTTGTGCTGAGCTCTGTGCAAACACGGGCAGCCCGCACAGAGCTTAGGCCCAGAGAAATGCAGATTAAACTTGGGGCCTGCTGCCCTACACGTGCAATTACAGCATCATTGGAGGCACTAATAAAATCCTGAGCAGAAATGGATGCTTTAAGGAAAATCCATGAAGTCAGGACTCCATGGCTTGCACATGGGTGGACGTGCTTCAGCTTTAATCACATCAGCCTTTTCCCCCTACCAGCGAATGGCCCCCCTGGCTCTGTTTTAGACGACCCTATTAGTTTTGGCCGTGTCCATAATCTTGGGTGATCAAGCTGCATTAAGTTATGAGTATCCTTGCAGCATCACCTGCTTGCTTTCAAAGAAAATAGCTCTGAGATTCTCAGGGAAGGAAGAAGGCAGCACCGGCAGGTAATCCAGCCCTATAAAAATCCCTGGATTGTGGTTCCAGCCCGCTTTCCACACGGGCACTCAGAGAGGGACCTGAGCGGTGCGGCTGGCAAGAGCCAGCAACCAAAAAGTCCCTCAAGCCTATAAGGTTTATTAAGGTTCTTTTTAAGTCCCTGCCAACAAAAAGGGTCCACACAACCTCTGAGTGAGGCTCCATAAGCTCGGTTTTATGTTCAGATAATTTGGAGCCAAACCGTCACGGAGTTCACATAGCGAAATACCCCACGGAGCATCGCAAACTGCGAAGAAAATACATCGAGGAAAGAGAGGACTGATAATTTTATGGTTTTCCTTGAAGTTAAGCAGTAAAATGGGCTTTATTTAGCAATTTCCGGGCTTCTGATTGCAATTTTGGTACCAGCGTAAGGGGTTTTGATATAAGGCTTTGTAAATGGGGAGAAATGTTAGAAGCCAAGGTCCTGCAGCGCTTGGATCTGCCGTGGGAAGCAGCGCCACACACTCCAGGTTCCCAAAATGGATCAGACCTGAGCTGACTTTTGGATCAGACCACTGGGCAGGGCATGGCAGCAGCACTGAGCTCTGCTGTGAAAGGCTGCAGGTTGAGGCCAGCGTGGCTGGACAGCCCTTGGAAGGGATAGTCCTTCAAAGAAACAGGAATAGCTGGACCCAGGTCCGGGCATGAGCAACTCTTATTTTTGGAGGGTGAAGCATTTCTAATCTGAAATACATTTAAGAGCCCTGGTTTTTACAGGTGAGGTGATCATCACAATCTCCAGGCTCATTTTCTAAACCAGGCTATTGAAATCACTTATCCCTCAGCCTTTTGGTTGTGTGTAAACCTATCTCCAGAATTCACAGGATAAACCTCCACTATGTTTGCTCCTCACACAATAACTATTTTACACTTGGCATGGCTCAACTTTTAAAAATCTATTTTACAGTGTAATAATTCACATCCACTTCTCTTTGGGAAGTCATTTATAGAAGGGAAATTAAACATGGCTGGGCACTGGAGGGAGGATTGCTGATACATGCAACAGCTCAAAATGTTGAGGGAAGCGATTATGGATATGGGAGAAGATGCCATCTTGACCTTGGAGGTTTGTTTATTAGACACTAAATCACAGACATTTCTTCTTCCAGTTCTAACTGGTCCAAGGACTCAGATATAACCTTAAAAGTCCTTTCTGGGGTTTTAAACAGAATTTAGACCTCATCAGTGCTCAGTACTATTTATGCAGCTTGAATGAAACAGGGGAATGTAGAGACCACTGTGGGAAAGGAAAAAGGTGAAGAAACTAGAGCAAAAAAAGGACAAGTCATTCCAATGACTGCATTTCCTTTACATATGTTGCACTTTCTGGTGCCACAGAGCAGAGAAAATAAGAAAATATCTGATGTCTTTTTGCTCACTTTGTTTATGCTCCATGTAGATAGTAACCATCAAACTCATCCTGCCAGAGTTCTTAGAAAGAAGGGCTGTGTCTCACTGTCAGCAGCAAAGGTAGCACTGGAAATAAGGTGACCAGAGAGGAGGCAGGGATGGTGGGGGAAGAGGAC
This sequence comes from Phylloscopus trochilus trochilus, assembly GCA_016584745.2. Classification (NCBI taxonomy): domain Eukaryota; kingdom Metazoa; phylum Chordata; class Aves; order Passeriformes; family Phylloscopidae; genus Phylloscopus; species Phylloscopus trochilus. The sequence goes on from WQNJ02000041.1 coordinate 15,642,986, forward strand.
TGGGAAATGGGACATGTCTGATGGATTGCTGTCAGATCCTCGAGCAGAAGGAGGCAAACAAATCAGCTCTGCTGGCACCTTTCTGCACAGGAATAATTTGGGACATCTGTTTTAAGAGGTGATTGGTGCTTTTCCTGTACTAAACAAGCCCTGAATATGCTGTTCTGCTTTCCTCAACTTCTCCAGTGCTATACCAGTTCTGTATAAACACATAAAAACGCATTTATACGTGATATCAGCAAGCTAACGTGGCTAAATCACCTCTGTGCATCTTGACCTCCTGCTTAGTCTCCCGTTTCAGAGGCTCAGTGTAAATTAAGGTGCTGGCCTTGCTCTTCAGGTCCCCACATTCCCTCTGTGCTCCTGCTGCAGGAATAGCTGTGCTCCGTGGGTCGGTGAGGATCCAGCTGAAGCCTGCGAGGGCTGGAGGGAGCAGTGTTGCTTTAGGCTCCCTGCCTGAGGAGTGACATATCAGAAGTAATAAGTCTGAGCCTGAGCTGATGTCTAACAGCATCGGAGAGCGGGCTGGAAGGCTGAACTCCTGCAAAAAAAAAAAAATGAGAGCAAGGAATTTAACAGCAGTAAAAAAGAGGTTAAGGACAGAACAAAAAAGGAAAGGAAATAAAAGTGATATGAATGGCTAGAAAAACAGCTATGTCCAAATATTAACCTCTGCTGCTGTGTTTTGACACTGGGCTGAGTTAATAGAAGTACATGGCTAATACACATTAGTTGGAAGAAGGTAGTTAAATTTAGAAAGTATCTGGATCAACTTAATGTGAAAATGTATTAGCAAAAGATACTTGATGTATGTCCAAATCTGCCAATAGCTTGGAGACATATTCTGCAGGAGGCTAGCAAGAGAAAATATGTTTTACTGGTGGGGTTTTCAGCCAAATTCTCTCATTCTTGGGGCTTCTTATCCCTTTCTTCTCCAAGATACCTTTTCCTCAGCCATCAGAGGAGCAGACAGACCTTTTCCCCAGCCTGTACCTTCTGTCAGCTGCAGAAGCCTCACAGACAGCACTGGCTTGAAGGGTTTTTTCCTCTTAGAACGTTAAAGGAGCAGCCCCAGAGCACAGGAGCTAAACTGGAGTAAAAGTGGTGTGAGAGCAGAGCCTGCTTGGGCAGGGGATGGACTCAGCACTGGCTGCTCCTCCTGGGATCCATCCAGAGGTGGAGACAGCAGATACAGGGCAATCTTCACTCTGTCAAGGTCTTTAGTGTCTAACACTCAGAAGTGGAAAACAGTTTCAGTTCTTTAAAATAAGGATTTTTCTCTCCTTTTTGAATTTCGCTGTGTCCTTGGGGTTTGCATTCTTCCATAGGTATCATTTATTTCACAGCAAAGAATCGTGGTGAGACAGCCTGGGCTTTAATTTCTGGGAATATCTTCATAGGCTTGTTTTTGTGGCTATATAACAACATTATGTTATCTATCCATCTCTCATTCCACTTCCTGATATACAGAATTATCAGGACTACCCATCAGTCACTCTCGTGTTTTCCAGCCCTCGGTGCTATACCAATTTTTAGGAATTTTTTCCAGTATTACAGCTACACAGATCTTGGTGATAATTTAAAAAAAATATATAATACCTTTAAAAACTCTGTTGAGATGTGCAACACCATCTGAGGAAAAGTAGATTTTAGACTGGAGTTATATCATTACTGGTTTCCTGAATGTTCGAGTGAAGAAAGGTGGTTAACTAAGGTGCAGTTTTTTTCAAGGCAAAAAAAAAAAGCAAAAAGCAATATAGAAGAGCAGGGCATCTGCTTTTTAAATCATGTACTAAGGAACTGGGACTGTGCCCCACCTGATGTTGTCTTCTACAGCCTTTCAAGTACCCAGGCTGTCCAGCTGATTTCTTTCTGTGGTTGCACCAGGATTTCTCAGGTTTTCAGAAGCTCACAGGGTGTGTTTGTGCACCTGAAGTGTCAGATGGCCTGAGAGGGGATGGGACACAGGACTGGTGGGAGATACAGGGGTGAAAGTCACTCAGTACAGAAAGAAAAGAAAGATTTCAAGGGTGATTGTGCATCTCCTGAGCTTCACCTCCACAGAGCTGTGCAGGGACCTGCTCAGCTGTGCCACATCACAGGGAAATTGGTTCTTCTATTTTAAACTTCTTTGCAAGGTAGTTAAAGAGCAGAAAGGTCAGCTCTGTGCTGGGCAGAAGACAGGATTTGCTCTTCCAAGTCTTTTGCTGTTTGTCCTGTAGGATGCCATGGATTGTGTTTTGCACCCTGCTCCAGGTGAAGCTGTGTGTGGAGTCATGATCTCAGGTACTGCTCATGTAGTGGTGGGTTTGGGCTGAGGGATGATTTTGGGCTTTGGCAAAGTGTGCTGCTGCTTTTTGCTGCCTGCAGTGAAAACTGGGGGTGTTTCCACCTCCTGAGTGTAAGTACATGCTATAACAGGAGCCCCAAGGTGTCATCCCAGACCTGGTATCAAAATGTTATTTCTCCTGTAATTTGGGCAGAGGCCACAAGAAATGGTTTGATGTTTTCTTGAGAAATAGCTTTTTTTTTTTTCTCCAGCCAAGTTTTCACTTGTTTAGTATTGTGTCTACTGGTACTTATATTTTTTTTTTTTTCAGTGTTGGTTACAAAATCCCAAAGCAATGGGAGGAAGAGGTTTTTTTTCCTCCCCTGTGTACTTTTTCAGATCATGTTGGAGATTAGCTCGGGGAATGACAAACCACTCTGTTCCCAGCACAGCCTCCCCATCCACAGCTAAAATGTTATGGGAATTGGTGTTGGATGCCACATGTAGTTTCACTTTGTGCTGCAGCCTTTACTGCCAGCACTTTTGCTGTTTCTCCTTTCAGCCCTATGATTCTGCTGTGTTGCCTTGTAGTTTCCTTGATGTATAGAAATACAAAAAAGGGAATAACTAATTAATTTCTGGCTGCAGGTTTGGGTGACCATCAGGCAGCAGCAGAATCCAGTGTGTTTCTTAGTTTCCTGCTGCCCTGATCAGTTGTGTGTGAGAAGGGAGATGGTTTTAAGGGTGCTCAGGGCCTGCCTTTCTCTTGAGCACTCACAGAGTGCTGTGAGAGCTTTGCTGTTGTATTTGCAGTGGTGCAGGTGATTGAATAGCAGCACCTCACTCTGGTTTTGGTTAATAAGCAAGAAAAGGTGTGCTAATCCTATAAGGGTGGCTGATAAAACCAGCAGAGCTGTCCCACAGAGGCTTTGCTGACCACAACAAGGGTGAGGGTTAGGGTTAGGGTGTGTTGGAGGCTGTTGCTGATGAGGAGCATCCTCTAGAGAGGGCAGGAATTGCTGACAGGGCTCTCCAGCTTCTTGTGCTGCCCTCAGTGCTGGGCTGGGGGAATTTCCCATGTTGGAGCTGGTGTTTCCCACATTTATGAGAACCACAGGCTTCCCAAAGCCAGCAGCCACCTCTGCTCTGGGCAGTACCAGAAACAGGAACCTCTTGATCCATGCAGGGTGTGCTGGAGCCGCAGAGTGGGAGGGGATAACTTCTGCTCCTGATGCTTTGAAGTTGTTTTTTTTCCATACAGAAAGGGGACTCCGATGTGTGTCTGATGCCCCAGGTGAAAAAGCTGGCTGTGTTAGAGGCTGGTGGGTGAAATTGTGTGTCAGTGTGTGTTCTAGCACTTCTTAGCTGGTGTATCCATAGCTGGGGGTTCAGTGTGTGGCCCCCAATTGCTGGGCCTGTGAAGTCTGTGGAAAATCTGTAAATTAATTTCTGACCAGACTGAGGCATCATGCACCGTTTAAAAACTGTAAATCTGTGTTTATCCAACGTTAACAGATGTAACATAAATGAGTTCCTGTGCTGTCTGCTGGTCCACTAATGGCACTTGTTTGTAAGTGCTTTATGTTAACAGCTATTTGATGGTGCCCATTAGTTTTTCCTAGGTTAATGTTATATAATAAAGTGAATGCTGGCCAAAAGCAATAGTAAGACGATAAACAAAAAAATCCAAATGTTGGGTGAGAAATGTAGTGGAGCGAGGGCTGAACTCTGGTGGGAGTTTGGTTTAATCTAAAGGTTAAAAAATGTTATAATTTGGGTTTAAGTAAATTGGCTCTTTAGTCCCAGAGGTCTTGCTCTTGTACTTCTTGTGCCTCCAAAGCTCCCACTAATGCCGATGGGAGTCTTGGGCGCACAAGAAATGCGGGTTCAGGTACTAAAGTTACAGATTGGCTTGGACCAAAACCCCTAATCCAAATACCTCCGGCTTTTGAAAGCATTTGCCAATTGGATTTGAATCTGGACACAAACATTGTGGCTTGAGCTCATCTGAGCTCACTTACATCTGTGTAAATCTGTAGTATGGCCCCGCTCCAGCAAAGCACGTAAATATGTGCTTAATTTGACTTCAAGGGGACTATTGTGCGCTTAAAGCTAAGCATGTGTTTAAGTGCTTTGCTGGACTCAAGTCCAAATACATGGGAGTCAATGAAATGACACCGAATAGTGCAGTGTAAGTGAGATCTGAAATGAACCAAAATGTTTGCGTTTCTACCTGGAAATGAACGCCCTGGTCACATCCTACGTATCCTGCGTGCGCTTTGTGTTTTCATCCATCTGCACATAATGCCTTCTTTACAGTAACCTGTCCATTCAGTACAGTAAAAAAAGAAATATACTTTGAATTTTCCTGCTCTATTACTCATATTTCATGAAATGTGCTCTTATGCCAAGTGTCTGTTTATATATATTTATACATGTTGTTTCTTTATTGATATTGGCAAGATACAAGAAGAAAAGAAATATTTTGCAGTTAAAAACTTGTAAACAGTTTTATCCCTCATTTAAAACCTTTTTTTAAGGAGTTTACCTGACGTGGTCAAATTACTTTTAACTTGGTTTTGGTTTTGCCAGTCTGACCAATATGAAAAGTATTTGTTAAGCATGTAGGCTTTTTTTCAGCAGAAAATACACATTTTAAACGTGTTTGCAATTAACTGACATGTGAACATGCCCTTACGCTCAGCTACTAAATGCCACTTTTGTACTTTAAATCCCAGTTTTAGTGATTGCCACGCTACATAAAGCTGTCAATGAATATTTTCACATGTATACATTAATGCTGTTAAAAGATCATGTATTTCTTGTCAGCCGCTGCGGCTCACTGCAAAGAGAACACAAAAGGGTTAATTGAGCTCAGCCCTGCAAAGGTGGCAGAGGCATAGACTAGAACTGGGAATTAAACCCAAAACAAATACAACAAGAAATAGCCCTCGTGCCTCGGTATGACAACCACAATGCAGACATAAAGAAGTGCAAGCTGCAAATGTCTGTAGGTTATTAATGAGGTAATAGAAGCAAAATTAGGTATCAGCAGGGTTTGGCTCTGTTTGAATAAAACTGAGATCTTTTATCTCAGGGTATGCTAGGAAAGACTCATAAGCTGTGATTTGGTGGTCTAGGCTGTGCCCTTCTTGGTTGTGGGAGTTGACTCATGCCATTTAAACTCGCCAGTGTTTTCCACTCAGGGCAAACAGATGTGGGATCAGACACAGAGAACGGCTGGCGGGGAAAAGGTTTGCATGGCAGTTTATGAGGAAAAATGCTTTTGTGCGCTTACTTTTGAATCAAAAGGAGATTTTGCACTTCAGCTTTGTGCCTGAAAAGAGAGTACAATTTTCTTGCAAATCCAGCGTGGAGGAAGCACATAATGGCAGGGCTAAAACACCTCTGTGTCCAGCTGAACACTGCCCAGACTGAGACTGATTCTCTGCTGATTTCAGCAGCTGACCTCAGGATTTACTTCAGCCTGGATGAGGGCAAAGCATGGTCACAGACTCCTGATCAAGTCCCAGTGTTTGTGCCCTGTAAGAGTAAACTTTTCTTCAAAATAATGGCAAAATACCCCTTTCCTGACTCCTGCAGAAGCTGACAGCCAGAGATGCAGCTGATGCATTGTGTGGAGTGATCTGCTCTGCCCTGATCCCTTCTCAGCCCCACTGTCACTGAAGTTAAGTGGCAAAACTCCCATTAACTTTAATGATGCAGAATCGACCCTAAAAGGATAAGGTTTGCCTTTAAGAAAAATCACTGAGGGATTCAACTAACATCATAAATGTATTCAGTGGTTGTGAAGTGATTCTGGTACACCTACAGCCAAACCCTGAATTCCTTCTCAAGTGTCTGGGTGAGGATTGATTACAAATCCCGCTCTGTTACATCCGGACAACTCCCCCGGAGCTGATGGCATTCCTCCCTGCTTCCCTCACATGGACAGTGCAGAGGCTGAGCTGCACAGAGCCAAGCACATCCTGCTTCTGCTTCCCTTGCACGGGGGCTGGGAGGGATGGAGCCTGTCCCCGTGGATCTGCAAAACTCCTGGTGAGCTGGAGCGGCACCTGCGGGGTGATGGAGGCTGCACCGAGGGCGGTTTTGGCCCCTCAGCCTTTGAAGAGCTCTGGCATGATGTAATCCCAGCCCTGTAAGCTGCTGCAGGACCCTGGGCTTGAGAGATGCCCTATAAATCTCCGTCACTGGGTTTTGTTACCTGCCTGCTCTGTTACATGACTAATGGCTTCAGGTAAAGAATGGGCAGTGGAGAAACAGGTAATTAACAAAAACATCCTTCTGTGTTTTCTGCTCAGCTTCCGTGACTGCTGTTTTCAAAAGCTGGGCAGATATGATTTGTGGCCTCCCTCTTTCACCAGCGCAGAGGCAGGGCTGGTTTGAAACCTGGCAATCCCTGAATGCTTCCCCAGTTTCCTGCCCTTGCATTTGATGCAGCCAGGGCTGGTTTGCCAGAGAGTCGCTGGTATCCGCCTTGATGTGACGTTTTTGTGCCGCAGTTAAGTTGTTGGTTTTTTTTTTATTATTTTTTTTTCCTTTGAGCGTGGGTTGCTTTGAGAGTGGCCTGGTGCAAGTGCATTAGCAAAGTGAGCCTGCTGTAAAATATTGCTGCATCCAGCTGCCCTGTCAATAGGTCAAGCTATTTGTCCGATCCAGACAGGGTGTCTAGTTCTCCTGGCAGCATCCCTTGCTTTGGCATGGGAAAACCTGTTTTGTTTAGCACTAGGGAAACAATATGTATAAATAGTAATGCTTGAACCTAAACAATCCTGCTGTCTTTATGCACGGGGTGCTGTGTTACTGGTTATTTTATGATAGATTTCTTCCCCCCCCACCATCCCCTCCAAAGGGCTCGAGTCCCAGCCTGCAGAATAGCTGCCGTTGAGTGGAAGCATTCCTGCTATTTTCCCCTCAATTCAGAGGAAGCAATGCACTTGTTGTGTTACCTTGGTGAATCGAAAGTGGTTTTCACTTCCCTTAATTAAGCCTGCTTTGGTGCTGGCCCCTCCAAGATGGAGAGCACAGCGCACTCAGGAGCACTGCCGCTGATTTGAATTCCTAAATTCCTCTCCTTGCAAACTTCAAAGGCAAGTATATTGCTGTGTCTAAGAGGTACCAATTATGTAAACCCTGGGCTATTCAGAATGTTCCATAATTATTTATTTTCAGCGAAAGAGGTTTTAACCCAAACTAGACAGAAAACTGGCATTTCTCCAGTTATTAGATTCTATTGAAAAAGGTATTAAACAATGGGCAGGGTAACATGGTAGATTAGTGTCCCTTCATCTTCTTGACCTGGGCATGTGTCAGAGCTGTACTGAGCTGACCAAAATTACTTTGATTTGATGGCCATTAAAGGTCAGGGGCAGAATGGGATCAGACGCCTCGGTTGAGGCTGAAGTACACAACATTATATATTGATAGTAATTAAGTTGTTTCATTTAATAAGCACCATCAGATTTAAAGGCATTGTTACAGTATTGGGGCTGTGAGAAGGAGAGAGGCAGCCAGAATATGGGCTGAGGGGGAGAGGGAGAGAGAAAGGGTTCTGGAATGAGTGAAATGTGTCCCTGGAGTAATTTTTTATTTTATAAACTGAATGCAAACCTGATGGAGAACTATGGAAATGAGCAGTCATGCTGGATACATACACACACTCTCTCAATATTCCTATAGTGTGGGTAATGAAAAGTGCCTTCAGGGATGGGGTGGCCTTACCATTCATCAGTGCCATAGCCTTAAGTGGGTAATAACTAAGAGCTCCCATATCTAGTGTGTATATAAATTCTAGCTCCTCAGTATATTTGCTTCAGACTGTATTTAATTTATACAATTCCTTAGCTTTAAAGCTGTCAATTGATAACATTCAATCTGTAAGCCTGACTGATAAAAGGGAAGGGAAGAAGTACTCTCTAGTGGCTCGAGCAGGGGAAGGGCGTGGGGGCCAAAGATGCAAGTGGTGCTTCTTCTAGGCTTTGCTCCAAGGCCAAATGACACCCCCTGCCCTCCCTCCCCAAGTTATTTTTTTCTCTTCCCACTTGGGACACAAGCTGGTCCCTCTGCTTGGAAGATGTTGGATGCATCTACAGCAGGCAAGCCACCTGCCATGAGGATGAAGGTATCTCTCTCACCTCCAACAGTGATGAGAATCTGCCTCTGACCCTTGGGGGTTTGGGAGATGCTGACAGTGGTGGCTTCTCTGCCATCCATACTCCAGAGATGCCTGCAGGGTTAATCACTGTGTTTGGGAGGGTTGGTGATAGAGCCAACTGGCTTTTGGAAGGAGCCAAGGTAGTAGAGAAGCCTGCAGCACAGCAAAGTAAAAGGAGACTGATAATTGAGGGCTCAGCAGGAATTAACTGTGCTGTGGATGCACAGGTAGATGCTGAACCTGGGCAGTGTGTGCTCATGCAAGAGTTGGCTCTGCCCTCGGACACGGCAGGGATGGGGATGTGAGTCTCCATGACCGAGTGATGTGTCAGTCACTTAAACACTATAAAGAAAGCCAAGCTCTCATACTACAATAAATTTGGAAAGCTGAAGGGAAAATGGCCAGGCAGTTTGGAATTCAGCTTGTGAACCCAATATTGCACGTTTTTCACTGCACGAAACAAACTGTTATTAACAGGACGCTTTGTTCTTGACCCATATTTCAAATGCCCCTGTGTCAGTAAGGGACTGGTCCAGAGCTTGGCTCAGTTTCCCTTCATTGTAAGATGTACTGGTTCCTCCTGACCCCAAGCTGCTGCTGGGCTGCAAAGACTTCCCAGCACTTGGCTGTCCCACAGGTGGCCTTTCTTGTGGCACAGTGACAACTCCTGCACGGCTGGCTGCTGTCAGTGCTGAGACTCAGCTCTGCTGAGACTCACAGAGGTGGAACTCTGCAGACACAGGTTATTCTCACTGGCCATCTTGGTGCTGGTCCTGGTATGAGCAAACAGGGCTTTGCATCCCCCTTTGGGCTCTCTGGTCTGGAGGCAGTGAAATCACAAGGTGCTGCTGGGGGGTTTGGCCAGAGATGTCCATTGGGATCCATCACAGGGGAAGGGTGCAGAGAAAAGGCAGATCTTGAGGAGAGCTGGGGTCTGTTTCCCTTGTTTAGGGTTACATCTTGTTGATAGAGGGCCCAGGAGGTTAACCTGGCTTTCAGGGTAATTTCTTCCACTATATGGGACTTGGAGAAATGTCATGTCTTGCATGTGGAAGCTTTTTAAAAGTGATTTAGTATATTGATTGGAAAGGAGCAATAATGAGAGTGGACTGGTTGGGCACTTTGTAGATGAGGTATGCAGAGATTTGTTGTTACGAAAGAGTTGTGGTGGGTGCTGGTGTGGACTTGAGTGTTTGCTGGTTTGTGTGACAGGAAATCCCAGTTCCCGTGGTGGTCAGTCAGTCAGTTCACTGAAGGCTATCTATGCAACCTGGCTTCCAGGATCCACCTGAAACTCCCAGTAGTGCCTTGAAATGCAGCTTGATAAGATTCTCTTTATTTCTGAGCTGCTCCACTAGAAGCCACTCGATGCTTAGGCTGCAGTGCTGTAATTTGAATAAAAGGAAGAGGAGTAACCTACTGGTAGTGCCTGCAGGAGCAGGACAAATATTCTTACGATTGTGTAGGATGTTCTGAACCCAGATGGTGTTTTATAAGTTCAGCTGTAGTTTTAAAAGGCTGGGGCTTTGATGTTACTGTTGACGGGGGCCGTGGAGCACAGCTCCCACAAAGCTTGCTGGCTTCAGGGAGCTGAGAGTGGAAATGATTGCGTGAACTGGGAGGTGCTGGATCCGGCCGAGAGCAGCGTGGGACGAGCAGGAAGCGTGGCGTGGGGCAGGCATCCAGGAAGAGGATGCAAGGAGGAGTGGGCACCGCGTTCCTGGAAAGCTGGTCCTGAGGAAGAGCTCCTGGCCGTGGGTGGACACGGGCATGGAGGCAGGGTGCTTCTTTAGAGATGCAAATCTAAGCAGAAACGTACTGCCCGGGCTGGATTTGGGTTTGCTGAGGGCTCAGATTCAGGAATTAAATTGGTTTTTGGCTTAGCCATGCCCCATCCGTGCTCCTCGCTGGAGACTGCGTTTCTTTGTGAAATGGAGATGTTGGCTCTTGTATCCACTGCCTACTTCTACAAAACTCTTACTGCTCCCTGCATCCATGACCCAGCCTCTCCAACAGTCCATTTTTCAGTCACGACTGAGGACATTATTTGAGCAAAATAACTCCACTAGAAGAGGGTTCCAGCACAATCAATAAAAAAAAATCACTGAGTAGAGATAAATAAACTTGAAACAGGCATCATAATTAACCTGCAGGGGCGGGGAGAACAAAAACAATTTAGCATCGTTTGAACATTTGGCAAAGAGGTTTTCAGCTGGCACCTGCTTGGCCCAAACTCTTTGGATGGGAGAAAAATCTCCTAAAAAATTACTCGAAATGGCCCAAATCGCACTTGAGAGCTTGCGATTGCCCAAGATAGGAAACAAAAAGAGGCAACGTTTGCCAAAGAAGGGCTGCAAGGTCTTGGAGAGCCGCGATGGAAATAAACCTGTTGAAAGCTAAACAAAACCACGTATCCCCAGTACAAAAGAAGGAAGGAAGGTGATCACCGCTAAACTGGTGCACTCTGTGAAACCCCTCTCCCCTTCTAAGAAGAATACCCTTGCAGTATATGGGTCAGGAAGCAGCGCTGCTTCAGCCTGGATGCCTGGCGAAAAACAAAGCGATTGTTCGCTGGTATGTTAATGTAGCAGGTGCAGTTTTATTTAAACAAGAGGTGGCTATTGTTTTCTGGAAGTGTGGTGATTTACAGGCTCATAGCTTATCCTGGAGGATCAGGGTGTTAAGTCATGTGCTGTATGTGTGTTTTAGCCCAGGGTGGCCCTTCTCCCGTGTCTGCATCTCTGAACTGAAAGGGAGTGGCGCCTGTAAAGTCAAGGGATGTAAAGCCAGGAGAGATTGGGGTGGAATAGGTAAATTGCTGAATTTGGGAACCCGGATTTGGAATGAGAGGTGCGGTCTCCAGCGCATGTGATGGTCTGGGAGGTTTGTGTAGCACCCTAGTTGATCTCAGTGGGATTTGTGTGAGGATTTGTGAAAAGAACCTGGCCTTATAAACACTGCTTTTCCTGGCAAGCCACGAAGAGAGCAGGAATTAACAAACATCTTCACTGCTGGCACTGATTTCAATGTTTTACCTCCACGGCTGAGGACAGAATTGCCAAAATTGCAGTGTGCGATCTGGCATCTCCCCTCTTCCTGTCCTTATTGATTTTGCTTTTGTTGAGCTTCATTCAGAGCAGACAGAGAACAGGAGAAGCCCCTTATCCCATAGCAGAGCTATGTGGGTTGGAGAATGGTCCACCTGCAGCAGGAAAGCCCAGCTGGTTTCCCTTCCATGGGGTTTTAACACCATGTCAAGAAGCTCTTGCTGATCCTTGTTGGCATGGATCTATACATTTAATCTGATTTGTGAGCTCTAACAGGTGAAAATGTGAAGCCTATCTTTGATGACAATGTGTTTGTGGGGTTTTGTTTTGGCTTTTTTGGGGAGGGGGGGGAGAGGAAGTAAGACAACCCCAGTGCTCTGGGCTGGTGAGGGACCAACCCTGCTTAACTCCACAGCAGGGTTTTCATCTCAGCTGTACTTTGTATGAATCTCACTGCTTTTGTGCAGAGTGCAGGTATGGAGGCAGCCAAGCTCTTCTGCAGCTGCTGCAGGTTATTTCTCTCTGTTTTTCCTCCTCTGCCTCGAGAGCATCTTTCTAGAATGGTTGGGTTGTATTCTGTCCTGAGTCCAAAAATTTTACAGACTGGATAGAATAGTGTATTCCAGCCCGGAAAAACGTGAAACCTGCTGTAGTACTCTAAACAGAGGGTGAGAGCTTTTTTTTTTCTTCTTCTTGATTAGAGGAGAAGGTCTGGGCTTAATTTTTAAATTTTACTCTGCTCTAGAGTGAGAATAAATTCATTGGGTACATACACTTGTATCAAAGTGGAAGTATTTTAAAGAAACATTTAAATGAAGCCAAAAATTGTGTTTGATCCACTTACACAGATTGTCTTTGTGGATATTGATGTTCTGGAGGAAAGAACCATCTTGTTTGCCCTTCCTTTTGGCATTGGGGTTGAACATGATGTGAGTGTGATGTTGGTAACACCAGGCTTGCCCAGCAGTACGATCTGCCCTGAGCAAGCCATGGCCAAACCCTTGGGAAAATCCTGGCCAGGTGTTGTTGGGTTATTTTGGGATGCTTTGGAGGTCAGGTGGGATCTCAGCTCCATGTGTCCTGTGTCAGTTGGGCTGAGCATCTTCCTCCCTGCCCTATTCTTCACTCAGCTCGGACCCAGAGACTTTGAAATGGCAGCTGGGTGCTGCACTTTCACTCGTGGTGATTAATATTGCTCTAATATTTGTCTGATGTAGCTCCCAGTGCCGGGCAGGGCAGTGCCCTGTTGTCCTGCTCATGTCCTGTACGAGCTGTAGTAAATGACTGTCCCTTCCTCCGTGAGATCATGGGCTAAAATTAATTGCCATTTTGACGTGTGGGGTACTTTCTGACTAAGGGCTGTTGTTATTATTTTTAATTTTTTTTTTCCCCATAGAAACAGAACATTTTATTACTTTTGCTGAAGAAATCCACGTTATCAGTTTCCTTTCACGCAACAAAACACCCTCCCAATCTTTAATAAACATTAAACTGCTTGAAGCTTGTTCTGTGCTTTGCATGTAGAAAACACTGCAGAAATGCCAAGTATCCTTCTTATTATTTTTCCTCATGGAGCTTCCAATTCACTGAATTCACCAAGCCAAGATAACACCATCTCGGAGGGCCAGTGCTGCGACAAATTTACAGTCTGGGAGCTTATATCTTTCCAGGCAATTGTCTTCAAACAGACAGCGCATTTCTGCATGTTGGAGTCTCAGAGCTGGAGTTTCTTCTGAGAAATGGCCGAGTCTGCCACCACTGAACCCCTGAGTGACAGCAAGTGCTTTTCAGCTTCTGTTGTGAATTTTTTTTTTTTTTTTTTTTAAGGAGGGTTGGCAGCCTGAGCTATTCTCAAGGATTTGGAAAAGAGCCACAAACAGGAATTATTGAACAATTGCTCTGTGAAACTTAAGATAACAGTTTGTTCCACCACAGTGGAATTGCTTTGTGGTAGAAGGAAATTATCTTTTTAGCTCTTGATTAACATTATGTGAGAAAAATAAAATTAAAGCCTGATTGTATCTGTGGTTGAATGGAATGCGTGTTCGTGCAAGGGGAAGAGGGGACAGATGTTTGTGGGTGACACATACGGAGATGAATGTTTGTGACACCTCAGATTGTAGGTGATTCATGGGTTAGGAATGTTTTTAATGCTTGGAAAATTTCTTATTGCTTCTTCATTGTCAGGCTAATGCTCACCCTGTGCTCAATGTGAGTGTAAATACTTGATCATTAATGAAAGAAAGCACATACCATAATTTGGAAGTTGGAAAGCATGGGGTTTGTTTTGGTGCAAATTAATATTCTTGCTGTTGTGAGTTTTGGTGCTTTTGGTTGGTTCACAGAAGCAAACAATAACTTGCATCTCCATAGTTACTTCATAAAATAGTACACTTGGCCCTGAGTTTATCACTCGTACTTATTAAAAGTAAATAATATTACAAGAGAGCCCAAGTACATTTTTAACATACCAGCTTAATCTGGCTGCCTTGGAAGTCAGTGGGAGACTTTTCTCCTGTTGGGGAAGCAAATGCTGAGGAGAAGGCATCAGGAGCAAGTTTGGGGCATTGATGGCAGAGGCTGCACCTGCAGAGCAACCTCATTATGTGAGCGCAGGATTTTGGTTCAGCAACCTCTGCATTGGATCTCACACACATTTAAGTGGGGGAAATGCACTGAGGGCTGCTCCAATGTGGCCATATTTGGTTGTTGGGGTTTTTTTTTATTTTTATTAAACCCCATGGGTACAGGTCGGAGTTGCCCTTTTATATTGAGGGAATGGCTGGCTGGGATGGGCGCTGGGAAGGAGTGAAGCCCGGGGACGTCCAGGAAAGCGATTTGTGCAGTGCTGGTGGGGTTTTTAAGGAGCTGCTGCTGCCGAAGCCCCGGAGCTGGGCTCTGCAGTCCCATCTGCCCGGCTTCCTGCCCGCCCCGGGGGCTCCCCGCTCCCCCACCGCGGCAGCTCTGACACCCTGCCTTTCAGGGGGAAGCTCTGAGGATGCCGAGTTCCAAACATGAACTTTCCGAGCAGGCCAAATTTCTGCTGTGATCTCCCAGCTCAGGGCCTGTCCTTATCAGTGTTTGCAAGACACGCTGGGAGATCAAAATATGCCCCTTTTGAGGCGATAGGAAAGAGACAAGATGCTTCTTTAATCATGTCTGATAAATTCTCACTTGTAATGAGAGCCCTAATTAAGGGAAATTACCTATTGGAAAAGAGTTAAAAGGGGCCCCGTACTCCTTCCAGCAAACTTAAAGACAAAAGGAAGTTTCTAACAATGGGTCACTGGAGATGCATTTCCGCCCAGCTTTAAAAAACAAGGTACTGTCTAGCTGATGAGCGGTGAAGGCGAGCAACGAGGCTTTGATGAGCCTTCTCCTGCTTCCTGATATTGTGACCCTCTTAACAAACACTGCAGACGAAAATCAGCATGCCTTCGGTATGCTGTAAGTGCAGGCAGGCTATCTGAAGAGATGCCTCACTCGCAGGATATGGTTTAAATCCTGTTTTGAATAAGGTTTACATCCTTGTCACTGAAATAATATTTTTGTACCGTGAAAATCAATGTGAAGAGACGGGCAGACAGGTCCCCCAATATGTAAACAACCTATCTTTGATGTCACTTCTTACTGACTCTTTTCTTGTCCCAAGGAATACCCAAGAGTTTAGCTGTTTTATTTTATGTATCTGTTTATGATGCCAGAAGGTGTGCGCCGTTCTTGATTCCAAAACCCCAGGATGGGAGGTGCATGATCTGGGCTCTGTTTTGCCCTTATTGCTCTGAAATCAGCACTTTTGCTTCCACTTGGGTGGTTGGGGAAAGTTCTGGTTTTCCAGTCAGCTCTGTGATTAGAATAAAAACAAGAGGGATTCTCTCTGGGTGCAGGGGGAAAAAAGAAATAAGAGTCTGTAGGTCCAAGAGTTTTGGTCACTGTGATCATCTGGAATGAGCTTTCCACGTATCATTAATTTCTCCTCCATGGCGCATGCTGGAGTGAGCTGAATGTGGTGCTCCAGACATACTTTACATACTGATCTCTCCTTGGGCTGCTTTGCAGTCTGATCTCAGCCTGTCTTGCAGGGACCATCGGTGAAAGCCATGTATCTACTCTCCTTTTAGTGCACAAATCTCAAATCCTGTTTGCAGTAAAGCAACAGAAAGCTGAATGTGCAAGAAAAATATGAGGGTTTGCTTGCAAATACAGCGAGTTGCAGTTCCAGTATCAGATGTTGGCGCCTGGAGTGGGTGAACATGAGCTGTTTGCAATCCTCCTGTCAGGGCTGCTGCATTCAGCATGCAGAGCTCTACGTTCCATCCCCGAGCTCTGAAAACATTTGAATTGACATCCAAATTTTTCAGCCTGCATCGGTTATTAATATAAAGAGCATCATCGATCAAACTGTAACTTTGTTCCGTGTTAGACTGTACTTGTTTATTTTTTTTCTTTCTGTGAAGCAAATCATCAGCAATTTTCCCCATCAGTAAGATTTTTTTTTTTTTTGTTTCACAAAACCACAACCACAACCAGCAGTGGCTTGAGTCATGTTATTTCTTTATTGTTAGGCATTTGTAATGTATTTTTATTACTTGTGATATGAATGTGGCTTAGGCGTGTTTAACCACCTCATTCACTTCCCAACACCTCTGTGGGATGGGTGTTGCTATTAGCTCTTGTAAAATAAGAGAAAATTGGGTAACACATAAATGAAACTATTTTCCTAGAGATCATGGAGGAACACAGGGGGCTGAAATGGGGATACAGAATGCGATTTGGCCAGTCCTTGTCTTAACCACGAGCTCCTCTGAGGTCTCTGAAGTGAAACACGTGGAGGGGTTGGAGCCGTGGGGAGGGATGGGGCACAGGCACTGCTCCAGCTTGGAGCTCCTCAAGTGGTTTGCATTGGCATGCCAGGAGCTTTGGAAGGACACTGGCCTTTCAAATTAATAGCACACTTGAGGATTTTCCAGGTACTGCTAGAAAATTACGTGAGCACACTCCCAAACATAAAACCAGATGTGCTGGGTCAGACCACAGGTCCCTCCGGCCCAGCAGCGCGTCTCCTGCAGTGGGTGGCCGGAGCAGGGCATAAGGTCAGGAGATGTGAGTCATGGGATGTCCCAGAAAACTCTCCTGTGTTTGGCACTGACACCTCCCTGGTGAGGAGGTGATAACTGCACACACTGACTCGTCACCAGGAAACTGCTCTGCAGCCTTGGATGTTTATGCAGCTTCAGGAGCAGCTCAGCTGGGTTCCAGATACCTTCTGAAAACATTTGCCTGTTTCGTGATTTGTTGGCATTGGGGTCTCGGTTTTAGTTGAAGCGTGGAGGAGCTGGGTGGAGTGCTGGCCGTGTTTGTGGGCTGGGAGATGGTGAGGTTTGCTGACACAGAGCCCTGCCTCTGGTGTGTGATGGCCATCTGTGACACCTTGCCTGCTGAGCTGTATCTGAATTACCCCTGGAGTTGGCCCAGATCAAGCAAAATCCCCCTAAATGGGCTACTGAAATAATTCTCATGAAATTTAGTTGTTGGTGACACTGGCAAACCCTGTGAACACATGTTGATGTTCACCATGTTCTAATTTCATTTGATGTAATCCAGCCAGGGGCTGTTTGGGGTGCAGTCCTGCTGGCATCCTGTGCAGGCTTATTTTTAATGGTCTGGAAATCCATTGCCTTCCAGCAGGCAGAGCTGAGGGGCAGCAAAGCTGCTGCCACCCTGGTGGCACCTACACTTTTGCTGCCTTTTGGAGATCACCTGATTGCTGCCTTCTGGCACCTGGAGTGTGATGGTGCTTGTGATGGTCCCATTTTACTGGTTTCTAAAATGGGAGAAGCATCACAGACAGGTCCTTACTCTGCTTTTATTTAATAATAATAATAAAACTTAAAAACCTTAAATCCTTTGCTCTTTCAGAGCTACTGTCTGAGGAGTGGAGGAGTCTTCTGCATACATGGAAATGTGGGAGGTGTGAAAGTGTGTGAGCAGTGTGTATTTAGATGGACTTTCGGTCTAATTTGAAAATTGGTTTTGTTTTATACTGGCTTCAGTTGTAAAAAGGAATGATTAACCCAAACAGGAGCACCCGCGTTACTCACCTTTAATTATGTTTGCAATACATCATGGTGATATGGGGGAGCAGAAAGCCTTTCTGCATCCAGCACGTTTGCCTCGTAGCATATGGTCCTATGGAAACTGTTTTGATTCAGAGCCCCCAGTAGCATATGGTGAAAAATCTGCCCCTGAAGTCAAATTGAAAGTAGAGGCTGGTCCCAGGCCCCAGAGGACTCCATGTCTCCTGCCAGCCGGCAGGACCGGAGTCGGAGTATGTGTCACTGTTTCACTCATCATGAAGATTTTATATTTGGTTTGGGATGCTGGTGCATGAGGTTCTGGATGTAAAAGTCAGAAGAGATATGGTTCCTGTAATGTCTGCAGAGATCCTTGTGTCGATAAGGTCAGCAGCAAGTTAATAGATTTTTATCTTCTCATCACATGAACTTAATATAGTGCAACTGTTGGAGGGGAGGGGAGAAACCTTCCTGCCATTATTTTCTGATGTGTTTCAGGGGGTTTTAAAAGACAGGGTGTGCCTTAAAAGCCCCTCTTTGCTTAAAATGAAAATCAGTAGCCCAAAATTATGAGTAAAAATATTTAAATATGAACTGAAGGCTAAACATTGTGTAGTGACACAGCTAAAACTAATTGGAGCTGGGTGAAGAGGGATGTGTTTCTCCGTGGCAGTGATGGAATGGATGAGAAGGGGGATGGAGATTTCCTATTCTGAGCTCCCAATAGCATCAGGCTGAGTTTACTTTAACGATGTCAAAGCAAAACTCAGCTCTGTGCTGCTGCCGTGTAGTGATGCAGAAGCAGAACCATTTTATACTATAAAAATAACCATAAATGCTACTCCACGTTGTTCTTAAATCAATGCACCTATGGGAATGGAGACCCTGATTGAGCCCTGGGCTCCTTACAAAAGCTTTGATAAAGGGAGTGAACAGTGCTGATAAATGTGGGTGCTGCTGCCAAGCTGCAGTGAAGAAGAATCAGAAGCAGGAACAACAAGATGGGGAGGTAGAAAGATGCTCCACGGCCATAAATACCTGTCATGGCCAAAATGTGGTGTTGCTCACATTGCAGCCACTGTGGTGGAGGAGAGATTCCGTGGTGGCTGGGGAGGGAGCTGCTCCTGCACCAGCGGTGGAAACCCAGGGCTGAAATACGGCATCTCTGTCAGGGGCAGAATCCATGGAGGGACACCGCCGGGTCACGCTGACTAGTAGGGCTCAGCGATCAAACGTGTCACACCTGTCTTGGCCACGGGTGCAGGTGTTCTAGGTCAGCTCTCGCTGTGGTTATCAATCGCTGACAGTTGACAGTTTAATTTTACACCACAAGTACCTCATTACTTGTGTAGGCACTTGAAGAACATGTGGGCACTGGGTTGGATCAGTGATCAATGACAAAGGTTGCGCAGGGTGCAAGTGGTAGCAGTAAAAGTGAAGGTCTCCGTGCATGAGTTGGCAGTGGTGGGGATACATGACAAGGGGAGTTTAGCTGACAAACAGTCTGTCAGGGCTGGAAGAATGGAGGCTCGCCGGAGAGCTGGCGCTCCATTATAAAATACAGCTCGCCATTTAAAAAAGGAGGAGGGGGGAGGAAAAAGAAAGATAAAAAAAAGGCTCTTGCTTTGAAAAACTGTTTAAACAAATTTAATGCATGTGAGGGACTGTAAATTTTTATTCTACGAGCATTTATTTCATGACATGGAAGCATCCAGGTGTTCAGGAATTTTGTATTAAGGGAAAGTGGAGGTGCTGCTTTCATAGGTGTACACACATGTGGTGCTCCTGGTTCAGGTTGCCCGGTGGGTGCAGATTTGAGATGTTCAATGCATAAACCAAACCTTTGCCCATGAGATTCCTCCTCTCTGTGTATTGAGAGGACGATTTATGACAAAATCTGTTGTGACGGATTTCTTCTGCCACAGTAGGGAAAAATTTGTTCCAACACACTTAAAAGTGTTGCTTTAATCAATCCCATCCAACTTTCTCTTTTTGCCTCTTGTTTTCCTTCTCGGAGTTTCCGACATCCTTTTCCGTGTCGAATCTACCCGGCGGATTTTGTCACTGGGGCGATGACGGAAAGAAAGAGACATATGGCACTGGTTTGGTAGAGCCGTGGATCTTGCACGAGGATGTAAATCTTGTTTGCTTGAGAAACCGCACTGAAAGACACTTTGCTCGAGGTATAACGTAGCTGGGTTATTGAGTGCACCTTATAATAATTGATATGGCGGCAACGGTATTAATGGAAATAATGGGAATTTTACCCAAACCGTAGTAAATAAGGAAAAGACTAATAGTCTTTGCCCTCTGCTGAATTGAACACGTCTTAAAAAAAAGATTCTTGATTATGTCTCGGGCGCTGATTAGGTGCAGGCTAACTTTGATCATATCACCTACGGTTCCCACCGAAAGGACACGTGCGGCGCGAGTCGCGGTTTTAGAAATTGTTAAAATGATTGAATAAGCAGCTCGGAAAGCACGCGGCTCTAAAAAATGAGATGCATGCTCCGTGTTGGTGTTTTGTATTGATTTAGTAGCAGTGCTGAGAAGCCCTCACGGTGCTCGGTGTTCAGGCAAAGAGGTGCCTCTCCCACCACTCCCCTACAAAGCCAAGACACCATTGTCTCTGCTCTTTTTTAGCCCCAATGTATGCCCAGGCTTTAGTAAATGACAGTGGAAATGAATCAACCTCATGTTAAGGATGGAAAAAAACTTCTTTATAAACCATAACAAAGGGCCCCTAAGTCAAAACTGGGATTAAGATACCCCACAAATATTAATTAAATTTCAAACCAAATCTGGATTTCTGCAGAGTCTGGTAGTATTATGGTCTTATTTTTTTCCTTATTCTGTGTCCTCTAATACTTGTTTTAACTTTACTGTAGATGGTAGAGAAAGAGATTTTGGAGATATGTCGTTAATAGATCTAGTGATGAAATGAACTTTATAAAATACTAGTGGTATATTCTGTCAGAGCCATCAGAATGGTGATCCTGATTTCAGTTCGAACTTAGTCTGTCAGTGTTCAAAAAGACAATTAGGATTATTTTAATTATTTTTTTCTATCACTGTGCACAAGTAACATTAGAAATTTCCTTGCCACATCCATTTTCTTATTAGTGAAAATTACCTCCTGTAAAATTTGGAATAGAGCCATGCATGATAAAAGATTGCATCTGATGGATGAATATACTACTTTTTTGGTGACCTGGTAGGTATAGCAATTATTAATATTCAGATGTCTTGTTGGGACTAGACTGACTGTAAATTTGATTACTTGAAAAGGAATACTCAAGGCAACATGAAAGCAAGTCTCTGGCTTATGAACCAAGAATGCTGTGTTGGGTCCTGATGTTGACTTGAGCAATCCCATCAACTGTAGTGGGATGAAGAATTGCCCATAGGGCTGTCTTCATTTGGTAACTTGCCAAACACACTTTAAATTGTCTTGAAATCAATAGATCCATGAACCCTCTTGCTGTATATAGATCTATATTATCTAACCAGCCACATGCTGGAGGAGGAGAGGAATAAGCCAGTTGTGGGTGTGTTGAACCATTTAAATGCTGTGGCACCACAGATACGAGAGTGAGAAGGAAAAGTGGGCAACAGCAGGAGAATAAGGGGAGCTGGGAAGATAAAGGAGGTGAGAGAGATGAGCAGCCTTTTTGTCTCTGCTTAAGGACCCTATTTCAAGGATCTGATGGGATACAAAGGCCTGGAAGGGTTGTGATGGGCAAATGAAAGAAAAAATACCTTGAGAGATGGAGGAAATTCTGGGCTGTGAGGAGCAGTAATTTGGGTCACTATTAGGCCAAGTTAGAGAAAATGAACTCTGGAGCAGTAGTGGAGAGGAGCATGCACTCCAGCAGAGGGGGAAGAAGCAAAGAAAGGGGAGCTAACTTAATTCAAATAGTTGTGATAGTACAAAGGCCTTTCCTTGGAAGACTTTGGAAAACCAAGAGTTTTCTGACTTGTGGGTCCAGCTCGCACCAGATAGGCATCAAAGGAGCATCCAGCAGTATTGCTGTTGTTTAAAGGAAAGGCAAACTTCGCCAGAAATATCCAATATCAGAAAATATCTGATAGCAGAAAAGAAATCGCCAGAACCTGTGGTGATCTCCAGTCTGTGCAAAGCCATTGCTTTCACTGAAATTTCAGTCAGTGGAATCTGGGAAACAACCACCTTGAGTTTTTAAGGAAATGTTGGGCCACGTGTTTCCCCTGGCGACACTGGTGCAAATCCAGGGCAATCCCACCAAAGCTGGAGATTGCTCTGGCTTTCTGCCGGGTACAGACACTTGGGTTTGGCCAACAGAGGTCACTTACACAAGTGTGACCTCACTGCAGTTGGTGCTGCTCTACACTTGAGGTGATTGAGTGAAGAAGTTGGCTCAGTTGCTGCTGAGGAAACACAGTGTTCATGTTTCTAAGTGTTACTTTAAATATAGGGGGCTTTCTTTTCACATTTGTTATTCAGAGCTAAAAAGGGTCTGGTCTTTTTTAGTGAAATCAAAATGTTACTTTAGAGTTTGGGGGTTTTTTTTGTACCTCCTTTTTCATTTACCACAAACCATCTACTTCTACATTTCATAAAAATATTTTGGATTTAACAGGGATGAATTCTGTGCTCTCCTGCAAATAGGTTTAGCTTTGTTGCCCATTAAGCAGCAGTGCCCATTGTCACCAGTTGAGAAATGGATCCAGTACATTCAGATTTCATATAATACATGGCCATGACATGGAGGGACAAATGAGTCCCCTTAGTCCTCCCCATCTGCTTGGTGGCTTCTTCTCTTTGGATTTCTTTTCTGCTGGCTGTCATTCTGTCTCACTGCTGGGTGAGGTGCATTGCTGTGTCACACTGCTCTTAAGAGGGAGAGATTTAAAATTTTTCAACTACTAGTTTTTTTAAGAAAAGGTTTTGAAATGAAGTTTCCAACAGCATTGATGGGGCAAAACTCATTCCCTTTGTCCATAAGCTTCCCTTGCTGGAGGAGCACTGGGCTTGCGTTATTTAAAAGAAGATTTTCCCAATGTTTTTAGGACATTCATCTTTGCATAGGACTAAATAATTGGGGATGAGTGGCTGTCGTTGTGTTGCAGCAGGGATGGTGGGAGTGTCTGCCCCTGCTCAGAGCTCATCCCTCTTGCTGGGTCCTGGAACCAGAGGCTGGGGAAGCTGTGCAACATGGGTTGTCAAAGTGAGAGGTGGGACGCAAATCAAGGCACATGTAAGGCCTTTCTCTGCTCTTATTTGGATTATTTGCAGCTTTTTTCGGTGATTTGCATGAAAGCAGAGTTGTGACTTTATTAAACACTGCTATAATGACTTCAGCACAGCTCAGGAACATCAGCTGGTGCTATCTCCTCCAGGCAGGGCCCTGTAGGGAGAGGGTGGCAGTGTGAGAATGACAAATGGGATCAAGATGCTTTTGCTATGAGTGGATAGTACAGACAGGATGCTCTGGGGGGCCTGGGGGGACAGGCAGGAGAATCTGGGACTGGGTGCCATGCAAAGCAAACCCTGCCTGATTTGAAAGATGGAGACGATGTGCTGTGATGTTATCAGTGGGAAAGGATGAGCAGGTGGTAGAAGAATGACAAACACCTACGCTTTGATTCTGGAACACTGTGGTGGTTGGGCATGAGGAGTTTGCTGTTTGCTAGTTTGTTCTTGCCTTGCTGGTCAGATCACAACCCACATGCTTTGTGTGAGGGGGAGCTGCAAAGACCGCACCGTGCTAAAGTCCTGTGAGTCCTCCAAAGACAAGAATAAATACACTATCTATCCCAAAATACAAAGAAGGAATGATGCTGGAAAGGCAGGCAGGATTGGGCCTCACCAGGGGCAGGTGAGGAGGTGGCAGCTCAGCCCCATGTCAGGCTGTTGCAACGGGAGCTGCAGATCGTCACCCGCTTGGCTAGCATGTTAACACTGCTAACATTCAACCAGACTGCAGAAGAAGGTTTAAAAAAATGCATTTTTATTTTCTTTTGTGGGTAAATGAGCCACAAGTCCCCGTGGGGGAGGCACAGTGCACTGCCCCGGGATGCCTGGCTCTCTGCAGGGGGTGGGATGGATGGAGGGAAGCACCGGGCGATGCTCTGGCCCACACCAGGAGCGCATCCGCCCCGGTGCTGCTCCGATGCTCCCCATATTTGGTGGTCTTTAATTTGGCATTACATACTCGGGGCTTGTCTGCAGCTCGTATGATTCAAAGTTCTCCATGGGGTCTAATGTACAAGGCCTGGCCTGTTTTCATTAGGTTTCCTGAGCTCTCCTCCCTTCTCCCCAGTGTTGCCGCACAAAGACACTTTTGTCAGGCAATGTTGGACTCTCCTCAAAATCCAAGCACTTTCAGGAAAGGACTTGGAAGTCTATCTTCTCAGTTTCCATATCCCTTTGCCCTCTGCTCTGGCATTTGGTTTGATTGGTTGTAGAGTTGTCCTTTTCCCCCCCTTACTTCTTTTTGTTGATCTGTCTGTGCTGGAGTCTATCTTGCAAAGAAAAAAGTGTATTGCAAATCGTGTAAGCCAGCTCTCTGAATTATTGCACATTGTAAAGTATTAACTCCTTCAGTTCTCAGCTGGTTTAAGTGCTAGGACCAAAATCATGATAGGAATGTTAAAGGAGTATTATTATATTTTATGTTCACTGCCACAAGTTTAGTAAGAAATTTAATCCCCCCTCTCTTGCTCACACTCTCTCTCTCTTTCTCTGCCTCTGAAGAAAAAAAAAAAAAAAAGAAAAAAAAGGAGGAAAACTGGCACCAAACTTCCATTTGACTTGGCAACTTTTTCGCTAATGTGATTTGATATGCTTTACTAGAAAGGGTAACATACTAATGTTTCAGAAGAAGCCGATTTCCTATTAGTGAAAGTATGGTGTATAAAGATCAGGCATTGCTATTAAACTCTTCAATCAATGAATTTATAGCCTATTCTAAGTGGTAATGATATAATGGAATGCGATATTTTAATATTGGAAAATATGTTTGGTTTGACGTTTTGGGGATTCCAGGAAATACTGCTTTTATATAGCTGCATCTGTGCAAAAATTAAAAACAGGGGAAAAAAGAGGATTATAAAAGGAAACCCAGCCAAATTGTTTAAAATCAATCTATCCAAGATGCCTTCATAACGTATTATATAAAAATCATGTTTGCTCTTTTCATGTATCTGTTTCCTCAGACTAATTTTATCATGATTTATGCACCCAAGTATACTGATACTGTGATGAGAATGGTGGGGACTACCTTGTTTCACACATTCCTAAGCCAGTTTGTAGATTACTTTTTCAGGGGCAGAGGTGGAAACAGTATTTCTGCCTATGGGATATAATTATATTACAATTCCTACAGAAGAGGGCTAAGTACAGCTCCCATGTTTCAATTAATAATGCACTGTCAGCTCTGAGGGATGATATGAAACTGTATTGGATCAAAGATTACCAGCATCAGACAGGGTTGTTGCTCTCTCTGCTTTTCTTTTCTTTTTTTTTTTCTTTTTTTAAATGTGCCTGATTGACTCTCTGCAGTTTTTCAAGAATAATATTTTGCTTGAAAGTAAAATATTACTTTCATACAAGCCTGATTAAGTTACTTGTAGGGGTGGGAGTTGGTTCCTTGCCGTATATGAGCAGATGTTAAGCTCCTTCCATTATATTTGAACATCTAACATCTTGCATATACCTTTTAATTGTTAATGTGGTCAGGCAATAAATTCACTGTCTATGGGGAACTAAGAATAATTTTCCAAATTTCATTCTCTCTAGCCAGTTGCTAGGAAATGAAGTGCTTTGGTTAATAATGCATTTAAGATATTTGCAAGATCTCAGTTTAATATTTGTTCTGTATTTATATGAAATTCTGACCAAAAGAGAAAGCGTAATTAAAAGACATTCAGTTTTTGGTAGCATTTAGCACCGGCTTGAAACGTACTACTAAAAATTATGAAATCATTTTGCAGACGAATAGGAAAATATTCTTTGAAATCTGACAAGGTTTATTTGAAATAATGCTTACTCTAAAAAATAACTCCTTTTAGGTCTTACAATTCTGCACCTCTTACTGAAAAATGGTTTCCCAGTAGCATACATATCCTATATCAATGTAACTAAATTTATATTGTTATAAATTTTTGAGGTTGGATTCTTGAGTTTTGAAATTAAATAACCACAGTTAACTGTATTAAATGTAGACTTGAATTTGATCGAAAATAAGTAAAGCACTTATGACAACCTCTGTAAATGCTTAAATACTTTAGTTGTGCTTGTGAGCATTAAATTGTATTATAAGGAGCCAACACTGAGTATACAAGCTCCTGTGGGACATCTTGGACTTTTGGGAGATTAAAAAATCCTGCATTAATGAAATTTTCCAAGTTTTTTATTTAATAGATAGTTCTTTTCAGGGTATGCAAAATAATTGGTAGCAGAATGCTATATGCATCTTTACACTCACACCGCATAACGTATATAATTACTTGGAGAAACTGCTTAACTTTAATGGGGCGTTTCTTGATCATATAATAGGAAAACTAACAGCTTTAATTAAGATTTATGAAGCAGAGAGGTAATATATTCTGCTAAATTAGGTAACTATTGGTGGGTAGTGTATTTTTAAGCAATTAAAGGCCCGATCCTGCAGCTCTTCTGCTGTGTAAGCCATGCAAGGAGTCCTGCTGCCACGCGAGGGAGGGCTGCGGGACTGGGGCTGGATCTTGTGCTCTACAGTCCCTGAGGTATGGCAGAAAAGAGCTGTATAACAACACCCTGTAGGCTGGGGTTATTCCTGGTTTTAGGCCTGGCTTTGAGCAGTTTTTCCCACTCCAAGTGCTTGGCATGTTGCGATCACCAACCAGAAGGAAGCAGCTGGCGTGGCCCTTGGCGGCTCGTGCGAGTGGTGGATCAGCTCCAAGGAGGGCTCATCACTGGAGGGAAGTGTGAGCAAGGATGTTTGGGGATAAGCTGGAGTGGGGAGCAAGCAGGGAATTGTTTCCATCTGGGAAACTGTCCCTCAGAAGAGAGGTGCTAGGGGCTGTTGGAAGGGCTGGGATGTGTGGTGGTGGGGCAACATGGGTGTTGTCACGTGCTGGAAAACCCCACAGATACCGGCAGAAAATGGGATTGGACCTGAATCTTTTGGAATTTCACGGTGCAGGCTTCCATTCTGGTGTTTTTTTCCGTGTGTTGCATGATGAATTTGATTTTTGTCCCCTCATTAAATCACAGGTGAATGTGTCTCAGGTCTGATCACGTCCAATCTCTGTACTTCTCCTGCACCCTGCATGTCTGTAAAACTGGAGGAAGAATGCCAGCCATGCATAGTCCTTTATTTCAAAAAATGATCCCGATTTTAAACCACCCCTGTGCACAACCAATCTTCTCTAAATGGTTTATTTCAACCCAAGCATTCCTGAGCAGAAATCACTGCTTTTCTGAAGTACAAACACCTGATTGAGAGAGCACCAAGTATGAGGAACATCTGAATTAGGGAGGGATTGAATTATTCTTTAAAAGTGGGCCAAACACTTTAATGCAGTTTAATGCCTGGTAGAAATTAAAAGTTCTACTTCACAGATTTCTTTAGAAGTCTTCTTCATAATTGCAAAATGGGGAAACTTGACTAGGACTATTGGTTGGACACTTTTTCTGCTGGGCTGTGAACTCTTTCTTGGTTTTTCTTATGCAAGTGCCCTTTGAATCCAGTGTTAGCCATGTTACTTGGAAGTTACTTGAACTACCAAGAATAATTTTGTTTTATGGTTGGGTTTAGTTTGTTTTGTTTTCCCTGTGCCCAGACTAGTTCCTCATTTAAACTGGAGGAACTTGCACTGTCTGAACTAAGTAGAAGCAGAACTGCTAAGGAAAGAAGTGGTCCTTGAGAGCTAGGATGTGGTAGGAATTGAATACCTTTGGTATCCCTCAAATATATTCAGTTCCTCTGTGTTGCTGCCTTGTATTTTGCCCCAATTCCTCAGCTCAATTCTTGTTTGCCTGGTGCTCGTTGTGCCTCTCTGATGAAGAAACCTAAATTTTCATATAGGCTGCAAGTGTCAGCTGGTGACATCTCCCAGTTCCAACTTTTATAGGAAAAGCAACTGGGGCAACCCCAATTTTCATTTAAAATACAGCGAGTTTCCAGCACCACTTGTGGAAAAGCAGCGCTTGAAAACATTGCCTGGAGTACCAGGCCCAGCATCTCATTAAACACAAACTATCTCAGGATTTTCAGGTCCCCCTTCTCCTAATTCATGACTTCTGTATCCTACACATTGGCAGTGTGCAGTTTTGGGGTTGATCAGAGACGCTGGCCCCAATTTTGGCCCGTTGGTGCCCGTGCTTGCTCTGCATGCCACGTTTGAAAGCTCACATATCATCCAGGCCATATTTCTAATGAATCTGGCTTGGGAAAAATATGAGCACTAAACAGAAGAGTAGGGCCGTGGGAAGTACATTTTTAAAAGTATGCCCAACCAGATAAATAGACTTTTTAAACCCAAAATAAACAGATAGAGAAAACTCACTTAGGCAAAGGATGCATAAATAATCTTTACCCTGAGGATGCAGTAAGTTATTCCCTCTTTACATTCAAAACCTCTGTTTTCCAAGTCTGTATTTCATGTCTAATCACTAAGAATGCCCTCTTTGACTTCACCCGTGCCTGCAATCATGCCCTTTCCTGAGAAGGGCCCATTTGTCATGTGGGGAAAGAGGGTTTAATTAAGTAGGGAAAATATACCTAAGGTGGAAACTGAGCTCTGGCCATTTTTCCATAGAAAATACACGAAAAAAACATGTATAGATGAGCCTAAACTTTTACATTTTTTTTCTTCATGAAAAGACATTTTTTTTGTTCCCCACTTTACTCTTCAAGACCCAAAGAGTTTCTGGGTAAGACAGATGAGAGTTCTATATAAAAGAACAAGGGTGGAATATGCATTTATCCCCCCCAAGAAATACATTTTTCAAATTCATTTTTTTTTGCCTCCATTTCCCTTTTTCCTCTGGGAATCCAGCAAATGTCTCTGTTGTGTGCTCCAAAGGTTTTAACAGGGAGAGGTCAACAAAAAATAAGGCAACTTGCAGATCTCATGCTAAAATTCCAAGTATTCCTTTAAAACAAAAAATATTAAGAGAAACAAAGGGGAAAGCTATCAAGGAAAGTATTTAAATTACTGAAAGGCAAGGGAAACCTTAATTTTCATGCCAGCAAAAAGGTTACATAGGTTTTATATCTGAGCTTTACTTACTATTGTGCTTGTGATCACTTACTATGAAAAATGCAGCAACCTGCAGAACCTGTACCTTGTCCTTGAGTTGTAATAGATGCAAAAAAAGCAAAAGGGATCTGCCTGTAGATTTTCCTAAGTTTTCAGGGTTTTTTAGCAAGGTGTTTTTTAAGCAAACCCATGGTCACAGTTTAGCTCCAGTCTGTAACTCTGGATCCTCAGCAGCCCAGTGGGTCTCTCTGTTCCCACATGTTTGTTTTCCGTGTGCCTCTTTGCATCCTTAGGCCGTTGTGACAATCTTTTTGATTTCTTCAGGGTGGTATTCGGTTAAAGTTTTGCCAGGCAAAGACAAACAGTTGCTCTGATGGGGCAGTACATCTGGGTACTGGAACACAGGCTGGTACTTGGCCAGTCCTTGAATTTCCACGCTGTCACCTTGTACCCACTGACAGAACATGGCCCAAAGTGACTTTGCAGGTGCTGGTGCACTGAGGTATTACTTTGAAAGAGTCACATTGTAAAGGATTGATTTTGCTTCTCTCAAAGTTGTGGCAGAACTCACAAACTGGTGAAAAAGAGAACTGGGCTCATGTTATCCCAGGCATGGTTACAGTCCAGGCTTTTCTTATGGAACTATTTCCTAGGAAATCTGGGTTTATCTTCTGAAGCCATGAATTATTCTTCTCCAAGCTGAAACAAGATGCTGTGGAGACAAAAGGACAAGGGGTAACAGAGTGACAGAAATGGCAGGTCCTCTCACAGAGCTATGGAAATGTGTCGACACTTTTGCAGAAGGGATGAGAGAAGCCTTCTTTCTCTTTACATGAAAAGCATGGGGAGGAAAGGAAAAGGGCTGCTGCATTTCTATCATCTATAATCCTCCACTTAACCTATGAATTAGCCCTTGTGTGAGCAAAAAGGAAAGTTGGTGGCTAAACCATAACCCGCCCCCCCAAGTGGGTACAAGTCTTCCTTTTCCCGTCCTGAGCACTATATATAATGGGCCCCTTGAATTAAGGAGATATATTAAAAAGAATCCTGGCTGGCTTGCCCCATTTTCTTCCTGGCTGTGCATATATTTATGTAATGTCCAATACCCCAGGACCAACCTCTTCAGAGCTGGTGTCAAGGTGTAAGGTGCAATTTTAACCTAGTAATTCCATACCCGCTTTAAACTGCTGGCACGAATGTTGGCAGGAGTAGATGCCTAATTACTCGTTTATACCCAAACTGCAAATTAGGTTTAGCTTCAGTGTGCACTGTGGTTCACAAGGAGGGTGAAAATATGTGCAGTTACCTATGAGGGAGCCTAAGCCAGCAAAAACAAAGACAGAGTTCAGAAAGCAGAAAATCCCACAGTGAGCTGTACAGTTTGGCCAAGGACCCCCACTCCACCATAGCCGATACCACGTACTTCAATGGAAAATAGGAGAGCTTTTGAGACAGAAAGGATGAGGGGACTTCTCTGTGGGTTGCCACAGAGGGGGAGATTCAGCTGAGCTAACCTGGGCTGTCTGAATGTTTGGCTTCACCTTGACGTGGCACTCTAAGAACTCTCAGTGGGTGAGAGTGAGAAGACCCTAGCGAGTCCATCCCCCTGGGGAATGGCCTCCAGTCTGCCTCTGCAGAGTGCAGCAAGAGCCTGGGAGTCCACTTGCTCAGAAGTGCCTTCCCTAAAGCTGGATGAGGTGCTTTCTAGTCACAGAGTTTGATAGCTATAGATACTAAAATGCCAGAGTTTGTGGTTATAGCTTAATTTTATGAAGCTGGCACCCAGAGGAACCCTCATCATCAGCCAGGTGCCCTTCCTACCTGGGGATGAGGTGGGATCCTGAGTAGTTGTGTGTTGGAATGCTCTTGTTCCAAGGCTGGGTGGCATCCACACAGGTTGTGGGAGGGTAGGAGCAAAGCAACTCAGTCTGGTCAAAGGGGATTTATCAGTGAATCCATGAATGAAGACAGAAAAAAGTGGACTCTGTGATTTCTGGTCTCTTGCTATTTCTGCCAAACTGTGTCTAATGTGTGAGCCATTGATGGCAGCTGCTCGGGGCTGGAGGCAAGGAAATGTCAGTGTCAGTAGATGTATTTGTTTATGCAGGCAAAAAGATGATGAAACGGGATGTGTGGCTCTTCCAAGGGAAGCTGTGTGTCCACTGAACAGGGTGGATCTGTGTTGTGAGCAAGCTCCCCACCAAGAGACTGCTCTATCTCTGGGCAACACCACCAACAAACCATTGTACCATCCTTGGTGCATATCCCCTTTACCTGAGTCCAGGAATGCCTTTGTCCTGAGGGAGCAGCAGCAGGCATTTAGCAGCGAGTAGCCGCTGTGTCTGACTGGTGCCGGCCCGCAGCCCGACTGGCCGCAGCCAGCGACGTGCCATTTTTTATTATGTAGAAGGAAATTTTGCAAATATGCCCAAGGGTGAGGCAACATCAATAAGCAGGGAATGAACGCTCTATTACATTCATTTGGTTTCGTAACTTCTGTTGGGTCACAGGGGAGCTGCTAAAGAAAACAAAACAAAATCTCTTGTATGCCGGCTATATTTAGTCGCATGGAGCTCTGCGTTTGTTCTGGGGCTGAAGAACAGCATGTCCAAACCTGGAGCTTGAGGTTGAGTGTGTACTTAAGCCCTGGTCCTGCAAAGTTTATGCGTGTTCCTGACTTTGCACGTTTTGAGTGCAAATGAGCTTTGGTCTAAGGAGCCGGCTCACGGGATGTAATGGGAAATGTCAGTGACCCGCGTGGGTTACTCCTCACACATCCCTAAGGCTCACGCACCTACGGGAGCACAAGGTGTGCTTGTGTGGGGTATGTAGACATCCTTGAACTGAAGGGAAAAAATGCCAGCCTTTGCCTTTCAATCGCCTATCCAAATGTGGCTAAAATAGGTTCTTATATAAAATAACTTGATTGCGTCTTTCGACATCAAATAAAATTGCCAGCGGTGGCTGGAGGTCCCTGCAGTGGTGGCCCCTTCTAGGCCACGTGGGCTCTAAAAGCAAACAATATGAACCCTTTTCCACCAGAGCATGTGAGTACAGCCTCATCGTACCTCTGGTTTTCCCTTTATTGTAGCCCACAGGTTGGGGGGTGTTTTTGGAGGGGGGAATCAAAATAATTTATATATATATATATAATATATGCATTAGAGAATGTTTGGATCTGTATGGACCTGTTGTCAACAAACAGTGGTCAGGATGAATTAAAATCAGCCATGGGTTTTCACAGTAATTGTAACAGGTTTTCCAGTTCTTGACAATCAAAACTCACGAATTAGGTGCCTAAGAAGCAAGGAAGTTAGAGCACATGGATTTCTTTAGCTTTTTTGTTTGTTTGTTTGATTTTTTTGTTTGTTTGTTGTTTTTTTTTGAGGTTTTGAGTTTCCTAAGGTAGCTTGGGTGAGAATTTCAGGCCATCTTCTGTCATGGTGTAAGCTGCTGCTTCTAACAATTAAAATCCTCATGTATTTCTATAACTCCAAGAGCTGAGGCTTAAAGAAAACCTCTAATTTTCAGTACTGATGCTGAAATGGGAAGAGCCAGTGGTACATCCACAACTGAAATTGTGATATGAATATAGAATGGTTCATGAGCTTCCAGGGTATTTCTGTTGTTGTCATTGCAGTGTGTTATACATTCTAAGTTGACTACCCAGGTGGTCAGATTCATGATGTACCTATTCAATTGAAAAGAGATTTCAAACTTTGATGATGGAGGATGACCTGTGGAAATGTGTCTCCAAAATGCCCTTCTGTGATGAATCTGGGAGGTTCCTGGTGCTGCATTCCTCCAGCCCACAAGAGATTCCCACAGCAGGGGCTAAAGGCAAGGCACTGCCTTGCAACAGGCATCACTCTCCTTTGTAGCTGATAAAAACAAAGGTGAAAACAATACATAAGTTTTTTTGATTATTTGAAAGTTGCAGCAGAAACTCATGCTCCTGCTTGCCTCCCCATTACTTTACATAAAATTGTTATGCATTCTAAGTAGTAGCAGCCTGGGCCTCTTGACCTCACAAGAAGAGCTGTTACTATACATTTAACAAAAACAAGGTATTATGTATTAGCCTACACATTTTGCAATAGCTCCAGCAATCTAGTAACTACAGTCCAATTTAAACCGTGCCTGGAGGCAACAAAAATTGCACAAAATGGCAGCTAATTTATAGAAGGGAGAGAGGAAATATTTGGGGGTCTATTCCTTCAAGCCATCTGATTCGTATTATTGACTCATTTAGAAAACAGAAAGTGAGCAGAGACAAGTTTTTAAGGAGTTTGGTTTCACACAAATGACTTGCAATTGCAGCCCATTATTTTTATACCAAGACTTCATTAGTCATATCCCCGTCAAACCTGTGAGCAGTGTCAAATGTTTTCAGAAAACACACCAGGACAGGTATGGAACTCATCAGCCTGTGGCAAAGGTCGCTCTCATTAAGGAGTCAAAAATGAAAACTTTCAGTGTCTCTAACACATTGCACAGACGTTCCTGCCCCCACTTCTGAAACGCGGGGCCGAGCGAGCACCTCCTGCTCCCCAGACATTCAAATAAGATCAAGATGACAGGGCAAGAAAATGAATAGGATTCTTAACTGGCTGTACTTTATAATATGGTACTGATTGGAAACAACCAGAAAGTTGTTTGCCATGTCTATAGTACCATTTCCTGAGGTTAAACATAACATCTGAAATGAAGCAATTAAGTCTCCTTAAAGAGAAAAAAAAAAAAAAGGAAAAAAAAAAAAAGGAAAAAAGAGAAAAAAAAGGAAAAAAGAGAAAAAAAAGGAAAAGATGGGGTGGGGGAAAGAAGGAGAAAAGGAGAGGACGTGGGTCTGCGTGGTGCTGACTCGGCACGCCAGCCATGCTCCGATGAGCAAAAGAAATGTCTGTGCAAACTTCTTCCCACCTGGGAGGTTGGAGGGGAGACAGGAGAGCTGTGACACCGGAGTTGTTCGGGGCTGGCTCTCAAGCTGTGCCGTGACAGATGTGTTTTGAGGAATTTTGAGGCGCGGAGATAAGAATAACAAAAAGCCATTCACTGAAGCACAGTTACACAGGCTTAGCACAAAGGGGTGAAGAGAAAATGTGTCAATACGCTCCTTATTTGTGGAAGGTTGGCCATGTTTCTGCAGCACGCTGCAGTCGGGTCTGGGGGCTGTTGCTAACAGCAGCAAGGGTTGCTGTCTTGCCTCTTAAAAGTTATTCAGAGTGTCCTGGGAATTAAAGAGGATTCCCTTTAGCTGCCTCATTCTGGGACGCAACAAAGTCCTTCTGATGTAGAAAATGTTTATCTTACAGAGGCTTTGCTTATTTAAAAATAGTGTCCACGGGGCTTTACATAAGATGGCAGAAATACTTTTAAGGAAGTTTTTTGTTTTTAACTGCTCAGCTCACCTAGACTTGGATTTGCTTGTTGTGCTCTGAACACGTCCTTGGGCAGCCAGGGATGGGGTCCCCAAAATGCCTTGGTCTCGGCTTTTTCAGTCTTCCCCAGTGGATTGCAACAGCCTTTGGTTATGGGTATAATCTTTGCTGGGTTCCCTGTCAAATGGGGACAAGAAACCAAATTTTCTGTGGGTTAGTCAGTATTTGCAACATTAATCTGTGAAGATTTAAGTTCTGATTAAAGTAGTGATTACTTGAAGGAAATAGTTGAAGTTGCAGGTTATTTTGTATGTAGGAAGATGCATGTATGAGTAGTTTATTAACTATTTAGAAATCTCAGTGTCTTGTCCCAGGCACCAGCATTTGTGCAGTGCACTCATTCACATTTGACTATATTTGCCTCTCCTGCTTCCTTGCCTGTTCAAGCCTATGCATGTGTGCTTGAAATGCTGAAGTGCTTAAACCCCCTCCAGCCTGACAGCTGAGGGCACAGATCTTGGAAAAGCAGGGAAAATGCCAGTGGTGTTGGGCAGGTTGTGGCCACCCTGCTCTCACGTGGCCTCCTGGTAGCTCATTTCTCCCAGTGGAGAGTCGGCTGAAACTGCAGGTTGTTTCTTGAACATGGGAAATGGAGGTGATGTGATACACAAATAGGTTATAATTGTCTTTGATCATCATTATTGGAGTGTGCATGGGGTGAGCAGACTTCCTGAGCTGGCTCCTGTCTCCTTTGGTTGTGTGTAGCTCACTGGGAGGTCATGTGGAGGAGGAGGAAGGCCAAAATTTCTGGGTTCAATCTTTCTACTGCTGTGGTCTCAGGCAAATCTGATTCTCAGCTGCTTGGTTCCCCTCTCTGCAAAGCAAGATGAGCTTGACCCTCTTTGTGAGTGTTGGGAACTCTTCTGGGTGGAGCTGCTGGTGAGCTGTCAGGGGTGGGCTGAGAAACATTTATCACTGATAAGCAACCCTTTGGCTAGACCCACTTAATAAAAAGAGATTTCTGCCACATATTACCTACCCTGGGCTCACACCATGGAGTTTTCCCCCCTTTCCCAAGCACAAGACACGTGGTGGTTATGAACTTCTTTCTGCTGAGCAAGTGTGTTTGTCTGCAGAGATCAGGGCTGGGCTTTGCCAGGGTGTCCGTGCCCTCACCTGCCAGCCCCTGGTCAGCCCCTGACCAGAGGCACATCCTGAGTGCCAGGCCTGTGATTGATGCACTTGGCCGAGAACTTCCCTCCTGCCCGCTCAGGAAACAGGAGGGCTGGGGAGATAGCGCTCGCCTTTCTTTCACAGCCCCTGCTTCCGAACTCTAATCACCTTCTGCTGTGGGAAAAGAGATGAGATGCTGCCTAAAAAACAGATCATTGTCCGCCTCCTAGATTAATGCAGAGAAAGCAGTATTGTCTGCTGAATGGATAAACCTTCCTCCTGTCACTCAAAACCTAAATTCAACGCTACTTCATTTCTAAGAGGCTTATCTTCCTTGAATAGACCCTTGCAGCTCAAGTAAGAGGCGATGTAATGAAGCGTGTTTTTTTCTTAAGTGAGAAACCTGCTGCAAAGAAGGGGTGAAGCCTGTGCAGCTGTTCTAAAGGGCCTTTGCAGACTCTCGAAATACTTGTCATTTATCTGGTCTTGCCTGACAGCAAATGAGAGAAGATCAAGTTCAAAATCTGCCGGCGCGGCTTTCAGGGCTTCTTCATCTGTTAATTAAATAATGGTCATTAGCGCACAATGCCCCCCAATAAAGGTGGATATGATGCCGAGATGGAAATATGGCTTTGGGGGTTATGAATAAGCAGATGGTCCCCAGGAATTTTGCTGCTTTGACCCCCCCCCAGTGCTGCCTTGGTATGTGGCTGGAGGGGCTGGCAGTGAAACAGGTGGCAACAGGCGGAAAAATAAATTCGTAGAAGCGTGCTGAAATCATTGTAGAATCCCCTCCTTTTATGTGGGGCAGATTAATTCTGTGATTTCCCACAAACCAGCCTGTTTTTGGAAAATCACCCACACCACCACTGCCACAAATAATGTCCTGTTTGCTTTCCTGGAGCCCGCTGTACTAAAGACTTACACTTTTAATGTATTTTGGGAAATGTACTCCCTAAATTAAGGTTAATTGCTCAACATCAGAGGGCCAAATCCTGAGGTGTTTACTCAACTTCTGCTCAGTCAAAACTTACTCTGATATCAAAGAGCAGCTCTGAGGGTTGCTGAGATGGGATGTAAGATCTGTCTGAATAACTACAGGGGATACAGGAATTTAGTGTAGATGTGAGAGGTTAGTGCTTCTTTTTATGGTCAACATATGTTTAATTTTCACATGTTTGAATTCAGGTTTTACCTAAAAGCACTGATCTTGTGAATGCCTCTTTCTTTCATCACCAATAGCATGACTTTTCCAGTCTCACCATCACCTTGAGGACTGTGGGCATCCAGTTTGTGTCTCTGCAGTTACAGGACATGTCCTGAAAAATCCTTCCTTGGCCTTTCCAGACACTGAGGATGTAGCTGTGACCATGTAGGAACTATGTGACAGTAAATAACCCAGGATTATATCTGATTTTTCTTGTGAATTGCTGATTTTCTTCCTGGGATTATTAGATGGGACAAGAGAGGAGACCCAGCATGGTGCACACAGGGAGAGCAATGCAGGCTTTTCTTGTGCCAGAGCTAAATGTGCCTGAATGTCCAGTCTGGCTTGGACAGGAAAATAAAAAGCTTCAAGAAAGTACTTAAGGAGACTGGCCATCGGCAGGGTGGTGGTCAGCATGGGGGGATTTGGCAGGCCCCTGTGCTAAGCAGAAGAGTAAAGCAGTTGGATGGTTATTTAAAAGGTTTTTTGAGCAGTGTGGAGGAAAAGTTGAAGCCTGGAGTGCAGATCCCTGTCATGGGATGGAGCATTTTTAATGCTGAAATGGGTGTTCAAATCCCACAGGGCAGTCGGTGTCCCCAGGATGGGTCCCTGGATGTCATGGCATGGCCTGGACCAGTGTGGAGACCAAAAAAGTCAAGGGAAAGCGGGGAGTGGCTGGGAAAAACGTGAAATGTACAATAAATATCCTCATGCAACAAATCTGCGTTAAAGCAAACATTATGCTTGTGACAGAAAACAATAAAAGTAAGGAAATTTGCAGTTAATGGTAAAACATACCATATGTCCACAAATGCCTAGGCACACCAGGGCACCCCTGTAACTGCTTTCTTGATGTCAAGGTGCTGAAGGCCAGATGGCAGGTTCCACCCCAAATTACAGATTGTCAGACTGCTGCTCTGTATTTTTGTCCTTGGTTGCCTTTTTCACCATGTCTGACCTATTCCCACCATGTGCTGAGGCGAATGTTTCTGAAATGGGCCTGACCTGCACTTCTGATTGGCAAATGCTGTGTTTCAGGTGCTTTGGAGTGGGAAAACCTTGCTGATAGTGCCCTGAGTAGAACAGTCAGCACTGTTGCTAAATGTGCTGTAACACTAAAATATGGTACCTGGTCTGGTGGAGAGAAAACGTTGACACCACAAATCACAGGTTATTCCTCCAGCCCTACCCCCGGAGATGCTCTTGACAAACATAATGCTATATTTCTTGGATTAATAGGCACCAATAGCCAAATTCCCTGGACTATGGAAAATTAACAAATGCTCTCATCACTACTTTCATTACAGGGATTATTTATGGGGATGTTTTGGTAGTGGGTGCTGTTTGTTAACTGTTTAGGGAGCTGGCTGGAGGCTCCGTGTGTGCGGACACTGACCTTTTGCAGATTTTTTTTTGCCTTAGCTGATGTCTTCGTCAGTAAGGAGACACCTGCATCCGTGCAACCCCGGCGAGCAGAGCAACACAGCACTTCAGTATTTCCCCTCCTTCACCAGCTGGATAGGACCCCTGATACAAAACCTGAGAAATGTGCCAAAAGCCTTCAAAGTTCAGGCCAGAGGTGTTTGTGCAAGATAAAAATGGGACAATATAGCATCCCTGGACAACTCATCCGTTTACACATGACACTCCTTGTGGTCTCTGATTAGCTTGTTAGTGAGGAGGCAGGAAGAAGTGCAATCAAGTTTTTATGATTCATCATTTCTGTTCCCTTTTCAGGAGACAATGTCAGTGCTCTTTGCCAATCATAGAAGGCTGCTTTCGAGTGCCTTAGGGAGATGCTTTTTTTAAAGATGCTCTCTGTGTTTCTGAAGGCTGAGCCACATTTCTAAATAATAGGGAAGTCCTGGAGTTTGTTTTGTGTTGTGCCTCTTTTTTTTTTTTTTTTCTAATTGTATCTACTAACAATGCTTTTATGTTTGCTGCACGTAAGCTAAAAGAAAACATGCTGCCAGTTTTGCCTGTAATCCTGTTTTCACACAGAAGTATTGGTGCAGAAATAAATTAGAAATGATACCTGGAATATTTTCCACAATGCAAAAGGCAAATGTAAGTTTTATTAAGTTGAAAAGGATACATTCTCTTCTCCTGACCTTGATTTTTTAGCTATATTCTCTATACCCTTGCTTTAGAAGTATTATTCTTCATCCCATCCAATTACCATTTCTATCAGCTCTTCTGAAAGATTATGCTTTTTGGGTGTTCTTCTGTAGATGTCTTTCCAGTGGCTTCACTTGATGAATGTGACAAGTTTTGTGTTTTCTCCCTCCCCTCATTGAATTGAAAAGTTTTTTGATAAATACAGGCCAATAAGTGCCCAAAGGCAGTGTTTCAATGGCTGCTAAATCTTTCAAGGTTAGGACTTAACCTCCGTTCTCCCTAATTCAACTGCAACCTTCAGTCTGGAGCCAATCAAGAATATCAGATGATACTTAAACAATGAAGGATTTCTGATATTCAGGTACAGCCTCTCTTCAATAGGATTGCAAATTCTTTGTGTGAAGAAAGTCGGTTTTGCTCTAAAGTACTGTCACAAAAAGTGAAATTACCATTTGCTTGGAATGATGCCATTCATCATTGTCAGAATACTAAGCATTGTAAGTAGCTAGGCCTCTCCAAATTAATGCCTTGTTTTGCATCGGCTAAATTTCCCAAATCCTCAAGGATGGGTCATACAAAACTCATCTCACCGTTTTAATTTATCAATCCAATATGAGTGCGGTGAAAGGGAGCTTCATTCGGTCTTAGCTCTTTTATTTACAGTCTAATTCTAAAAGAAAAGGAAATAAGATATGAAAATAAGTTGGAAAATAAGATAAATCTCTCAGTGAAATCACAAGATCTACTCAGTCCTGTAGCAAACCCTCTATAATTCATTTGTAGGTCAGCTCAAGGGATTAGCCATGACGTATTTGGAAATTCATTTATTTTTATTTTATTTTGCTGTTTCTTATGCATAAGGGTAATGCTGTCCCCAAGGCTTTTCAGGTAGCCCTCAAATCTTGACAACATTTGCTGTCTCTAAGGCCTAAGCCAAAATTAATTTTCAAATAAACAGCATAAAAATGTATGGAGTTGTATAAATTTGAATACAAAATGCATTTGTTTTGCTTGCTCCCATCCACACATACATACTGTTGGCTCAGCCAAAAATCATAACATGACATGGAAATTAACGGCCATGTGTACATCATGAAAGTCAAAAAAGTTTCTTAGTTTATTAGAAACACCGTAGTGTGGTTTGTTTTTTGTTTTTCATCCACTTTCTCTGTGATATGCTCTGCTGGGGAAGCACTGCATGTTAATTGTGCTTCTCTCTCTGGGTGCCTCTGAGCTCGTGGCTCTGCTCCTGGACCAGTGGCTGCCTCCTGCACCCCACTCGGGATTTGGAGGGTATGACACCTCGAGAAGAATCGAGATGTTTTCAGAGAAAGTGAAATTAAAAGGGACTTGGTACCTCTTGCTATTTGTTTCATCAGGGAAACAGTGGAAGTGGGAAAGGTGCTGCTGCTTGGACAGCCTGCAGCAGCAGCACAGGCTTGGAAGTGCTTCTGGTCCTGCAGTGAGCAGAGAATTGGACTGGAGGGTTGGAAACAAGGCTTTTGAAGCAAAATCCCCAATTTTGGGCTGAACCAAAATGGAAAAACCCAACCAGAAGTCAATGCTGAGGGATTGTAGAGAGGCCATACAAACATTTTGCTGGTGTTTAAATATGATACAGAGTTGAGTCTTCCATCAGGCTTCCCAAAGTGTGCCAGGAGTTGCTCCTTGCCCCAGGAGCCCGTGGCACCCGTGGGATCAGCCCCACAGCAGCTAAAAAACCCTCCCTGCTCTTAAATTAAAACAATGCCTCTCTTCAGTCTCATTCCACAAGGGGGCTGCAGGCACGCTGGAAATTTAGCAGTTGGCAGGCTGGGGAGAAAGGATGCCTGATCCCATGTGGAGGTGCCCAAGCATGGGCCAAATCCAGAGGGAGGTTGTTCCTGAGTCAGAGCAGAGCCTGTGCACAGCTTTTTTTTCTGAAGGTGTGACCAGTGGCTCCCTGACAAGGTCAGCTGGGGAGGGTGGAAAGCAGGAGGAAAAGCCTGCAGGGGTGAGCTGGGATGCAGAGCAGCATCACTGCACTCCTGCTGCTCCTACCCCAAGGTTCTCCAAATTAATTGGGTTAGCCAAAATATCCTTTCAGTTCTGCTTAATTAAGAGAAGTAAGGCCGTGAGAGATCTCACTGGTGCATTGCCTGAAACTTCGTATCTGGAGC
The DNA here is from genome assembly GCA_016584745.2 of Phylloscopus trochilus trochilus. Taxonomy (NCBI): domain Eukaryota; kingdom Metazoa; phylum Chordata; class Aves; order Passeriformes; family Phylloscopidae; genus Phylloscopus; species Phylloscopus trochilus. The sequence continues at coordinate 15,683,815 of WQNJ02000041.1, forward strand.
AGCATCAGCTGACCAATAAATAGTTGGTTAATTATTAATTTGCTAAAGATTATGTTTGGAAGGGTAGATCACCTTGAAATGTTGCTTTCTATTATCTTTCCTAGCCAGGCAATGAAAGATTTCAATTTAATGTGACATGACAAACTACAAACAAGTGTGTTTTAGGCTTTGGCAGGTGGGGACGCTGGGGTCTGAGGGGGTGCTGCTGGGAGTTGGTTTTCCACACCATGCCTACCCAGGATCAGGTGTCAGCCTCCTGCCTGGCATGTTTGGGTTGTGTACAGATCCTCTGTTTAGCAAATAATTTATATCCTGGGTCATCATGGAGTAACTTTGGTACTGAGCAATCATGCACGTTTCGGTGTTTTGAAGCTTTTCTTTTCTTTTCAGCAGTAGTAGCTCACCCTGCTGTGCACAGTACAGAGCCTTCTGTCCCAAAAGACATCAAAGTGTGCTTTATGGATTATTTTCCAACTTTATTTAACCCTCCGCTGAAATGCTTTTATGCTAGACTTTGGGGTAAAACACATGTGGACGAGTTCTCACCCTGCCTCTGCCCGCTCCAGGGGTGCTGCCCTTTCCCAGCCTGGAGCGTGTCCTTGAGTGTGGATGGTGCAGCTCAGACCTTCCCACCTGGCTCTTCCCAGCTGCTGTTTGCAGGCCTGAATTTTCCCTCCAGGCTGAGTGAAAAAGCTGAGGCCAGTTGCTAAATGGATGTCGTTCTTCCCATCCAGCATGAATGAGCTGCCCAGTGGCCCTGGCTGGGGAGCAGCTGTGGGCTCTGAGCCAAGCTTGGCCTTGGCTGGAGATGGAGCATCTCCTTCAGCTTTTGGTCTCCTTCCAGAATCTCCTGGGGTTTGCTCGCCCTCCATCACCTGGTAGAATTTGCCAACCAGGCTGCAAGAAATGCAGGTGGAGAATTGTTCACCAGAGCTCAGCCCTGGGTTAACTGGGAGTGGGAAGGGGAGCATGGACAGCTGGGGGGAGCTGCTGCTGTCCCTTGCAAGGATGTTCCCTGGGACCTGCTCTTACCAGCCCAAATCTGCTTCCATGGTTGCAGATCAGAAAGAAAGAAGGACAGCTTTACTTGCAAGTAAAAGATAAGTTTAAAAACAGTCACCATGAATGCTGCCATACAGCATGTTTTAAGACTGGAAGGTGGATTTAAAAAATTTTTAATCCCCCAAATATCAAAATAAAAAGGAGTTTTGTTTGTATGTGTTTCTAAAAATGAGAAACACAGATAGGATCATTGAACCACATGATGTCACTTATCATCTTCTCTATTTAGTGTATCTTTTTTTTTTTTTTTCAGAAAAAATAATAGAGGTTTTAAGTTTTGTTTTGTTTTACATACTTGGAATCTCCTCAAGTCAAAATCCCAGAGGAACACAATGCCCTGCTCTTAATATACACCAAATACAAATTGCTTTTTAATTCATAACACTTCCTAATTGCTATTTTAGGCAGTGTTTGTAGCACAGCAGAGTAGAGTACTGTGCTGCTGGCTGAAAACATGTTCTTGACATGTGAACTGCGTGTCTTGCTGTCCTGAAACTCTGTCAAACCCGACACATCAATAATATGTTTAGCCCTGTAAATGTCTTTCCATTGTGCTCACCACCCTGTTATGGCAATTGCTTCTTAGGTGACTTTCATTCCTTGCCAAAGCGTAAAACACCCCATGATGCATGAAATGTGGGATTTGCATTCCTGTTTGAAGCCTCAGATTCAAAAGTATGTTGGTGACTGGTTCCTCGAGGGCCTGTGTACGTCAGTGCAGGGTTCTGCAAGGCTTGGCAGAGTGGTGTGGGGGGCAGTGGCAATGCTGATCATGTGGAAGAGTGGAGAAACAGTGGATTTGAGTTTATCTTAGGAGAAGGTGGCAATTGGTTTCCCTGGACGTGGCTGGCTGAGTTTTTGCAGCAGCACCAGCTCTTTGCTTTAGCTAAGCAGGGCACATGGTTAAATTAGTTCTTCCCTCCTGGCTCCCTCCCTTTTGCACTCCTGTAGAGCAAAACACTTTGCCTGGTCTCCCTGCTGATGTGCCACTGCAGGGACGTGGCTTTGGCACTATTCCTGTGTCCCCATGCTGAGGCTGGTACCTCCCCTGTGCTCCTGTTCTCCCCAGGCTAAGGCAGGAAAGTCTCCTCTGTTGGCTTCAGCAAGGTGCATAATTCTCTCTCCTTTTCTCCAGCTCCTCTACAATCCTTTTACCCTGTGCTATTTATAAGATAAAGGAAAAGAGTTGTTTAGTCCTATACCTGTATCTAAGTAACTGCACACATTTCACGGTATTGTTGGGAAGTGAGAAAATTTTCAGGGCTTTGGCTAAATCCATTATTTGGACTCCTACACAAAGTTTTCTGTAAACCCTTCCTGTTTATAACAGGTGAGGAGCTGGCTCATTTTTTTTTTTTTTTTCCTTTCAGTTTGGCACTGTTATTAACTCAACTCCATTTGCTGTTTCTGCTAGGAAGAGCAGGGGAAGGAAGGAAACTTCGAGCAAAAACTCCAACTTCTACATTTATGGGAGTGATTTTAATAACTTTGCGTTACCCATGCTAATCCTTTAACAGGAAGGGGGTTTGAGAACTGGCCCAACCTCCTTTCTTTTCATTCGATCCCAAAACACCTGCAACTCTCAGCAGAGTAATCTATGAATCACTGTGTCTGTCGTCTACTCATTGTCTTGTCTAGTGCACTCCACGGTGGAACTAATCAACAGCCCTGAATGAAGCATTGCTCCTGAGCTGAATTCCTTAAAGCTCCTGAAGTATTCAGCAAGGAGGAGAAATCTTTTAGTATGATTTGCTCCACATTCCAAATTCATTTATAGAAAGAGAATAGATGATTAACAACGGGTCGAGAGACACAGATTTAGCACTGCTTTGCCCTGACCTGCCCCGAGTTACTCCTTCCACTTCCCAGGCTGCTCTAATAAGATGGGTTCAAGGATTGGGATGGCAAAAGCTGCTTGAATCCCCTGCACCCAGCTGTCTTAATTTGGTTTATTTGCCTTAATGAAGAAATCTGGTTCCTTAATCACAGGTGAACGGAAAAGGTCACTTGCCACTCTGACAAATGGGTTTACCCTGAGCTGTTTTCTGCAGGGCTCTCAGATAGGGTGTCCTCCTCCCCCTTTCCTGCCCTGCCACGAAATGCCAACGTCTCCGCGGCACCTCCTGTTGCGGCCATTACCTGTGGTGCCTGGGCTGCCTGCCAAGGAGCACCCTCGGTAGCAACAAAAGCATAATCATTTCCAGTTGGAAAAGGCTGGGCTGTAGTAATTTTCCTCTTTGAAAGCTGCAGCAGCCGGGCTCGGGTTAAGCAGGAGGACGCTCGCTCCTGGGACGCAGCACAAGGAGGGGTTTGAATGAAATTTGTCTGCAGCAGCCATTTGGGGAGACTGTGAGGTCCCCAAACGTGTTCTTCCTCCTGACTTTGCAGTGTCCAGCTGACCTTGGCAGCGGGGTGCCCAGGGGGATGTTTGCATCTTGCAAACACTTCTCTTTTGGCCAGGTATGGGTAGGAAATGCTAACGAAATGGGTGCAAAAGAAGGGATTAACATTTCCTAAGTGAACAGCTGGTCTGCAGAGGAGCTCAGAAGAGTGAGAGTTGTGAAAGGACACCCTGCATTTCGAGGGTGTGTTGCAGGCCCTTTCCCAAGCAGTGCAAGCCTTGGGCTCGCTGATCCTTGCTGTTGAATTTGGTAATAAACTGTAGCAATAAAGCCATGCTTCCATCCCAATGGACCTCCTGGAAAAAGCCAGCTGAGCTGTCTCACACAGCCCTTGTTAGTGACTTACTCCAGGAAATCCTTCTACAGCTGGTACAAAAGGGAAACCATTCCAGAAAGCAGCTCAGGAGCTGTGTAGGTATGTGCAGGGAAATCATTGTTTCTTTCAGGTAGAGCTGAAAACCTCTTGATGTGTTTAGAAGACAGAGAACATTTGGAGCACGTTCATGGTGATGTATGGTTGTCACCACATGTGAGCTTTGTGGATGTGTGGGCTGTGGAAAATAAAACTTTTGAGGAATAGGCTGGCAGCTTTGCAGAATTGTTGCCCATGTGGAGTGGTGTTCAATGTCAGCTGAAGATGCAGCTCTTCTCCAGGTTCTGGATGCTCACAGACAGCCTCACTGGCAGCCTGCTGGGGTCACATAAAAAATGAGATGGGTCAAACCCCAGATGTGCTGAGTGCTGAGATGCACTGATGTTCACTTTGCTGGAAAAAGTGATGTCTCTTTTACTTCACACTTCTGTTTTGAACCAAAAAACGAGGTGGGAGTTGGTCCAAAACAGAGCTTTCCAATTTTATTTGGCATTTAAGTTCTGCTATTTTTGAATAATAGTCCAAAAGATAAAGCTCTGTCTTGCAGGAGCGTCCTTGGACGTGGAAAAATAAAGCAGACAGGTGACTGGCAGGAAGTGAGAGCGGCTGCTCCCACACAGATGCAGACGACTAAATAAGTTTTGAGATCATCATTCCTGTTCAGGTCTTTTCCTTTGATTCTTCAGATTATTTTTATGTCAGAGGCAAATAAGAAACAAAGACAAATATGCAAAATGATGAGCTGGAGCTTATTGGAGCAGGAAAACAAGCCATTCACACCACTTCCCGGTTTGCCATGAAAGGCAAAATCATTCACAGTGGTGAATCATGGCAGCTGGAGCTGCCTGAAGTTACTGCTTTCTGGACTTAAATTGCTGCTGGCATGCATGGACTAAACAAAGATGTTAGTTTAGTTCATTTAAAAGAGCAAGATTTCTTTAGCTGTGATTTCATGTGTGCTTTTGTAGGGCCAATGGATGGTCTGATTTATCTGACAGATGATATTTAAGAGCACTTGTGTGTTTCCTTTGGGGAGCTGTGTAGTTTCAAAGAAAAAAATCTATCAGAGATGATGGAGAAGCACACTCACTCCTAACTCCAAGAGACAAAACCACAGGAAGAGGTATGTGTTGTATCTCTTCAGCAACCAAAACTGATGCTGGTGAAAGTGCCTGATTCTTCTCTCTGATACAAACATGGATTTTGGAAAGGAATCTGCTCCTTCTGCCTTCTGAGTGAAGGCATTAATTAATCCAGGTTTGATGTGAGAATCTCTTGTGCACAGACTTTCAGAGTCAGCCAGGTACCTGTAACTTTTAGAGATATTGAAGGTACTGTTACTTCTTTAGAAAGTATTTTTTTGGCAGGTCTTGTTCCTTCCCAGGTGCTAATGGCAGGAGATAGGTGGTTTATTACAACAAAAATACAGCTGCTGAAATTAGGCTATTTTGCCTGAGTTAGGTTGGACAAAGCCTTTTGGAGCCCAAATTTAATAGCAAATAGGTGCTTCTCTAGTGTGGCGTTTCCTGCCCTTCTGGCTCCCCCTGGTCATGTTATTGCTCAGAATTTCATACCTTTCTCTGGCTCCCAGAACTTGCTCCCTGCAACCCAAACAGAATTTTCTCACTTTGTTCTACCAAATTTAACCTGCATGTTAACACGGGCAAAACATCTGACAAGACCATCTGCTGTGATGTGTCCCTGTGCCAGAGCTTTCCATTCCTTCCAGTTCACAGACTGTCGAGGTGGGGTTTGTCTGCTGTAGGTGTCTGTGGGCATGCCCACCCCTGAGCAGATGGTTCAGATTTCCTTTGTGCTTGACAGGATGGCACTTCACCTCAAACTGGGCATCTAAACTGAGTCCTCTAAGAGTCTCTCTCAGGGTGTTTCTGCAGCCTGTGTGAAGCTGGTGTGGATGCTGGAAATGTCCAGACTCGGTGGTGGTGGTGGTGGATCCTGGCGTAGGAGGTGTGCAGACAGCAGAGGGTGCTGGAGTTTTTTCCCTTTCAGTGCACCTCCAAGGTTGCAGGATCATTATAAGCTAAAATCAATTGGCTCTTACTCTGATTGCTGAACACACAGAAGCCAGGCAGGTACAGCAAGAGAGGAGGTACAAACTTGAATTAACTGGACACTGTCACCTTCAAATCACACCTCTGCCAGAACTTCTGTACCTATCGAACCAGTAAGTGAAGACTGAGATTATCATGATACAAATCAACAGATTTTAATTTTTAATGACTTCTTAACTGAGATTATCCTCTCTTAAACATTTTTATAACCCTTTTTTGCCCAGAAAATCAAAGACAAAAACCTCTACAGTCCTTTATTTCATAGACATCAGAGTCCAGAAAATTTTGTTCTCTCAGAAGTACAACTTGCAGACATCATCAACCTCCAGCAAGCTGCCAATACAGACTTTTATAGAGTAACAATGCTGTCAGCTGGCACCTTACAGCAACATCCTGATCTGTACAACTAAAGAGGTTCACCCAGGACTGCCAGTCCCATGGGCCAGGGCTGTAGGAAGGGTTCCCCTGTAAATGTCAGTAGTAAGCCTTTTAAAAGCAGGATTTAAAAGAAGCAAGGGTAGCAAGCCAGGCTTGCCAGGCTGTAAGACTGGAATAACTCCCTTAAGCTCAATAGATCTTAAGCCACTTAAAATTATCAGAGCCAAGTTTTCCCCATCAGGACATGGATGCTCTGGTTGGTTGCAGAATAAACCTGAAATTCAGACTTGCTCCTCAGGTCCAGCTGTGGGTGAGGAGCTTGAGGGTTGTATCATGTGTGCTGTGGTTGGTGGTGGTGTACATGGCAGGGAATGGAAGCAGGTGTAGGGCAGTGACTGCTTCACCTTCCAGTTAATGCATCCTTACATCCATTCCTGCTTAAAAGTGCAAATTTCACACCCCGGGTTCCAACTCCAACTGATGTCATAGCCAGAATTAAAACTGGGGAGTGACTGGCTCCTGGCCTACTTATTAATCTATTAAATCACACAGTCTCTCTCCTGCTAACTCTCTCTGGTTACTGGGATTGCTTGGCAGCAGCGAGCCCAGCCCGATGTCCATTGCTGGCTCAGTTACCACTCCACCGTGCTTGCCAGCTCAAGGGCATCCAGTCAACAAATGTCTTATTTTTGGATTCTCCCATTCTCCCGAGACCATTGCTATGAGGAATGACCTCCCTTACCTCATTCACCTTGTTTGCTGTGGCCGCTGCATGAGTCAATCGTCCCGTGGAGGAGAGGTCTCACTGTGATGTTTTCCTTAGCACTTGAACCAGAGCTGTGGCTGGCATCCGCAGGACGGTGCAGATGAAGACGGAAAAGTCTATATTTTAGTCATGTTAAAGCTATGGCTAAGCTAACAGAAGTCAGGAAATCCAAACTGCAGATTGACAGGTTGTCCTTGGACTGCCCTGCCGCTTGTGGGCATGGGATGGCAGCACAGCCAGGACGGGGCACTGCAGTCTGCTCCAGGGAGGTGCTTCACCGTAGTGTGCTGGGGGTGGAAGAGCAGCTGCAAACTCTTAGACACACCATAGGCTCATTTCTCTTCTTTTTAAGCTGCTAACTTTTGTTGTTGTTGTTCTTGCAAAAAAGTCATTGTGCAAAGGTATGTGGCTTCCTCGCAGTGACATGGAAGTCTTGTTTTTCCATGTGAACCTCAGGGTGGTTTCTCCATCTCTGCAGGGCATGCCCATGGCTGGCAGTGGCTCAGGGGTCTTTTTGCGCAGCAACACACAGGAACCCCTTCCCATTTTCAATGTGCCATTTCCTAGTTGTCTTTTTCTGTAGCCAATATCACTTCTCAGTTTTGATATTTTTTTATTAACTTTTTTTCCTCTTTATGTGTTTAAAAATGAGAGACATCTTTAGGAAATGCACTGTGGGAATCCAAAATCTTCCAGCTTGCCTGCAATACATAGGTTATGAAAAGTAATAAGAACCCTCAGATTCTTATGCTAAACTATGGGGATTTTTTAATGAGTAACTGGAAAGCCTCATCTATGTTTCCTATTAGAAGCTGTAAAATTATTCAGATCAATAATTGATCTGATTTAATTATAAAAAATTCATAATTTTAATTATGAAAATTTACTAATTTTCATAATTAAAAAAATTCCTGGTTCTGTTCCACAACTTAATTCTTAAATTTTTAAAGAATTAAAGGATTTAAAGAAGGCTTTAAAGAATTAAAACCTTCTTGCTTCTCCCACTACCAATATAAACGTGCCATTTTAATTTTACAGAATAAATTTCGGCGTTGCGATATTCAGCGTTTATAGCTTTAGCTGGGCAGGCTCACCCAGTTTTTGCTGTGGAATGGCTGGGCTTTCTGATGCATAAAAAAAAGGGAACACCACTTAAACACAGGGTCGGATCTTGCGACCCGATAAGCAGCAGCAATCCCAACTCCAGCATTCCCGTCTCTCCTCCGGGCTCGCCGCTATCTCTGGGGGCGGCTGGGAGTTCCAGTCGCCCTGCAACTTCCTCCTCCCTCCTTGCGAGGAGAGGATGGGAATTTGCTGAAGGCTTTTATCAGCAACGTGCATCTGCCCCCAGTCTCACTCGGCGGCTCTCGCCAACCAGTGGGAAAAGTCGGGCCAAGGCGTAATCTGCTCCCAGCTTGCTTCCTGCTGCCGTGCCCCAGGGATGGAGGAAGCAGACAAGTGGCCCTGCGTGCTCTCTCCTTGCCAGGCCCGAAAGTTCAAGAGGCTCAGGGAGGCAGGAGAGGGTTTCTTGCTCTCTTTTTCAGGGATGTCGCGTGTTTAGTGGTGGAATAGAGCGAAAGACAAAACCCAGACGAGCCTCGTGGCTTCAAGCTCTTTGGACACCTGCTGAGTGAATTTTGGCCACTCAACTCTGTACAGCCTGATGTGATATTAAGGTGCCATCTGAAGAGTCTTCCAGTTAGATGAGGTGTCATCTTCAGGTTTCAGTTTGTACTCCTGCTCCATCTGCAGTTTGACTGCACCTGGGCCCACCACTTGATTTATTTCTTTGCCTGTTAAAAAAACCTTTTGCATCAAGAATTCCTCTTGTGTCTACAATATTTTGATGAAGTGCGAGGTGGAAGGGATTTTTCTGCTCCTGTTTCATGTAATTTAAGTAAGTTTGGTGGGAGCTTCTGGATAAGAAAGACTGATGGATAAGGCCAGAGGGTGAGCACAGGGAGCGTGCTGGGGTCTGAGTGAAACATGCTGGAAACCAGCAGCAAAATGCAGAAACTGTGCAAAGGACCACAAGTCCTCCAGACATAGAAAAAGGCTGTCTCTTCACGATTTTCCTAAAGGCATTGGTGCAGCAATTTATCCCCAAATAAAGCCATGGGGTGAGACCCTGGTAAAAAATAGAAGGAACATGTTCTCTCACCTTTGCTGGTGTAGGAGTGGGAGAAAACTCTGCTTGAGCCAGAAGAGCCATGTTTGCTCAGAACTAGACATTTGAACTAGAACTAGACATTTATTTTTCTTTTTATTGAAATATTTTTTTTCTTCCCCAAACAACGTAATTGGTGAAAATCTTGTTTCCATTTAAACCACAGGAGTTTTGTCATGGACTTTAATGGTGCCAGGATTTCTCACTATGTAATTTTTTTAGCACCTGAGCTTAGGTAGGGTTCAGGAGAACACATCTGCCATTAGAAGGTTGCTCCCAGCCTTCCTGTGTTGTATTAAGGTCTGGAGTTAACAGGGCAGTCTCCAAGCGTGGCACATAATGCGTTTCTGCACTAAATACACCCACATTATCTTACATCCCGAGCAGCCCAGATTGTCAGTAGACAATTATGGGTTTTGCTGGGTTTATTTTGATTGGCCTGCTCTCAGTTTTCCATAGTGGTACTCTATTTGTAAAAACAGATCGTTAATGATAACAACAGATGACATGTGTCTGAAATATGGGGTGGACGAGGGGAGTTCGTTTTTCTTCCTATTTTTTTTTTTTTCTCCTGAGTGTCTGCACTTTGACAGCGCATTTGCCAGGCTGTCACTTGCTTGAGAGATCCACAAGATTAGGACCTCATTGTGTGAATGTTTTCACAGCACTTGTTGCTGTAAAGAATCTTCACACTTTGGTGGATGAAATCTGGACTCCTAGACACAAACTGTTAAGAAGCAATCATAACAATTAGCTAATGTGTCAACAATTAGCACTTTCCATCAACTGGCATTGAGTGGAACCTTCTTCTTATCCATAGGCAGACAAAAATGCAATGATGTAGTAAAGAAAAGCAGTGAAGTTGGCTGCTCTCGTCCCTTGCTGTAGCCAGCAAGCTCCCATGGGCATTGTTTACAATGATTATTCTTCCATTATGATGTTATTGCACAGGTCAGGGGTGGTAGCTAGACTGAAAATAAGCTCTTTTCCCCCCCCTCCTTTTTTTTTTTTTTTTTTTTCCTTTAAACTTTTGGCTGCTTTTACAAAAGTACAACAGAAACAACTGCTGTGAAAAGGTCAGCCAGTAACAGTACTTTAGTGTTTAACTGGTAAATATTTCAAAATAGTATTTCTAATATTTTACCATTTGGAAGTTTTTCAATGCATCTCCAGGCCAGTGCGACTCAATCATTGTAAGATTTCCACAGTCTCCACTGGGAATTCTTTACAATGGGCACATTATAATCTGTTACTGTATCTACCACCAGTCGGTCAGAATTTGTTTTAATATCTTTTTATATGGCATGTTACTGGCAGTAATAGAAAAAGCAGGGTTTTCTCAAGTATTTTACGTATCTCCATATGTAAGCACTGAAGAGAACTGAAGGTAGGTCTTCCTTCTTAACCACACAGTAGCTTCTGAGGGGGCAACACATGTGACTGGAGAGCAGATCAATGTCTTCTCCAAGGAAATGTCTTTTGGGAATGCCTCCTGTAATGAGTGGCATTTGTATCAGGCTGCTGTGAGACAAACACAGAGTACTGCAGCATCAGTGAGGGTTTCTCTGGTTAATTGTGGAGCTGGAGCCAAAGTGAAACCATGTTAAAAAGAAGCAGTGCAGTTTCTAAAAGTAACACTCTGCTTGACTGCAAGCCAGAGAGGCTGATTTAAAACAGGGCACGGTGCTGGAGCACAACTTCATCTGGTGCAGCACCCTGGGACCATGGCTGGGACCTTGTGTGCACGTCTAGGAATGGTTTGACAGCTCCATAAAGAAAGGTGTGTTAATCTGAACAAAGAGGTGGTGGTAAGGATGCAAATAAAAACAACAGTAATCAAAGTTTACTGATTTCTTTAAGTTCAGACTGTGCTGTAACAAGGGAAAAGACAGGTCTGTGGTTTAGGGGAAGATGCACCATCAGCCCAGCACTTCCCAAATCTCCCTGAGACTTGTTTTCAGGTACAAACCTGAACATATCTTGCTTGCCTCCTTTTAATCCCAGTTCTTCCCTGTCCCCTCCTTCCAACCGGGGACATTGTGATACTAAATAAATGTTTGAGATTTTTGGAGTGGCAGGGAGTGAGGGCGGCGAGGGGGAGGGAGTATAATTACACCGAGGATTATTAATATGGGAAATATGGTCAATAAGTGTGAGAGGGGTTGAGTAACGCAGGAACATTCTTTACAAATTCTTTAGTAACAGAGTAGGCAGAGTGCCACAGACAAAAGAAAATCCTCTGAATTGCAAGTGTGTTCTTATGGCTTCTGCCAAGACGATGACAAAACCCCTTCTTTCTTCCCGCATTAGGACTCCTATTCAACGATACACTTAAGCATGTTTTTAAATTCCGTTGACATTTGAAAGCACTGTTGACTTTAATAGGACTTAAGCACCTGTTCATGGTTAATTGTGTACTTTCAGGACTTTTCTCGAAGGGGGAAAAAAAAAAATGGATAGACGTAGGCATGTGCTTAAAGTTAAGCAGGTGCTTAAGTGCTTTGCTGAGCTGAGGCCTTAGAACTGAGTCTAATCCTCCCAGAAGTCTGGGGATGGCCTTTCCCTGTGTGCCTGGTGCACAGAAACAAGTTGTTTAAGTGATAAAATGAATACATGAGAAATATCTAAAAGAATATTTTTTTTTTTCCAACAGCAACCAGTGATGGCAGTCAGCTGCTGACGCCTGAATTATAAAATGAATTTATAACCAGACTAAATGTGCTACACCAAAACCTCTTCCAAAATCATTTACAGCTATAGGTGAAGATAATTTTTCTGGATAACTTGTATTATACCCTGAAAAAAGCTTTCCTTTTCATTAACACAAGGGTTGCTCTCAGCCAATGCAGAGCTTCATCCCCCAAGTGAAGCAGGATTGACTGCCCTTGGGTAAGATGGGAGAGGGAAAATATTTTTTTTTTCTCTGAGGAAGAACTGTTTTGGTGCAGGCAGGGATTGGTGGTTTAGAAAACCATCAATCACAGTGCCAGATGTGTCTTTCCTGCCTCTTACCCTGGAATTAGGCAAAAAGCTTTTGGGTGATTTTGTGATTACAGTGTCTTTTCTTGAGAGCTGCCCTGGGTGTTTCTTCATCTCCACTCCTTGTCTGGGAGAAGACAAGGCTTCTGTTCTTTCCTTCTCTTGGTTCATGTTATGAATTCCATCACATCAGGGACTGTCGTGCTGGAAGGTGATGAGTAATTCTCAGTGATGCACCACGCCAGGGCAAATCTGAAAACCCCAGTGCCTTGGGGAGTGAGCAGGTCCTCCAGCGGTGCCTTGACCCTGAGTCTGGCCATATTTGGTGGTTTTCTCAAAGCCCTATTTCCTTCAGTGCTGTGAGTAAGTGACAATGATGTCTTCTGTTAAAAAAAAGAAAAAAAAAAGAAAAAAAAAGAAAACATAGAAGAAAGAAGTTTCCAGCCTTTGTGGCGGCAGAGATAAGCTGGAAGGAGAGAGCCAACGCCATTCCCAAATAAGAAGGCAAATAATTGAAACCCAGCATGCATTTGTAACAGCAACAAAGCACCCCTAACCCAAAATAAACCCAAAATTCACCTGTATTCCTTCCCTGGTGAGTTTGGATGGTGGAGGTCAGCAGTACTGTCTTGCTCACAGGGGGTGAGGGATGCCCAGAGCAGGTTGCCCTGCCCGTGAGTCTTGTTGAGATTTAACCCCTTCAATATAAATCTGATACAATTAAATGTAGTTTAAGTGGTTCACAGGGAATTATAAGGCTGTGGCTGTAAGGATGAATTCCTTGCCTGGCTGTAAGGGTTTCTGGAGAGGATTTACATACAGAAGCTGGACAGGAGGAGTTTTATCTTCAGTCAGGAATCTGGTAATCAGAGCAGACTGCTTCACAAGAGCTGCCAATTCTTGTCCACAGTGTATCACAGTTGAAGAGGAAAATAAAAACCTTGAAAACTCTCATTTTTTTTTTCTTATTCAGCTTATTTACAAAATGCTCATATGGGAGAATGGCAAGCAATCCTCACCACTGCAGACAGCAGAGCAAAAACAAGGAGAGCCAGGTGCTCCAAATAAGAAAATGTCAGGAAGGCTCTACATCTCCGCTGAGCAGCCTGAGCTATAAATTTTGGCAATGCCACCAGTGTGACCTGGAGCCTGGGGGAAGAGAATAGTATAAAAATGATAAATCACAGCCAGAGTTCCAGATCTTAATCAGACAAAGAAAGCTGGTTCCATTATCAGACAGATTTATATAATCGCTTACTAATAATGCTGTCTTCTTCCTCCAGTTTCTTTTAGTATGACCCAGATAAGAGTGCTGAGCTCACATCCATCCTGATGTTGGAAGGGACCAGTGCCTTCCAGCCTGGCATTCTGTGTCATGCAGGCACTGTTCCCTTGCATTAATACCTGCTTGAACTGGAGCACCTCTCAGGGAGGCAGTGAATCTGGGTGCTGAGTGAGCACAGCACTGGGGGAACTTTCCTAACAATTATTTTTGGTTGTTTTCCTCACTGCAGTGTCTCCAGCTCCCAGCCACTGCTCTCATTGTGCATCCATTTACTTCAGCTCCACAGATTTCCATGGTCTGACCACTGGGATTTTCCTTCCCCTCACTCTCCCAACATGCTAAAGAGGCTCTTCCCCTCACTTTTTGGTACCAAGGTTTTTGGATTTTTATTGCTCCTCTCATTTGAATCCTCCCTAACATTTCACACTCCCTCTTTAAGTGGATGTGCCAGACCTCATGGGCAGTATTTTCCAGGAATATTCTCTTTGGTACCACCACAGTGGCATCCCAGCTGTGTCCCAGCTGCCCACCTTTTAGGGGAGTCTGATCCCTCTGCTGCCTTGGTGCTTTCCCTACTTGCAGCTCCTCAATTTTTGCATCCTCTGAACATTTGTGAGATGCCTCTTCCATGTCATCCATTAAAAACTGTGATTGTAGTAGTGCCAGAAAGTCACTGTTGTGGGAATCCTGGGAAATTATAGTTGCTTGATGATTTCTTTTTACAGTTGCAGATTTAAATTTGTCTTTTAGTTGTGTGTTAGTGTCATTCTGTTTCATTCCATTATCAGAGAAAATATATTCATTTACTAGTAGTCTTTGCCATATTTCAGTCTCTAAAATATCATCTCAGGATTTATACTCTAATATAAATTAATAATACTATCCAGCCAAATATTTTGAATAGTTTAAGAATATTATGTGACCAGAAATACCTTTGCCAGATAAATTAAAACTAAAAAAAAAAACCTATTTACTTTGATAGAGACTTATTATCTGTACATGAATGTTAATTAGCACTAACTCTAAATGCATTCATTTCTAAGGAAGAAAACCTTGTTAAGGAAATAATGTCAATATAATTTGCCTGCTCTGGTAGTGATTCAATTCGACTCTACCTGGCTGCTCCCTCTGCCTCATCTCAGATTCCAAAACAAGGCTGGGGTTCCTTCAGTCCTCTGAAACTGGCACTTCTCACAAATCCACAGTCACAGGTCAGGGGATGTCTCCTTCAGCTGCTGTAAAACTCTTGCGTGCCAATTTTTTGGATAAGTTAATATAAAAAAAAATAGTCTGACTTTCCTAGCTGACATTCAATTCCCTTCTGTGTTATTTTGAGATTAGATCACTGTTGAGTGAGTCTGTGCTACGACATTTTCCCCCAAATATTTTGCAGAAGGATCTGTTTGAGCACTTCTTGCTTTTGTACCTTATTTTTGACAATTAACCATAGTATCATAATTCAGATCATTTTTGTTCCTACTGAACTTGAGTTTTTCTTGTGTCATTATTTTCCTCTGGCAAATGCCTGTAATTTATAGCTTGAAATTAACATTTATGGTGCTTAGCTTCCCTCTTTTCTGTTGTATTTATATCAGCTCCCACTTCCCTCTAAGTGACACTGTTTTATAGGTTTTTCTCTTTGTTTGGTTTTTTTTTTTTTAAATTTTTACTTATGTGGCAACTTACTTTCTCAACTACAGAATAAAGCCTTGTAAACATCTTGTAAAATGTTAACTGATCCCAAGTATCATTCCTATACTTCAATTTAATTTGCCCTTTTCCACTGAATGCTCTGATAATTGCTTTCAGCTTAGTAAAACCATCCCTCAGAGCAGCGTGTTAACTGGTGGGACTTTTATTCTTATTACACATAATGAGCGTAATTAATGTGATTTCACGAGGACTGGGTGTCATCAGCAAACTGCTGTAATCCAGGTCATTGCAGTGCCCAAATCCCAGCTGAAATGATATTTTCCCAAACCCCTGTACTCCTTTCTAATTAAATTTGGGAATTCTCTGGTTGCACGTTTTTGCTGCTGGGGCCATTCAGGGTAAGAGCATATATTTGTAGCTGCTCTGTAGCCCCAAAAAATCACCACTAGAGAAAGAGCAGGGTGTTGGGAGATGCCTCTGCACCATCCTCATTTCCCTTGGGGGAAGGCAAAGCAGCGTGGGGCAATGTGTGCCCCTGCGCTGTGAAGCGTGCTGCCCAGACACCTGTACATAACGTGAAGTTAAAGAGGGGAAATAATGGGGGGGGAGCCCGGTTCTGTTGTCATTTCCATTTGGATCATCCTCATCATCACATTTCAGGGTGACAGGTACAGAAAGAATGTGTGAAAGTCTCCTTCCATGGTGCATTCTGAAAGGCTGCACCTGCGTTTGAGCCCAGGCGTGGGATGAGGGTTTGGGCTGGTTTGTGTGTCTGTGGGTAGGAGGGGACGCCTGCATCTATGGAAAATTAAATTATGCTTTAGTGCCAAATGCATTGCAGTGGACTGGGAAAGACTCTTGGGAAGATGCTGAGTCTTTCTGCTATGATATTTTCTGGTAATTAAACAGTTCTCTATTTTATAATAGTTAGTGAAAATGAGAGTGGTTGGAAGGGTTATTTCTGTCTGTTACTATTAGATTCTCCAGATTTGCTGACCCTGAATAATTAAATGTTTTTGATCACTCTGTTTATATTACCTAGAACTGAAGTAATTCTGATCCTTCAGCAAACTTGAAGCACAGCATGGAACATACTGAAAGGCGCCAAAAGATGAAACATTTCAGTTTTGTGGTTCACATCTGTCTGTCCTGGGACCAGGAGACCATTATAACACACTTAGAGCATTTAAAAGCTCCTCAAGGTTGAAAGCCCTGATTAGGGCAGTATCTGTTCATGTGTGGGAGTCCTGCCTGTGCCAAACCTGGGAGCAAGGAGCCCTTGGGTCCTTTTTCCATGGGAAAAGATGTTAATAACGTTGAGTAGTGGGGGAAAAAATAAGGGGAAAATGTAATCAAGGAGACCCTGACACTGGAGTGAAAATAGCAATGTACACATCCATCAGTTTGTACTGTTTTTACAGAGAGTATAAAATATTTAAACTGAAGCCATTAATCATCCTGTTCCTCTGTTCTAATCCATGGGAACCACAGGAGGTCACCAAATATGCATTTAATATAAAAGAATGAAAAATATTGGAGGGAAAAGTAGTGTAATCTAAGAGCAAGAAATGCTAGGAGGAAAAAAAAAATCTCAGGCAGAATTTTTGCTAAAAATTAAATATTATTTTTACGATGTTCTGTTGGAAAATCATTACATGTTGGGCAGAAATTCAAAATACATTTAGAATTAGCTAAAAAAATACCAAAGATGGAAACTGGTTTTACTTCTTGACTTTTTTTTTTAAGATACTGCTGGATAGGAGCATTCTCTATTTTGTTTATTTTGATAAAATCCCAATATTTCTCATGGAAAACAGATGCTTCTTGCAGAAGCCTTTGCCAGGTTCACATTCCAGGTTTCCATCAGGTAATTTTGATGGATGTTTTAAACCCCTCACACCACTGGGTTTTGTGCCTTGGGCTGATATTGCCCCCCCAATTTCAATACCTGAAGGTGAGAGGGGATGGGGGTACCTTTCCCTGCTTTCACTGGGTGTCAGTGTGGAAAGGAAATCCAAGGGCTGTGGCTAAGCTGCATCCCTGTGATTTATCCAATATTGTTTGAGTTTCCTGGAGCAAGTCTGGCTATTGATTAATTTATTATTTTACTGGTACAATGTATGTACATTGAGCTGGGGCTGGCACTGCTGGGAGGAGATATCTCGGTGCAGGAAAGCAAGGGGTGGCAGAAGGAGACTTTTACTGCCCAGCCAAGGGCTGGAAGGTGGAAATATTTCCACGATGTTCCCAGGTATCCCATGCCTGCTGTAAGAGCTCAAAGAGCTCTGCTGTGCCTTGTGCTGCCTGGGAATGCAGGAGGGACACGGCAGAACCGTGGGCTCCCAAAACCTGCATTCAGCCTTGGCACAATACAGCCACTGTGGAAGAAGACATTAGGAACAAAAAATAAAGCTTGAAGCTTCAAGAGCAGGCTGCCAGAATTATTAAGAAAAACATCAAAATGATGCCATTAAAAACAGATGGGGATTCTATAAAGTATTGAAAAGAAAATGTTTAATTATGAGCCTTATGCAAAACCCATCAAAGTTGGATTAATATTATAGTGCTGTTGCTGTAGAGGGTTTAAGTAGTCCGTGGTGGAACATTAATCTTTCACTCCTTTAAAAATAATGTTTTCCTTTTGTTGATGACAAATTCCATCTCTTCACTGTTGAAATCATATATCCAGATTAATAGCATCTAACATAATGAAATCAAAAGGCACAGGTAATATGGATTAGTTTAGAAAACAACAACAATGAGGGGAAAAAAAAGCCCCAAGGGGGGGAAAAAAGCTTCACAGGATGAGTGCTTTTGTCAACATCACTGTATTTTTTCCTGTTGTTAAAAGATAAAGGGGTTGTCTCTGTTCATAGGTATCCTTGTCTGTCTGGGATATTGTGTCATGTGCATCTGATGTACATACAGATGTACATCTACACTGTTTCTAGCACTGTGTCATACATAGGATGCTCTACAATTTTTTGGGGTGAGGGAGCCTTGTCTGTCTCAAGTCTCTGGCAGATTGCCCATGGCTGCACAATCTGAACACCTCTGGTAAAAAATTGCTGCCACAGACTTGCCTCTCCCAGCTCAGCTGGCTGGAAAAGCTAGAAAGAGGTTTTGGGGTTTTATTTAGTAAATGTATCTGCAGTGTGTCATTGCTGGTGTAAGGAGGGTTATTTTGAGAATGCAGGGCTGCTTTTCCCCCTTGCCATGGCATTGCTCTGTGCCCTCTGCCTGGGAGGGTTTTGGTGGATGTTGTGCCTACACAGACCTGTCACTGCCTGGCATTCCCTATTCCTGCCAGGATCTGTGCAGCCTCCCTGTACGAAGAGATTTGCACCCCAGATCAGGAGTTTCAGACTTTTTCCTTCTTCATCAATTTGTTTGGGCATTGGAGGAGATGGCAATTTTTTTTTTTTTCATGTGTCATGATGCTTTTGAATTCCTGGAAGTATCCAAGGCAAGACTGGGAACCCAAGCAATCTGATCTGAGTGGCACCCCTGACCATGGCAGGGGGTTGGAACTAAATGATCTCTGAGGTCCATTCCAACCCAAACCATTCTGTGGTTCTGTGATTTCTTTCCCTGCTGGAGTTGGGCACAGGTGTGAGCTGTTGCTTTGGGTGGGAGAAAACTCCAAAATGAAACCTTTCCCTCCAGCCTCTGTCATCCTGGTGCCTGAGCCTGGACTTCTTGTACAAATAAGGCAAGGAGATTTTGATCCCTTGTGTTTTGTCTCCTCTCCTGTTCTCTCTTTTGGTCTGGGCTGTAGTGCTGGGTGCATCAATCCATGTGTTGGGATTCACTCCCCTGGCCCTCCATCAGGTGCCTTTCCAACATTTGCAGCCAACTCTTTGTGCACAAAGCCCTACCTGTGCTGCTTGAAACTCAACTGCTTTATCAGTGAACCACAGGGTAAAAAACCTGTTGCTGTATTCACTTAATACTACAGGAATAATTTTTCTTCTTCCCTTCTACCCCTTCAAAAATTTTTTAAAATAATCTCTGCTTTATTGAATCACCAGGTACACCAAAAGCAGGCTCTTATTTTAGCAAAAATATCAACACTGACTGCCAAGGTAGATTTAAGGTGTTCATTACAAAATATTTTGTCCTGGGCTTTAAGAATAATGCACTTTCAGTACAAAGAAACGGTTATTCCGAACATTGGACTTTTTTTTTTTTTTTTTCTTTTAGTTATTTACAATAGGTTTCAAGATTTAGAATTACCATGAAAGATTTACTTATATTGCAGTTCATGTAAAATTTAAAATCAATAAAGTAAATAAATTTAGCTTGTCTGCCTGAATCGATTTCCTCCTCTGCTAACGCAGCCCTGTAATGCTGCACTTCCTTATCTCCCATGTCATCCTCCAGTGATAGTCTTGGGCATGAATGGTGCTGTGTTATCATGTCCTCTGCAACATAGTGTTCCTCTGAGCCTCCTGCCACTTCAGTATTTCAAACCTGGCTTTGGAGCCTCACCTCCCACTGGATGGGGAGCTGCTGAGAGCCAGGATTCAGCTTCCTCCCCCTTGGAGCACCCCTGTGCTCTCACAGCTGATAATGAAGAAAGGGAATATTGCTGCCAAAATAGGGGCAGGTATCTGGGCTTGGACACAGGCAAGATATGCATGGAAAAGGGCTGAAAGATTCTTTGGCAGGGCAACCCCACTGGAGAGGGAAAAAGGATTGCTCCTTGTTATTCCCACTTTTTTTTTTTCCTCCAAAGATGCCAGTAGTTGGAAACAGAGCTTTTTTTTAGTTGTTTATTATTATTATTATTATTATTATTATTATTATTATTATTTTAGTTGTAGGTTTTTAATGATGATGAAAAGCAAATGTGTTCATCCACCTTTTGCATCGGTATTTTCCTCAGTGTGAGACGGGGCAATTGCAGTGTGCACAGAAAGAGGGGAGATACCCAATGATGGATTTTTGTTGGGTTTGTCCTCTTTTTTATCTGGATGCCTTGGTCAGTTGTCCAAACTGACACACCTGTGGGGGATGCCCTGGCATGACTGAAATGCCAGGCTGAAGGAAAGCACTCGGTCAGGAATGCAGTATCCAGTTCCAGGTTTTACCCTTGGCAGTCTCATCAGTGCTCCCCATGGAATCACAAATGATAACATAAACCATGGACCTACCTTGCAGTGCTGTCGAGTGTGCTCAGCAGACACAGCTGCCCCATTCATAGGATTTGCAGCAATAATAATCTAAAACTGATGAACTTTAAAAATATTGGATTTACTTATTAAAAAAGGAAACATATAAATACAAGTGCTTTGATTCTGGGTCTGGCAAAAGGGTAACTTTTTATAGTCACACAAACACTGTTCTTTTAAGGCAGTACTCTGGTTTCATGTGTAGTGAAATGTTCCTTTTTTATTACTTGTGAAAGAAAAGAAAATATCAACCCCGTCTGTCAGTGCTGCTGTTGAGTTTAAGATGGAGCACCCTTCCGGAAGCTGCAAGAGAGATGTCTATAAAATGTTAGTCTGACTTTAAAGAAAAACAAGAAGGAGAACAGAAAACAGAAAAAGAGAGGGCATAACCATATAATAATAATAATAAAAAAGAGGAACAGATCTCTTTCTGGTTTAAGTTGGGATAAATTCAAATGGAACCAGTGATGTACTGTATTTATAGCAGTTCAGCAGCAAGAGGTTTGTGTACGTCCGAAACTCAGGAGTTTGAGCAAATAAATACAAGCTATGTAATCAGCTTTATTTGTTTTCTGACTCATGTCTGGTGCATGGAGGCAAAGAGGCTCCAGTTAGAGGAGTGGATTAGAGGAGTGGAGTTGTCCTTCCGGCCGGAGCTGATGGTGAACTTGGAGCACCAATCCATAGGAGGTCCAGGATCGCCGTTTCGGCTCCGTAGCTGCCAGCAGGTTTGCAGGTGATTTGGAGCACGATGTGCTTCTAGCCCAAAAACAATTCTTATAAAGACAATTCTTATACCATCCTGGCCAGCCTTGGAGAAAACAGGACGTGCTGGATTGGGTACGTGCATTAATGACCGGGTTTCCCAGAGATGCAGAGCTGAACAACTCCTGAGGCTGTTTCTCACTAGAAAACTTGGCTGAGAAGTGGGGAATTGGGCTAATTAAGAAGATGTTAAACACAGCTCTGCAGTAACAGCAGCTGACTGGCACGCTGTCTGGAACAGGAGGCTTACTGAGCCTGACTGTCACGAAGCTGAGAAAGGAAGAGCCTGTCGTTTTATTAACTGCAAAATCGTCTTTGATTGCATTAGCAAGGCTCTCCCGCAGCAACCAAGCCTCATTTTCCGGGGAAGGCAGAGTGGGTGCCCGCAGGGGAACACTGTGCTCCGAAGGTCAGCCCGGGCTTTCATTCCTTCCCCCTGATTTTTGATAAAGAGCTCTATGTTGTCAGAAAGGAGCAGTGGTGGTTGCCCTCCTAAGTACCTACGGATAGGCTTGACCAAGTGCTTAGTCTGGGAACTCCGGAGCGTCAAGTCAAGAGACTCCTGTCCTGTTCTGCACCGCTGGGAGCCAGCGCTTCTCCTGGCGCCGGGATGGGGGCAACAAAAGGCCTGTAGTCACCCACTCAGAAAGGGTTCAGAAATGCCAGCCCGAGCTTTTGAGATCTTTTTCCTTTCTAATGTGCTTATTTAGTAAATAGGTTAAAAAAATTAATCCCATACGGTGGCACTTTTAATTCCATTAGCTGCTGGTTTTTCACTGGGGACAATAGCTCTGTCCCTGCACGGGGCGACTGAGGTTTAATCCTGCACCCAAGAAGTGACAATGCTCTGCTGCTCTGCAGGAAAAACTCTGTCCATGCAAAGCAGAAACACTCAGGACCAGCCAAGAATATTTCTGAGTGTATGTAACCAGTGTAGAGCTCTCAGACTTTATTTAAACCTTCAACTTTCCTACACTTAAATTGTCAAACGTTTTAAGCCTATCCACCAAATCATCGCTTCCACACCTTGTGTTTAGATTTGCAGAATTTGATTTCAATTTTTTTTTTAATAGAGAGATTTTTTTTTTTCTTTTCAAGCAGTGGAAGCACCATCTCCTCCCTGTTTCGCCTGAAGATGCTGAGCTGGTTCCTTGATGCTCATTGAGGTGCCTTAACTCAGCCATCAACACAGTGACTTGTGTCTGTTGTTTTACAGAGTTCATGGACACAACAGCAGAGAAATATGAAGCTGTGACACTCTCTATTGACTAATACCGTGTGGTTAATCCAGTATTTCCTCTGAGAGGGGTGATAGGATAACAGACTGTGGTTTTAATTTTAATGGCTACTAATGTGTGATCCTGTGTGGCTTGGGGTGCATTAATTAGGATGTGAGAATAACTGAAAACAGATAAAAGGGTGGGTTAGGCTGATGAGCTCTTACGTTATTAACTTTGCCATGTCAAGTATTTATATTGATCCAGCCTGAGTCTTGTATATATTCCTCCACCTTGAGTTGTAGATAAGATTAAATCCATGTCTGTGCTCATCTTTCTCAAGATGAAGGAAAAAGATAGTGGAGGAGGGACATGGTATCAAATGGGCAACCTTGGTTCACAGAGATGCCTGGTTTCCTTGTTCCCATATGCCCAAACCCAGCTGTGGATGTCAAACTCTCCCAAGTGTTTCAACTTCTGTGTCTTGTCCTCACTGAACTGAGAAGCTGCTGTAAACAAAATGTTTGTGCAAACCATGGAAACGTAAGGTAGGATCTTAGCCCTGATTAATTTAATGGTGTCTCTAGAAAGCTGTAAAGCTAACCATCAAAAAAAAATTAAAAAAAAAAATCCCTCCAGGCACCAAAGAGAGCATAAAAGTCCATATCCATAGGGCAAGAGGGTAGAGCAGGGGGTCATATGGATTTGGGGCAAACCTGGCTTGATCCCACTCAGTCCTTGGTTTCCCTGAGGCTGGAGGGGATGTGGAGGATGTCCCCATCCCTGCCAGGTGCTCCAGGAGGCAGGATGGAGGGTCTTTGTGATGTCTTAGTGTGGGAAAAATGACAGGATTTATTTGCTGTGCTGCAGCTTCTGCTCGTACAACACAGAGTTTGAAATGCAAATAGAAGGTTTTAAAAAAGTTATTATTTCAGTCATTTTATTGGGTCAGCTCCCACTGCTGCCATTTCAGGTTGGTGATGGCTGTTTTCTGTCCTCTGACACAAGTCCCGTGTGATCCCAGGTACGAGCACATCCCTCAGCACCACCGAGCTCCTCTCGGGCCAAGCTCAGGACTTTGCATGGCACCAGAGCGGTTTCTCTGCGCTATCTCCAAAATCAGCCCCGCACCTCCTCCTCCTCCTCCTCCTCCTCCTCCTCCTCGTTTATCAGCCAGAGCACACAGATAACATCCTCGTGACGTGGCCCTGACCTTTGTCAACCTTTGTTAAGGCTCCATCTGAAGTCCGGCCGAGTGTTTGTAAACAGGATGTAATTAAGGCTGGGAACTGACAGCGCCTGATGGGAGGACAATGCGGAGCTGGCGGGACCCGGCCTGTCAGATGTCCGCCCGCATTGTGCTGCCGGTGCCGTCGTGGTAATTGGTGTCCTCTGGCCGAAGGAAGTGCACTCAACTCGGATTAATCTGCCGCGGTGCGGGGGCCATCCCTGCGAGCGCGAGTGTTTCCTCCGATAAACCCCGAGCGGGGCGGAGGCAGCGGCGGGAGCTGCGAGAGAGAGCGCAGACCGCGCTGACAGGTGCCCGCCGAAAGCCGGGAACAGGAAAGGTGTGGGGCGACAAAAGCTGGCAAAGGCACGGCGTCTTCGCAGCTCGCCTTATCGGCTGGGCGAGCGGGGCAGGTTGAGGGCTTATCGCGGCTCGGGGCGGCCGGAGCGAGCGCAGGATGAGCCGGAGGAAGGGATGCGGATAACGCCGGCTGCGGGGCGCGGAGGGATGGGGCTGCAGGAGCGCCCCTGGCAGGGCTGGAGCCACAGCTTTAGTACCGCGCTGGGTCCAGGACAAAGTTTAAAACACACACACACACACACACACACTCTTTTTTTTTTTTTTTTTTTTTTTTTTTTAATATATATGTGTATATGTGTATGTAGATAAAGATATATATACATATACATATAAAAAATTTAAATATCTATTTTATATATCGATATAATATAGGACATATAACATATAACATATACCATATAATATACAACATATACAATATACAACATATACAATATAAAACATACAATATATAACATATAATATAACATATATAATATATAACATATAACACATAATATATGTATATAACACCTATATATGTGTGTGTGTGCTTTTTAAGCTTTATACGTATATATAAAGTTTTAAAACCTTTGTATGTTTTATATATATATGTACATATATATACGTATATATATGTATACACACACGCACACACATATATATATAAAGTGTATGTATGTGCCCACATCTACACACATACATGTGAAAATGAAAGCTCATAACTGAAGGAAAAATGATTTTCTGCATTTTTGGTTGTTCATTTTTTTTCCAAATCCCGATAAGGTTTTATGGCTCATTTTGTAGCCCTGAACTTGTTCATAAGTGAGGGTAGAAGTAACTGAATGTAAGGCTGATCCCAAGTATCCCGTTTTGTTTGTCCACTGCTTGTACAGGGATAAGGAAGAAACTTGACTTCAAAATTTGTTTTTCATCATCTAACATAAGCGAGTGTGTTTCAAAAAACATCCCTTTAATTTTTCATATTTACTGACTGACAGATGTCTGTCCATGGTAACCTAAAGGCAAATAAGTATTCATGGGTGTGCATTCATTTAAGAAAATGTACAGCATTCTCACTTGCCATACATGTGTGTAAAAATATTATGGTATGTTTTTTCCTTCTAAGTTTTAGATTACATCATCAGCAGATTGTACTGATTGCACTAATCCTTTCAGGTTTATTCAATTGGTATTTAATGCAGCACACTGGATTCCATATTCATTAGGAATTTCCAAATCACCGTTTTAATATGAAAAATAAGAAGGTGTCCATGAATCAGTGACTCAATGAGAAGGTGTGTGACAAGATCTGTTTTAAATATATGGAGTAGATGCTTTGAAAATTCATATAACACCGTGGCAGTTTCCCAGGGTAGCATCTTACACAGCATCCAAGCACAGAGTAATCACTGAATATTTTAAACCTTGTAATTTAGGGCTGGAGGAGTCAGATCACACTGCTTTGAAATCAGTAGTCAAATTCTTGTTCTACTTTGCCCTAAGGAAAGGTGAGCATTAGGAAGGGCATTCCCCATATCCCAGCCCAAGAGCTCTGCTGTGTCAGAAGAAGTGGAAAAGGTGGCTGCTGTGCTGGGAGTGGCTGCACATCCACATGGTGGTGACTGGTAGGGTTCCCCTAAAAAAGGGCTCTGGTAACTTTCCCCTGCTTTTTTGGGTCTGCTAAAGAAGGAAGCCTTAAAAAGAAAGAAACACTAAACAAAAATCCACCTGTTCCCAGGGGACAGAAGTCATTCCCAGTAGCCTAAAAAGAGACTACAAAAAGTACTCTATATATATGTATATATACACATATATTTCTGTGTAAGAAGACAAATGAAAGAATATTTTTTTTCTCAATACGAGAAGGAGAACAGAAAAATACTCTTTGGCATCTTTGACTTTACTCAGCTCAGAAATATGTCTCGAAGCTCAAACCAAAGTTGACCGATCCTCCAAAGCTGCTTATAGCTGCAGGTAGTGACATTTGTTTCTGGTTGTTA
This sequence comes from Phylloscopus trochilus trochilus, assembly GCA_016584745.2. Lineage (NCBI taxonomy): Eukaryota > Metazoa > Chordata > Aves > Passeriformes > Phylloscopidae > Phylloscopus > Phylloscopus trochilus. The sequence continues at coordinate 15,709,678 of WQNJ02000041.1, forward strand.
ATGGGAATAAGGTAGAAAAGCACAGTAATGCCCGAGCCTGTTGAATGGAAATGCCTGTTTTCCTGTATTAGATTGTGCAGAGTTGTCAGACATCAGCATCCCAGCGCTGGGAAGAGAGGCAGGGATTGTGGTGAAGGTTTGGGTTTATGTACATGTGTGCCTCATCTGCAGAGTGCAACGTGAAGCAGAGCCCTTCACTCAGCAGCAGCAAATAAATACAAGGAGGCAAAGGGCTGAGTACAACACCTTGGGGAGCAGGGCAGGGCAGCAGAGGAGGATGGACAGAAGCTGCTGAGAGATGCAAATGGGCTCATGGCTAAAGAGAGATGGGGCAAACCAGGGCAAAACGGTTCCACTTAACCTACCTAACCTGCTTAACTAAATAAACCCTTCCTGTGACATGCAGCGGGGTTTCCCTCAAAGGCCACAGTCATTAGATGAAAGAGTTAAAGACAGAACACTCTGAAAGAATTAACTTTGATGTTTAAATGTGTTTTTGGCATGTAAATACACCCGTCAAAGGAAAAGGAACAAAATATCCAGTGCAGTGAATAAAAGGTGTTTTATTTTTTGTTTGGGAAGAGTGAGTTAAGTTAGGGCTGTGGTAGGGGTTTGTTTTTTTTTTTTGGTAGGTAAATCATTTTCTTTTTAAATGAAATTCTGTTTGACTGCATGAAATATGAACAGTAATTAAATGCACAGTCTGTGGGCCTTCCATACTTTAAAGCTCTTTCTTAAAAAAAAAAACCCAACACAACTGCTCACCTCAGACAGGCCAATTACCCAAGAATGATGGAGTCAAGAGGAAAGTAGCTAAATTTCTTTACTTGAATGATCACAACCACAAGCCAGTGATTAGTCCCTGCAGCACCAGCGGGGATGTGGTGGGGACACTCACATTGGAAGACTTCAAATAGTCATTTCCTTGGTTAAAATAAAATCTGACTGCACTAAATAGACAGTTTTTAATCTCAATTGGACATCTGAAGATTTCTCAAGCTGTTGTTGGCTGCGGCAGAAACAAATTTTTCTGCTTTGTTGATTAAACCAGTGGTCTCCACCATTGCTTATCGGCCTGCGACGAGCTGTTCTTTTTAATTAAAAGTGAGCCACCACGAGAGAGCAATTAACAGCTAGTAATTACTGTGCTCTTCAGAACTGCAACATTTTGCCTTTCATTCCAATTATATAATGGACAAGTGGCTTTTTGATCTTCAAATTAGTGAGCTCTTGTACTATTTGTTTTGAGGCAGATTTGGAAGGTTAATGATGGCCTGTGGTGGCACTCTTTCCACTGACTGATGTAAGACAAGAAAAAAAGGGGAAGGAAACAGGAATAGTCTATCAAGAAATGCAAATGCTGCCTTCATGATAATGAACAGGAGAAACACAGGCAACTTAATATGCAGGTTATTTAATACAAACCAAATAAGCCCTCGTTTTGGTGCTAGCCCGTGCTATGAAATTATTTTTTTCCTTTTTTTTTTTTGTCTTTTTTTTATTATTAAAAAAAAAGTTTAATTAAGCATTTCAATATAGATTCTTTAGAGAGTGACACATAACATTTAACTGTTTGATACTTAATTGTGTTTGCCTTTGATTGTGGCACCTATAGTTAAATGTTGTACAACATTACTGAGGCATTGAACTGTCCCCTAGGACACGCGAGGCATTGACTTTGTCTAAAATCTTTTAAGTAATAAGTCTTAATATATTTAATGGCCACTGTGCCCTTTGAGTACAAGGAGCCCTTACATCACAAACAGTTGTCTAATTTTAATTAATATTGATTTGCATCTCTTAAATAAAAACTATAATTGTTGCTCTTTCCTGTGGCTCTACAATAATCCTAGAGGATGGGCATGGGGAATATGCTGTGTGTATAGGAGTGTGTGTGTTTTAAAGAAAAGATCAATAATGCTGTTATTAGGGCAGATCCCTGCTCTTTTGATTAGAACTGCTGCAATCAGCTGAGTGCTGCTCTGCTGACTTACACCAGTCGTGGTCTTGGCATCTGATTTTTTTAAATTGTTATTATTACTGGTATTACTTTTTCATGTACAAATACAAATAAGGTTTGTGCTGGTCTTGGCTATCCTAATTTTTTTGCAAGAAGTCAACAGCTATAGCATTCTGCTGCCTCCTGGATGGATTAAGAATTTGGCACTTTAGTTTTGCTATTCATGGCTGGATTATGCATATCTGCACAGCTTAACAAAACCACAGACCCCACTAAACAGACAAATTACAGATGTTGTGGAAAAAAAAAAGTTATCTTCAGTGTGATAAATAAAGCATAAATCGCTTTCCATGGATTGCTGAAACAAGACCTGTGTTTAAATTTCTTCGCATCCATTGATTTGGTTTTTCCTTGACTAAACACAATCATTAATTACAGAAGTAACAGTAGGTGTGACAGAACAGAGACAAACCTTTTCTTTCGGGCTGTTGAAGCTTTAGTCTTGCAGTTGTTCCTGTAGGAGGGAAATGGACTGTTGGTTTTCTTGAAGGCAGAATCAGGTTTGACTTACTCAGCTGATGTTGAAAAACAGTGTAAAAATCATGTTTTTATAAGCGTTTAAAAATGTTTTCAAGTGTCCACCTAAAACCTGAGCTGGAGGATGATAATATAGTTAGGATTTAAAAAAAAAGGCTCTGCAACCAGCGTGCCAAGCTGGTTACATGGCTTATGGTCTGCTGGATAACTGCAAGCTGAGCTCTTGAAAATGTACATTGAGAGTCTCTTCTCATGCCTTGGCAGACAAAGCTTCCACTGACAAAATTTTGGCCTGTGAAGAGTTCAGGACTGAATCTGCACACAGGGTGTGGGAGGTGAAAGTTGAAGAGTGGGAAAATAAAGAGACCGAATAAAAATATTTCCAGCAGGAATAGGGACAATATACATGCAGACAATTTTGAAAAAAATCAGGTGCTCTAAAGTTTAAATCTCTTTAGAGGAAACTGTTTTGCTGAATGGGACAAATGTTGACTTTTCAATTACAGGTTTGTTAAGGATCATGGGCTGTTTTGGTTCACTGTGTAGAGCAGTACTCCCAAGTGGTTCCAGGTTTGAAGATGAATGTGTGCTCTTTGTCTGAGCCTCAGAGCAGTACTTGCATGGGCTGAGATGTCACCAGTGTGATGTTTGTCTGTACTGCAGGGATGTGGAGGAAGTATCAGGGCTGCATTCTGCATCCTCTCTCATTCATACAAGTCGTTTGAATGGGTCACAGCAGCTCTCCATTGTTTTCTTAATTCACAGCATACTGGGGTTTCTCTGGAGATGTGAGGGGGAGGCTGGGATGACACAGGATCTCTGAGCCTCTGAACTGAACTGGGGTCATGCTGGGGAAAATGGATAGAAAGGAGTAAAGACTCAGTTTGAAAACTTAGGAAAGTAATGCCAGGAGAAGTTTAGAGAGCAGGACACACCTGAGCTGAACTTATTGGAGACATACAGCAAAAACCTTCTCAGTTTTCCTTTTGCATCAGCAAGCCAACACATTCCTTGCATCCAGGCCTAGGGGAGGTGAGGTGTGTGCACTCCCAGGAACACCCCTGACAAGTAACTGCTCCCATGGGAAGGGTTCCCTCTCTCATTTCCTAATCATTCCATATCACACTGGTAGTTAGAGATTTCTGATGATCATTGCTGATGGGGATTTCTGCACCCAGGACTAAATACCAGTTTTATGGTCACTTTGCCCATTATCTGTCCCTGCAGCCTGGCCCTGGTCTGGTACAGTTCTGTATTTAATAATACCCTCAGGGGATTCAGGAAAACATTAAAAGGAATCATCAAAATCATTGAGATCACTGCTGTGACCTGAGCTTGGGCATTTATAATATTTAATTCAATATAAATATGAACTTGACTGTGGTCATTTGCACACAGCCCACAGGGCAAAGGCCCAAACGTTAAATGGTGACAGGTCAGGATGACACCCAGTGTGCACAGATATATTTACATGCTCAGGGTGCAATGAAATGTAAACCAAACCTAAAACTCTGGTATGTTTTAGGTGTTAAGGAAGAAAAGGAGTAATGGTTCCATCAGTGGCAGTGCTGCTCTTCACTGCAGTGAAAGGCTCTGAGAATTTCTGAATTATGGCTATTAATGTCAAACCCACTCATTTTGGGAAACCAGGTGATGCTCCCCAGCCCTTGTGAGATACCCCTGGATCCTCAGGGACTTCATCCCAGCTTATCCTGATGGATATCAGCAGGAGAGGAGGATCCAAGCATTTTCTCCCTCTCTTGCAAACTCTTCACCATATATCTATGTCTTGGAACCCAAAAGGGAATCCTGGCAGCAGCACCTGAGGTTCAGCTCCTTAAACAATCCAATCCCTTGATCTGCACACATGTGGTGGCTCCGAGCAATGGGAGTTGCACATGCTGGGTAAAAGGAGACTAAACCTTTCCTACATTTTTACTGGTGAAATACTGGAAGTGGGATGATGGCAGCCAACGAGATTGTGAGGACTCTTGTCAGAAATATGATTAGGAATTTGTTTCCATGTAGCTCACACGGTAACAGACATGAGCCGTGAGCCAGACGAATAGTGGGTAATATCTAGAGAAGGAAAAGTGTTCTCTGAGATGTTTAAACGAGAATTCCAGAGCAGATGAAAATTGGCCTCTGTGGGAATAACGTTTTCTTTTTCTTCATAACTGCGGATAAAAATTCCAAATAGATCATCAGTATGTTTATTGAGGGGAGATCACATTCCTGTGATATTGCTGGAAAATTCAGTAGCAATGTATTTTTCATTTTTGATTTTTTTTCTCTCTGAATTTTTCTTTTCTTGGATTTTTGCCACATAATGCAATAAAATGCGCCCATGAGATACAGGAGATTTAAAGTCTGTTGGTGTTCATTACATTACACAGAGTCATACAGAATTTAAGGTCCTATATGTTAGTCTGCTTCTGAATCAACACAGGCAAGTACATCCAAGGTAGGAGAAGCAAAACCCTGGATGCCTCTGCTGTAGCTGGAAATATGAGAATAAGTCTTCTGGATGTGTATTTATTTTGGAGTCTCAGAAAAACCCAATAGAAGCAGGGCTGCTTTATGTGAGGCTTGGAGTAAAAGAATATATATATTCACCAAAAAAAGAAAGTGTGATCAATTTAACTTTCATCCTTTCTGCCTTGTCCTGTGTTGCTGTCACTTCTCCCAGGCAGAGCAGAGCAAGGCTCCACGAGGAGCTTGAAAGGAATTGAAGTATAAATCACTATACTGCTAAAGAAGAAGATAATATAATTTTAAGTTATAAATTGTGATCTGTAGATTTTAGTGAGAAGAGCTCTACTCGAGTTCAGCTGGCCTGTTCTCTAGGATTTTTTCTGGTTCTGTTTGCCATTGCCAGGCAGCTCTTCTTATGGCTGTGTCCTGCTTGGATATGGCAATACTTGGGTTAAACTCAGTGCTTCTCACTGCAGAGGTATTTGAAAATTGTCTGCAGATATATTTGAAAAATGGCAATGTCGAGGCAAAATTCCTTTAAGAATATTATTTTTTTCTCAGCAGAGAAAAAGGAAGTTTCTTCAGACAGTTTTGAAATATTCAGTCTTTCAAAAAAATCAAAAAGATATCTTTAAAAAGATGTAATATCCATCGCTCATTTTGTGATACACCTTGATTTTTAATAGTTGATTAAAAAAATATTTGTAAAGATCCTCCAAAATGTTTGGAGTCTTGGCTTTGACATCATTCTTTTTTTGTACCCTTTCTTCACAAATCCAATCCTATATTACAAATTATAATTATTTTTTAAATTTCCTTTTTGCTTAAATTTCCTTCAGGTTTTGAACATTCTGCCCACAATCTGGTTCTTCCCTCCTTTTCTCTGTTATAAGTGTCATAAAAAGATATACTGAGATCTTCATGGCTCACACTAGAAAAGCTGTAATGGGTTATTTTTTTGGCTGCAGCTAATAGTTATTAAGTGCCTCCTGCTTTGCAAATGTCTCTCCTCCAGTGAGCACCATGTGCTAATCTCCTGTTCTTCCAGTCTATGCATCCATGCCTAATGTGGGGAAACAGGCTTAAACCTGTTAAACTCATGTTAAATGCTCAGTGCTGGCTTTTACAGCTGTCCACATCCAAAGGTGGGAGGGCATCCCGGAGCCTTCCCAGCACTGCCAGTGATGCAGAGTGTGACCAGGCATGAAGCATTTTGCATTCAGCTGCACATTCTAAGGTTGGAGCTCTGGCTTTTGAAGTTACCTGCTGATAGCACTACTCCTGCCAGGTTGCTTTAAACAATTATAGAATCATCCAATGGTTTGGGTTGGAAAGGACCCTGAAGCTCCTCTCATTTCAACCCCCCTGCCATGGGCAGGGACATCTTCCACTATCCCAGGTTGCTTCAAGCAACCCCATCCAGCCTTGGACACTTTCAGGGATGGGGCAGCCACAGCTTCTCTGGGTACCCTGTGCCAGGGCCTCACCTCCTCATAGGGGACAATTTCTTCCCAATACCCCTTCTAATCCAACCCTCTGTCAGCATGCATTCCCTCCTTGTCCTGTCACTCCAGACCCTTGTCCAAAGTCCTTCTCCAGCTCTCCTGTAGCCCCTTTAGGCACAGGAAGGGGCTCTGAGGTCTCTCTAGGACCTTCACCTCCAGGTTGAACACCCCCAGCTCTCAGCCTTTTTCCACAGCAGAGGTGCTCCAGACTCCGTGTGATCATCTTCAAGGCTTCCTCTGGACTCACTCCAACAGATCTTTGTCCTTTATATGTCAGGGAACCCAGAGCTGGATGCAACCCTCCAAAATGGGATCTCATGGGAGCAGAGCAGAGGGGAGAATCACTTCCCTTAACCTGCTGCCCACGCTGCTTCTGTTGCAGGCCAGGAAGGTGGAGTGTGGCCTCCTCAGCTGGATCCAGGCTGCTTCAGCTGTTCCTCTTACCTACCTGTGAGATAAATGCTGGGATAAATAAATTCCCAGCTTTGGGAGCCTTGCCTTTTAGAGGAGTCAGATGCTGTTTCCTCAACCAGAACTTGTCTGTGGGGCTGGCTGGAGAACAGAAGTGATGCCAGGCTCTTTAGGGAGTACAGAAACCACATCAGCTGCAGAACGTGTTTGTGCTGTGCCACCAAAGCCTTGTTTTCTGTTAAGGGCAGCAGAAGCCAAAGGATCCCCTCTGTTTAGAAACCCATGAATTTGGTAGCAGTGGGAGATACTTGTCCTGTTCTCCCATGTCAGGAGAGCAGAAACATGCACTGGACTGTAAATTAATTAAAATTTTGTGTAATGGGCACATTTTTTTGCAAGTCTAAGTTTCACCTAGTGCTGTGACTTTTAAAACATGGTTAACTTTTGTACTGTACTGCTTTTCCTTGCTCTCTGCATAATGGAAGATAATGCCCTGGTTGCCCAGCCCCTTTTCCAGTAAATTAAGGACGTTTTGTTTGCATGCTGATCACTTTAATTTACATTGTTCTAAGAATATAATGCACATTCCTGGGAAAATACTCTTTTTCCAATAGAGGGAGTGTTAGTGCCAGGCAATGCCCTTCTTTCTCACTCTCTGCATCTTGTAAACCTACCTATAAGCAAATAAAGAGTGTCTTGTGGCTTGGTGCTGAGTTTGCTCCCTACTCTGCACCAGCCAACTGACTTCTCTGAGCCGTGACACTCACACAAAAAAGATCAATCTATTCATAAGAGCAGAGTGAAGGGAAAGTATGTCCTCCCAGAAACCTGCCTCTGGATGGTAGGGCTGAGTCCTCGTCTCTGTCACCCTTTTGCATTCGTTTGCCTAATCTCTTGCAGACAAAAAAGTCATGTTGGCATCCAGTAGTTCTTTAAAGGAAAAAAAAAAAAAGGCAAAAAAAAAAAAAAAAAGGAATTCAAACCTCTAATCCCTGTCACCTTCGGCTCTGAAGGCTGGGGGTGGTGTGGGGTGGGGAGGAGTCGAGCAGCCCCGGCTCTCAGAACAAAACTGATCTAAGCCCTTTGCACACCAGACAAAGCCTGGGAAGGGGATGCCCGTCTGGGAGCAGCAGCTGGGCTGTGAACCCCGAGAGCCCTCTGCTCCGAGCCCTTCTGTTGGATCCCTGCCCTGCTCAGCCACTCGCCGGGGAGCTGGGATGCACTGGGACATCCCCCCTTCCAGTCCCCAGCTTTCCTTAGATAAATCAGCCCCCCTGCCCCCGGGCGTTTGAAAGGGAAGGGGATGTTTAAGGCAGGATGTGGGGTACAACTTGGCATCCAGCAGGTATTTGGGGTGTGATGATGAATGCACTGAGTTTATACAGCTGCTGGTTGTGGGGTGGGCACCCCATCCCAAGAACATTCCCTTGCTTTCCCTCCCCTGCGCTGCCGTGCAGGTTTGGGTGCGTGTTTGAGTCTGCCGGGCCAAATCCCGCTCCAGACTCAAATGACGCTGGAATCTGCACTCCTGCTGCAAGCGAGATCAGGATCTGATCCCACCCGAACTTCATCTCTGGCAGCTGCCCGGATTGGGGTTTACCTTCTGAGCAAGACAGGCAGCCACTGATTAAAACCCAAATCTAGAGGGGCAGTGACCCCCAATTTACTGCCTGCCCTTCGGCAGTCGAGAGGGTTTAGAATTCAACCCTTCAACCTCTGAAAAGGCTGTGGCAGTGCAGGGGACTCCGGAGAAGTTCCCTGGAGGAGCCGAGAGCATCAGAGCAGCGTGGGGAGGCAGAGGAGGGCGAGCAGAGCAGTTGAGAGCTGGGCTGCATCTGCCCAGGCAAAACAAAGGCTGTAAATCCAGCGTGAATCATGGGAACGGAATTAACTTAAAATTATCCTTTCAAGGTGAAATATTAGTGGTTGCAACTGTTTGGTTTTTTTGTCACACGGGTGTGTGTGCCGCTGTGATTTTTAGGAATCTTTCCCCGGTAATTTAGCTTCGGGGTATTTGTCATGTGTGATGTCTTTAATGGGGAGACATAATAGTGTGTGCTGAGGGACCTGTGGGTTCAACACCGAAGCAGACAGCACGTATTTAAAATGTAAAAGGCAGATTTATAATGCTTCCAGTGACACAGAATGATAAAAGCCAATGACCAAAAAAATATGGAAAATTAATTTAGATCGAAAAGAAGCATCCCTCTGTCTGTCTCACATCTGCTGTTCTGGGATTTCTGCATAAATCTATATGTTTTGGTTCTATTTAGTGCTGTGGGTACTTTGATTAATTTAGCTACATGTTACTGTCATGTTGGGCACATTCATCTTCTGTCTTGAAACATGTACTCCTCAGCCTCTCTATCATTCCACCCCTTCAGGCCTTATTTTCATCACATTTAAGAGAACTCTCCCCTGCCTGTCTTTATCTTGTTAGGCTTTCAGCAGCTTAAGTTGAATCTTCATTCTTTCACTCTTGCTGTCAAACCTCCTTTACCAAGTTATCTCATTTTCCTATTCATAACACCTAACCCATTATATTTAATACTCAGACACAATTGCATCTGAACATTATGTAGGACTTGCCAGCACAAATACTTGTAAATGAAATCAGACCACCCCTGGAAGGAGCAGTGGTGGCTTTGCCTTGCCAGCGTGTTTTAAATTGAAAAATGCCCAGGACTAAATCCAGTCCTGGAGTAAGTGAAGTCAGTAGAGCTTCATCTGCCGAGCTGAGATGGATTTGACCCTCCAGTAGTGAAAGCTGGAAGGTTAATAACGATCACATAATCTGATATGAAGCAGAAATTAGTGTCAGAACTGTCCCAGTGGGGGTGTGTACATCTAAAGATGACAAAGCCCTTTACAAGGATGGATAAATAAAAATGTTCATAGTGCAGCTGGAAAACCGAGGCAGGGAAGTGGAGGGACTTCCCAAATCTCAATGAGCTCTTCGTGTTGAGGCCAGATTTTTGCAGGAGAGGATCCAAATCTCCTTTCATGCTGGGAGTCTCTGGGTCCTCGGTGCCAGGGTTGGGGACTCATCCCTGTGGGACAGGACAGTGTGGGTTTTCTCCCTCTGCTTTTTGATCTGTTGAAATGGTGCTACAGTGGGGCCTCTTCAGCAGCAAATGCTTTGAAAAAAGACAGGGAAAAAAAAAAAAAAAAAAAGAGGATGACTACTGGGTTAAGCTTTTTGGCAAAGTTCTGTTGCTCTTGCCCCTTTGCAGAGGTTGCAGCAGTGGGGAACAGCAGCTGCAGAGGCACTGCTGGCTGTCCCAGGGGCTACTGCTCAGTTTTTGAGGTGGATCCCAACCTTGCTGCCTGTTGCAAGAGCTGGGTCGGTGTGTGAAAGATGATATATGAATTAGTTCCTTCTGGTAGCGCTGGACAAAACTCAGTGACCCAGGAAATGTTTTCCTCCCCTTTATTCCTATAACTGCCTTCCTTTGCTGGCAAGCTGACCTTTTTAAATGCTTCATCCTTTCCCTCCCAAATGTGGAATTTCCTCCAAAAAAAAAAAAAAAATTCGTTCTGGCTCAAGCCCCAAGGCTGGTCAGACTCAGCACAGGCTACAAATGGGTTTTGATACAGGACAGCATCATGCTTTTGGCAGAGTCTCCTGGCCTGGGAGAGCAGCAGTGGAGAATTGCTCAGTGCTGGGGCTGGGGGATCCCTGCTCCTCCCCGGGGCTGCCTCACACTTCTCCGTCGCCTCGAAAAGGGCTCCAAGTGTTTTCTCTGTGCGTTGCTCTATTTTTAGGAGGAGGAAGAGCTATTTTAAGCTACACTAAAATGTTTTCATGGCTCTTTCTGAGCCTTCTGTAGCTGCTTGGTCTCATGGTAATTAAGGCATTTGGCCTTACAAGTGGAAGGATTATGAAAACAGTTTCAGTGATTTCTAGAAGTGCTCCAACATATTCCCAAAATAGGATTTTTTTTTTTTTGCATGTGTGTTTGCATTTGCTGTAGTGTTTTGGTTTTTTTTACCAATGAATGATGCTAAGTGAAAACACAGTGTCTGCCACTTTCACTGGGGTGCTCTGACCCAGCCCTTGAGCATGGAGAGCACGTTAGAGCGTTTCCTAGACATTAATATGCACCACTTACATGAAAGTGCATTATTTTTATTAACTGGAGCAATTAAAATACCTTTGCTTAGCTTCTACTTGTCCTTACTGCTGGCAAAGGCCGCTGGAAGATTTATATGGGAATTTCTCCCGCATAGAAGGAGGGGAAGAGCCCAGATTTGGGGCTTAGGGACAATCCGCTGCCTGTGGGATCGTGGCACTGAAATCACACGGCAGTTTGCCGCCAGCTCCAAACTTTTTAAAGGCATGATTAATGTTTTACCTCTGCTCTTCCCGCTAGAACCAAGTCAGCTGAACCGAAATAGTCCCATTAAAAAGGAATATTTTCTGTGGTGCGTAGGTGATGTCGAAATGTTATACACCCGCTGGGTTTGGGATGGTATCAACCACAGCAGTTCCAGCATCGTCTGCATTTCAATGGATGTGTGAAGGAGATGGATGAGGCAGTGAGGAACAAAAAGTATCACGTGAAGGGCTGGCAAGGGAAATGATTCCTTGTGTTCCCAAAGAGATGTGTGGGGCTGCTTGGCTGTAGGGCAGCCCAAGCTGAGCAGTCGGTGCAAGCCAGCATTGATGCTGTTAAATTTAATATCAGACTGGAAAGAATGAGGCTGATGATGGCCCTTATGGCCAACAAATTGGTCTCTGGAACATATTTCTAAATTCTCTGTGGTAGAAACAAATAGAGGTTTAATAATGTCAGATGAACATGTAAATAGAATAATGTCTTGAACAATCTCATTACAAGTCCTGGTGCAGTCAATATAATCAGTCTCATACTTGGAAAGTGGATAGAAAAATACCCTTTTGCAAAAACTACATTTATTTCAATATTTCTAGGACTATTGACTTGAGGCACAAATACAGGTTAGTGCCTTTAGGCCTGGGTACCTTAAGCATTAAAATTTATTATTATTATTTGTTTTTATTAGCTGCGTGTGGCAGAAGATTTATAATATTCTAGTTTTTATTAAGTACTTGTGGTTTTTAAAACTGATCGTAATTGTTGCTGGGCAAATCTCAAAAGGGGAAGAGGATTGGTTGGTTTAGTTTTGATTAAACTCTCAGAAGTTTGGGCATTTGTCCAAACTATCTCAACTCCTGCCTTTCTAATATGGGTCTGCATATCTTCAGAGGATAGACTTTTATTTTTCTCTTTATCTTTTCCTTTCCTTTTTCGTTTCTCTTGTGAAGGTTCCTGTCCTGGTTGTGTTTGGGTCAGACACATGGTAGAGTATTTTCATATATCTGCTTCTGAATGTGGCCTGGGAAAGGCAGCCAGGAAAAGGGTTCAAATAGTTTGCAGCAAATAATTAAAAAGAAGTTATCTGTATCCCTCAGCTGTTAACCCTTAAAAACTAGGTTCATGCTGTATAAAAATCATAACGTCATAGAGTATCTAGAATCAAAAGGGACCCATAAGGATCATCAAATCCAAGTCCATATTTGTCTGTATTTTGAGCTGTAGACACATTAAGGCCTTTCAGAGGTAAATAATGAAATAAATATTTTCGTTGGAAATGTGAATACAAAAATACGAACAGGTCATTTTGACAAATATATAGTTAATGCTTTTCCTGTGATGCTGCCACATTAAATTACAGAAAAATAGGTCAGAAAATGTCCTACTAGAGCTCCCTGTTCATTCAGTAAATTGAATCCTGTAGCTTCACAACATGCCTTTTTTTTTTTTTAAGTGTTTAGTGTACACATGGAGATGTATGAAGTTTATTTGTCTCATGGTTTTCAAAGTAATTCAAAGGAAAACATCAGTGTAATTAGACTTGCGTGGGTGTATTTTGTTTTACTCAGGAGAAATGACACCCAGTATGAAGTTTCAGACTTTTTACTGCAGTTTGGGAAAGAATCTCTGTTGAAATCATTTGCATTTTTAGGCAGGATTCAGGCACCTGTTACCAGGGACTTGGAGGCACTGTCAGAGCCCCCAGTGACTCAGAGGAGGATTTGGGGCTAAACACAAACACAGCACAATGTCTGTGTGCACTGCTCCAGAGTTTGCTGCAGTGTCCATGGCCACATCCTCTCAGTGTGATGGAGGCTGGCATTTGAGCTGCTCATATTTCCCTTTTTTGAACTGGCTGAGTTGGTGGAAGGAGCCTTGTTGAGCTGATGGGTTTCTCTTGCAATGTTGGTTTGGGTGCAGACACAGTGCAGTGCATGGGTGGAGAGGTTTTTGTATGGATTGTGTCCATCATCCTCTGGAGAAGCTGCTTTTCTCCCTGATGGGAAACCAGGGTGCTTCCTCCCCTCCTGGAGGGACAAATACATGCTCAGTACCTGGTCCTACCATGGAGCACAACCCTGGTTTTCATCCTGGGTTCCAGACCTGTGCTCAGACCTTCCTCTTTCTGTTTTTTGTGGAGCACTGAACAGACCTTTATTCCTTTCTTCAGCAAGAACAACTTTCTCCATTTCCTCTCAAGCACAGGCTTTTGCTGTTATAATTGTGCAATTCCACCTGGGTTAAAACAGAAAAGTGTTTCTAATTGGATCCAGGCTAATATCAGGCCAGCTCACCGTGGTTTTCCAGCGTGACAGAGATATTCCACCCTCTGCCAAGCAAAAGGACACACTTTTTGCTGTAAAATCCCCCTGGTTTTCACTTGGAAAAAAAACCACCTTTTTTTTTTTTTTCCCCTTAAGAAAACCAGAATAAAAAAAAATGTAATAAAAATATTTTATACAGGGCTGTATTTTGATAGTTTTGGGAATGATGCTTTACTAGACCAGTTTCTGGTCACTGGTAGGTGTTGGTGGTGCTGAGAGCTCTGCACAAACCCGCCAGGCGTGTTTGAGCCATGACCACCAGCCTTTGCATTCGGTCACCTTCTTCCAGTGCTGAGTTTTAAGTGCTGCAGCATTATGTAGTTTTATTATTTTAATAGATGAGAGAGGCCTGTGATCAATAGCAGGGATGCTTTTATCTTAATCATCCATGCCTCATTCATAAATATGGAGATTTTCAGCCTCCTGTAAGGCTGCTTGTGATTTTCTGTGGTATGGTAAAATGGACCAAGGTAATTTCACCCTTCCTAAGATGCCATAAAAGGAGTAATCAGGTTATATTAATTTTGCCAACTGTATTATTGTGCATCTCTGTTTAAAAGGTGTTGGGATGGCTGGGACTATATAAGATCCCTTTTTCCCCCTTTGGCATCATTCTGCCCCTAACCCTCGTGTGTCAGTTCAGGATGACAAGTGAAAAGTGTAACCTGTGTGCAGCACTGAGTTACTACATAGCCAACCTGTAAAATACATCTGTGAATATTTTCTTGACCAAACTAGAATCAGCCACCTTAAAACATGCTAATTTCACTGAAGACTCAGATCTAACATGTCTGGTTTTCAGATCTGAAATTAATGTAGTTTTTTGTAAATGGTCAGCTTTATTATTTATGTAGGGAGCATGCCAGAGTTGGAAATCTGTTAAAAACAATATTTGTAAAACACCGACTGAGCAGCAAAAGTAACATTTGGGGTTTTTTGCTCTACTCATCAATTTCTAGTACCTGGGTGTAAAAGATTTTAAGATAATTTTTCAGTAAGAACAAAGAATTTTATTGGGACAGCCTGCCAGCTCTTGTAAGCACTTTATTACAGAGATAACTACCAGCAAATGTGAGTGCATCTTAGCTTGCACACTGCTGGAAATCAGTTTTAAGGGGGATGAAGCTGCCAAAAACTTCAGCCATTGGTAGGCAAGAAAAAAGCACTTGCCTTTGTCCTGAAGTGTGAAAAAAATAGCTGTCATTTTTTACTTTTGTATAGAGAAAGGAGGAACAAGAAACAGGAAAAAAATGTCAAGAGAGAGTTCAGGGCCCACATCTTCTAAAACAAACCGGCTTCAAGGCAGGCAGGGTGATAGTGAGGGTGTGAGGTGAGGATGGGAGCTGAGGCTGGAACAAAGGCTCCTTTGCTGCTCCTGCTTCTCCACAGGCACCTGGTGGTCCTCCCAGTGCCCTCCCTGGGCAGGGGCCTTGGGAGGAGACACTCAAAAAACACTGGGTTAATGAAGGTGGGTCCAGGGCTCCTTGGTTAGGAAATAAAAACATACAGAACAGGTTGAACCCTGCCTTTGTGATACCCCTTTTTTCTCACCTGTAATCTGCATTTTCACCATGGCTAAGGGAAAGCTTACAAATGCTCTGCTCAGGGTTTTCTTTATGGAAAAGCTGGAATGAAACAACACAGAGTACAAGCAGAAGTTTCAGACTCGCTGGATGTCTCTTTCTGTCAGATGCCACAGTGTCAGGCTCAAAGCCATTTGTCATCCCTGAATTTCATTATCTGCTCCTTCCCTGTCTTTCAGTCTCACTTTGCT